>JARHVA010006677.1:207500-585000 GCA_037957365.1 Torreya grandis | reverse complement strand
ACCTATAAATTCACCCAAAAATATTCCAGTTCAAGATTCCTAATGAAATCTCCTCTATAACTTTAACACTCAATGAACCAGAGCTCCACTTCCATGTCTGAGCTTGCCAAGAGTGAATGAAAAATTAATAAACCAAAAACTTATATCCTCCACCTCCTTGCCTTAACCAAATGAGTATCATGCTTGATTTTGATTAGTTATCATTTACTAAAAATATACTTAGTAACCCTACCATTTTGTTATCAACATTGATAAAATTAGCTATTACCGATCCTTGATGATAAAAATTAACCAAACTCCACAAATCAAGGCATACGTAAACTAAATTAAATTATTGTTGCCACCAAATATCCAAAGTAATCTTAAAGCATCATAGATATGATTTTATTAAATGTTGATGCCAACTCACCTTGCCATAATGGATCATGGTGCCAACCAAACACCAGTTCAACATACCAATAAAAAAATATACTTTGTAGTCAACCAAACACTTAGGCTTAGATAAATAAATATTTTACATAATGAACCATTATACCTTTGCAAATACTTAGGTCTTAACCATGACCTAAAGGGTCCCAATTATGTCATGCATATTATGATAAGTCTTTGAATTATCTAATAAATCTTAAGACAAGCAATCTAAGACTTTTGAAAACATATGTGAAGATTAATATTGTCACTTATATTTTCACCTTTTGACAAGATGAAAATGCTCTCCTCATCTAAGTGGCACAATGAAATCACCTCTAGGGTTGTTGATAGCCTAAATAATGAGGTGAGTCTCTAGATAGGGCTAGATCCCTTGATGTACCACTTAACTAAATCTAATATTAAATTTGGTGGTGAAAAAGGAGATAAATAGCTAAAATAAAATATAAACTAAGGATTTGATACACCAAATCAATTTTATGACTTCCAACCAATTACATTATACACTTGAGATCACATAACAAAGTAAAATATACACTTCTTCAATCTTCCTCTTCTCACATCAACGTTACATTGTGAGGTCATAGATGAATGAACAAGGATAGGAGGAATTGAAAAAATTAAAATGAGGGAAATAATTAATAGACTAACTCACTTAAAATTTGACATCTCTTGGAACAAATCACATGCCCTACAAGAAGAAGTTTTCCAACTGCAAACAAGGTGAAAGAATGAGACCACATGTTAGGAATCCATAGTCTACACTAAACAAGATTCATCATTCAAGTGGAACACACTTATGAAAATTCATGAAGAGGTATATAAATTATCAAGTCTTGACCATACTCAGGTGGATCATCATCTACAATCCCAAAATGACCAACTCTTATAAAGTTTGAGAGAGAGAGAGAGAGAGAGAGAGAGAGAGAGAGAGAGAGAGAGAGAGAGAGAGAGAGAGAGAGAGAGAGAGAGAGAGAGAGAGAGAGTGTTCCAAAGGTCATAAGGACACTTATCAAGCTAATAATAATATTTATACATGCATTAGAAGAGGATATGGGCTAAAATATGAAAGGTCATGAGGAATAAGTGTTAATCTAGGTCATCAAAGTTATGCAAAGTGGCCTAAAACTTCTTTTCTTAGAAAATATCCTTCATGATTAGGCATGTTTGAGTGACTTGTAACTAATCAAGGGAAAATAAAATGATTATAATGGAAGGATAGGCTCTCAAAAGTTCCTTTTCATTCATTGGTTTCATTCTTAGTCTTCTAGATTCACTTAGAAAAGATCCATCATCACCTGCATTCTAAGAAACTTCCTTCTCATGCACCTAGCACACTTTTACAAAAAATTAGCATAATTTTCCAATGAAAACACATGGTTTAGGTTGAATGAAAAGTTTCAATACCATTCATGGCCTTATAAACATTAGGTAAGTTTTAAAATTAGTTCAAGTGAAATTTTCTTTCCTCTATAGCTTGCTCAATAGGCTAGTTTTGATTGGCTAAGTTGAAAGACCTATTTGATACACTTAGGAGTTGTTTGAAGACATTAAATTAATATTATGAGTTATTAAAAGTCTCAATATTTCCATAAAACTTTATTTCATTTATTGAATCCTCTTATAGCCTACACAACACATAAAACATTGAGAAAAATCTTATTTTTGCATCATTATATATAATTCTGTACAACTAATCATGGTGTGAAGTAGTTTGTGGGTGTCCTCTCCAAGGTGAAACTTTTTTCATGAGAAAACTATTCCATTATATCAGCTATCCAACTCCATTTTCACAAGCTGGTCCTCAACAAGGGTTCAGTAGGGTTTTAGGGTAGTTTTATCTTTTAACAATTGTTCATAAATTTGGGACATCCAAAATGGGAAAATACTCCACATATATGTCCTATAAGACCCATGATAACACCCCCTAACTCCTATATCTCCCATACATATCTTCATGAAAGATATGAGCGATCAAACTTTCCTATTCTAGATTGTTTTCCTTCATTCTTGTATGATGAGTTGGTTTTAAACTCAAAAAGGGGATCTCCTTCATTAAATCCACACACAAATAGTTTTGAGACTTTAGTAATGGCTCTATGAACATGTTATAATAGGTTTAAAATCATATTTAATTCCAAAATTATGAATGACTTCCCTTTTGGTCACAAGCTTTTAGAGTGCCTAGTATGCATATTTGTATTTTAAAGTCCAAAAATGACCTGCTTAGGATTTCCATGCTTATCAGTATTTCAAACACATATAAAATCACCTTTTTAACATGATTCAATAAATTATAAATCAAACTTATATCCAAAAGTGGAAATGGTCTCAAATTTGGTCACTAGGCTTAATCCCTCTCTTTATGTTTGTCTACAACCTTCACATTTCAAACCTCTATATTGGGTCTCTTCCTCATTTTAAGTGTTTCTCATATTAGTATGGACGTTTTTCAAATTTAAAAAGTTAGTTATGATGTCCAACCAACATTTCCTTCACTCTTTTGCTTAAAAACATCATAATAAGAGGTACTTCCCCTATCTGTATAGGAAAATACTCCATTTAATAGGATTATTAAACAAATGAGCATGTTCTATACAAAATTTGAACCTTTTTTGACACAATCTACTCCTTCAACTTACCAAAACTCAAGTCAGACCTTACATGGCAGAATGAATGCAGGGTTTCCTTGATATAGACTGTGTTTATTTGAAACATCACACCTATATATGAATATTATTGGTTTAGGTATGTAAATATTATTTAAACCTCCATTTAATCCTTTTTAATCACACTATACTTTCTTAGATGATGATATAATTCATAAGATTTGGCAACCTTCAGTCCTCATTTCTCAGTCCACTACTTGTATCCATTCCTGACCTAGTTGTCAGTTGTACTAGAACCATGAGGTCTGATTATCATTGAGTTAAATTATTTATAGAAACATGGACTTCATCATAATCCTCATTAAAGTGACCATGAATTTTTTTAACACCAAAATTCCTTTTTGGGGTCTCATACGCATTCTCTAGTCCAAACTAGGTAGCCTATTGTACTTAGACTGAGACCCCTATTTATAGGTATTTATTTACTTGTTTAAACTATAATGAGAATGTGTAAATACCCTAATTATAACCAATTTAATACATTTTATATCTTTTATGTCTATTTTATACATACTTCAAGTTATGTTAATATTACTAGCACCATCTAATGCTCACTACCTGTCAAAGTTAGACACAATCCACTCTAGCTGACCGATATGAGAACATCAAGGTTTTTAGGTGTTTTATTATATGACTTAATCTTTGGATATAGTGTATAATATATATATATATATATATATATATATATATATATTAGTCCTATAAATTAATTTATTCATGTCTTGGACTCATTTTTCACTTCCCTAAATATCGCTAATATTCATATTCACCAAAATTGCTCACTGTCAATCACCTCTATTGCCAACTATAGGTGTTTATCAGGCTCTATATAAGTTGTTTGACATTGCCAAGGAGATCATGGTTATGATGAATATATTTATGTAATATTCCTTGGTTCATTAATTATTCCAACTTATTTATACTCCTCATATATACTTTAGGCTCATCAATTAAGCCCCATATCCCTTGACTGGGACACCTACTTTAGTGACCCTTGTAAATGGATACCTATATGATTTAGGTTGTGATCAATATTTGAGGACTCCTCTTGAGGATTTATAGTCCATTACTCTCACTCATTTATGCATTCACCATTGGATAGGCCAAAACACTACTAGTGTACTAAATCCACTCCATTGTTTGTCTCAGCCATTCTCAATGGTTGTAGGTACACATTAATGACCTATGTACAGACTACTTTTACCTCAGATGAATTAGAAAAAAACTTCATATGATGTTCATTGATGTTTTAAAATGTAATAGTTTTCCTATTAGTGTAACTAGACAATCCAACATATATTTAACATGCATTGAACTCATTCACTAATTTAGAAGATCAACCTAGTCCACATGGTTGTAGATAGCACTGTTTGTTCTTAATCATAAACTTGAAAGTTTGAATTTCCAAGGAATAAATATTTACTAACATTATACCTTTAAAAAATGGAAAGGGTCCTGTACTATCTAATTAATATGAGACTAATCCATCATAATGCATCATAGGATCTTTCACCTTCCTCATGAAATTTCCATAAAACCCTGAGGAACACTATTTTGTCATTTTAAGGAAAGGATCCCTGAATATAGTATTGGTCTTAAAGCATGATTTCCAACCTCCACTTGTCAATATATAATAATTTTTATAGTTATGTCATGTTTCACATATCATATTATAACTCCCAATAATGTTTCACTTTTACTTAAAATTCCCATATAACACCTCAACTATCTCATAAGTCACATGTAGGTGGATGCTTTGGTGTATAACAGTGAAACAGATATGAGTAAGATACAAATTATTATGAATGTGAAATTGAAATGTTTCTATCAAGCATGTCAAGGCATATTTAGTCATATTAATAGGTTATAAATCATGTAAACCCCTTTACTCCTCAGCATGACATCAACAGTGACTGTTGTAGATGTATATAGACTGTTATAGGTAGATTGTGAGCAAGTTTGAGCTAGTAGACATAGAATTTGGCCTTCAAATAGTTCCTAAACTCATTTTCATGGTCCCAAAATCATATTAAAACTATAGTATATGTCAAAAAATAACTAACACATTCCATTTATTATGGAATTATCTTTTAAGCAATCTATATGCAAGCACATTCATGGAAGATTGAAAGGCAGGTTACACATGACTACAACTCCAAGAGCATTTGATTTGAAATTGAGATTGGAAAGTGAAATTAGGTTAATATAAATTTTAAAATAAGATAATTAACCTATAAAAACCATATGAAACCATGAAAAATCATGAAATCCCTAAAAATGGAGTAAAAATACCAACCAACCTAGAATAGACTAGTCTACAAACATGAGGGTGCCAGCTTGTCAAAAAATTCAAACTTGAAAAAAAAAGGGAAGTGTCATATATGGAGTCCAAAATCCTTTGGAATCAATCTCATCATTTGAATCGTATGAAATTTCTTGAACCAAGGGAAAACCTAAAGGGTGCATAGAATGACAAGCAGATTTGCATAGTCCACTTCAAATGGATGGTTCATTAAGAAAATTTGACCATTTATTAACATTATTATATTTATTTTAAGGTATATGAGTTTAGAACAACCTCCCAAGAGCATTATGCTTGAAACCCTTTCTATTAGATATACCGAGTGGAAACTTGTAAATTAGTTCTTTATGCCAAGAAGGATGAAAAAGAGATAGAATAGTTTTGTCTTCAAAATGGAATTTATAGATTAAAAAACATGTATATGATCTATATTAATATGGAGATATTTTCATGGCCTCCTCACATGTGGCACACTTCCCAAGGAGCCATACATGTGTCATTTTCCTTGTTTTCTTAATGAAAACTTACTTTCCTTTGATCAACCTAAAATATTCAATTAGTAACAAGAAATAAATACTTCCTAGGACAAATTTCACATGAAATAATCATTTTTAACTTGCACATTTGCCAATAAAATTGTACAAAGCATTAAATACACCTATTTGACCCCTTAAAATGACTCTAATGACCAAAGTTATTATAACATAAATTAGCATTAATTGACCTATGAAACACCTTATTATAATATATTATACCTCCTTATATGCCTCAAATAATGTTTTTTACTAGGGGTGCCCTATTTTGACCTAAAATTCAAATTTGGTCAACAAATTGGTGACTCACAAGGGTAGTATGCTTGATATACTAACTTAGACTAGTAGCCTTATTAGTCCATTGGGATTATAGAGTCATATAAGAACTAATAAAAACAAATAAACATTGAATTTTGACTCAAATTTGATGAATACAAGACAATTAAGACTACCTCAACCACCTCAACCACACAAAGGAAAAGATACACACATAAGGAAGACAAACACACAGCAAGACACACATGTGCTCCAAACACTTAGGTGAATTAGGAAGCAAAATATTATGAACAAATAGAAAATAATCATACCTCCTTTCTTGGATCAAAAGGAAAACTTCTTAAATCATTTTCATGTTGAGATGAAAGAAAGTGCCAAGCATGCTTCTCTTTAGATTGAGTGCTTTATGGACTAGACCTCTTATTTTACACTTCACTTGATCTGATCTCAAATAGATCATCCTAAAATGGGTCTATATTTAATACATATTCCTATTCAACATGGTCACACACTTCATACTTTTTCCCACTCTTCATCTCATGCTCAACTTGTATCTCGTTAGTAGGCATGCCTCTAAGAGGATTGGCTTCATGTTATTTAAAAGATTGAGGCCAATAAGAGCTTATTCTATATATAAATATTTGATGTGTTTTTCCCAAATGATTTATAGGATTATATCCCATCTTGATGAATTCAAACACGTCATCATCAAATGTATATGCTTATTGAAAGGATATATTTGAAAGAATGATTTTCCTTTGTATACTTACTTGTATACCAATGTTACCTTCTCCATCTTTTACTAGCTCATAGCCTCTTTGAATAGGAGTATAACCTGATCAAATTAATTCAAGCAAGTCATCCAAGGGTTGATTAAGAACCTCTCTTAGTCTATCCAAGGTATCTTTTAAAGTGAGAAAAGAATCAATGATCATTTCTTCCTCATCAAATATGGAGGTAAAATCTTGTGAATTATCATTTTGTTCACTAAAGGGATTCCCTATGGTGATTTATTCCTCATAAACACTCATGATGTATTCTTTATAATCCATGAATTTATCACATTCCTCTTCATTTTCCTCTCTCAAGATAGGTTTTTCAACACAAAGAAAACATTCCTCATCATCAACCAAACAAAGAGATTCAACACAAGTACTCACCTTCTCTTCATCACTTAAGACCTCTGGAGGTATTTAAAAATGAACTTAAACTATCATAATATGATATCTTTGGTCAAGGGCTACATGATCTTTAACCTCCTTCATGGTGATGTCAAGACTAGGCGTCTTGAAATCATGTGATCTAGACCAATGAGGCTACCAAGGAGGTAGGTTTTCTTCAAGCAAGTGTTCTCTTTCTTTATCAATCAGCTGATCCTCCTTTGGTTCCCACACCACAAGTCCATCAAGGCAAAGGTTAATAAGATGAGGAAAAGATCAAATAGTTGGTTGAGTTGGAATATAAAGCTCATGGTCATATTGAAAATACAAGCTAAAAGAATATTTTGGAAGCTCTTGTGGAAGGGGAGATAGGGTGTGTTTAGGCATATGGTCTTATTTTGGGTCTAAACCATCCTCCTCAACTTAACTTATCTATCTCATATTTTCTTCTAATTCATATATTTTCTTGGCTAGGTTATCTTGGAAAAGTTTCTCTTGAAGCTGATAGGAATCATCATGGGGATAAGGATTACATTAAGGCTACCATGAAATGTAGGAAGCTTCTTGAGGAATGGTGGGAGGGAATTGCAAAGGATTAACTCCATTTTCCACTTCACACTTTTGTAAAATTCTCCCATATTCTTTCTTACCCCATGACTCTACTATCTAACTCCAACTTAGGATGTTAGGATTAGATGTCTTCTCAATTTCACACTCTTAGTCAAGACTTTTCTCCTCCTTCTTTCCCCATGATTCCAATATTTCATTCCAACTTAGGAAATTGGTATTATGAGTCTCTTTTTTATGTGGTTTGGATGGTATGTGAGAAGGTAAATTAGGCTTGAACTCCAATTCATTTACTACCAACATAGACTATTGTATATGCATGTTAGCTATCTCAATATGCCTATCAATATTGGCTTCAAACATAAGACTTTTTTTTTCAATACTCTCCTCCAACTGATTAGGAATAAGATAACCTTGATAAGGTTGATTGGGTTCATGATTGGTAATTATGTAGGTTTGATATGGAAATTGGGGAAGTGGGTACAAAGGTTGATAGGTTTGGTGAGGCTGCCTTTCATGAACTTCTAGCCTATCCTCTAAAGAAGAAACTAAACCACTCATATCAATAATCTCACTTATGAGACTTTGCCAATTGGTTCTCTCAATAGGTGCCCACTCTTTCTTGACTAATTATAATGCATTTCTCACTTGATGGATGGAATGATTAGGAATCCTTTGACCTCATCCCCTTCAAGTATCAAGCTCTAACATAAACCTTTCATATCCCAAAAGTGCTTATTTGAAGGTGAAAATGGGTTTATTAGACAAAGGATTAGGTTGACTAGGAATAAGACATTGAGAAGGATATTTCTAAGACTATAAAACTCATGATAGGGTTGAATATGATCATATTGGTATTGATAATTATCATAACAAGATTTACCAAGAACTTGTTCATAGTGATAGGGAATGGGACAAGATGGATATGTTTCACAAAATTTTAGAGGACAAAACTAAAATCTAAGGTCAACTATGAAACTTCATTGAAAATAATAAAATGAATAAATATGTTACCATCAATATTCAAAGGATTTCTTGGGTTGTTTGACCAACTTATATGTCTTTGAAGTCACCATTGATGCTTGAAAGGATGCCTCTAAAGTCTGATGTGTTGAAGGATAAAATTAAATATCTTCCAACTCTTAGAACAAAAGTCCCACCAAGCATGAAAAAAATATTCACTTGGATTTATACCCTTTGAGGAGATTAAAATTATCTCCTCATCCAATTTTCACAATGGAATCACCTCTAGGCTTTTGGGTAACCTAAGGAATGAGGTGAGTCTTTAGATAGGGCTAGATCCCTTGATGTACCACTTAAGATTGAATCTACTACTAACTTTGGGGGTAAAAATGGAGAGATACAACTGAAATAAAATATAAATTAAGGAGGTGATACACCAAATCAATTTCATGGCTTCCAACCAATTGCATTCTACACTTGAGATCAAGTAACAAACTAAAACATACACTTCTTCAATCTTCCTCTTCTCACATCAATGTTACATTGTGAGGTCATGAATGAATGCACAAAGATAGGAGGAAAATTTAAAAAAAAACATATGAGGGAAATAATTAAGATAATAACTCACTTAAACCTTGACATCTCCTAGAACACATCACATGCCTTGCAAGAAGAAGTTTTCCAACTGCAAACAAGGTGAAAGAATGAGACCACATGTTAGGAATCCATAATATTCACTAAAAAAGATTCATAATTCAAGTGGAACACACTTATAAAAAACCATGAAAAGGTAAAAATTAGTCATTTTATTGATAAAAAGGTATACAAATGAGAAGGGATTCACCATACTCAAGTGGAGCATCCTCTACAATGCCAAAGTGGCCAGCTCTTATAGAATTTGAGAGAGAGAGAGAGAGAGAGAGAGAGAGAGAGAGAGAGAGAGAGAGATGAGAGAGAGAGAGAGAGAGAGAGAGAGAGAGAGAGAGAGAGAGAGAGAGAGAGAGAGAGAGAGAGAGAGAGAGAGAGAGAGAGAGAGAGAGAGAGAATTCCAAGGGTCATAAGGACACTTGTAAAAATTATAATAATATCTATCAATGCATGGAAATATTATATGGGTCGAACCATGCAATTTTAGAAGCAAAAAGTGTCAATCCAACTCATCAAAGTTGTGTAAAGTGGCCTAAAACTCATTTTCTTTCACAAAAAGTTGCCTTCATGATTAGGCATATTTGATTGACTTGTAACTGATAAAGGTAAGATATAATTATTTTAATTGAATGGGAGTATATCATACATACCCATACATACATTGGTTTTATGCCAGGTCTTTCGGAATCACTTGGAAAAGAGCCATCATCACCTTCATTCTAGAAAACCTCCTTCTCATGCACCTAGCACACTTGTCCTCAAATTTGGCATTATTTTCCCATGAAAATATATGGGAGAGGTTTAGTGATAATTTATAAGACCCTCCATTTCCTTTGAAACATCATGTAAGCTTTAAAATCAATTTAAGTGAAGTTTTCTTCTTTTCTCTCTAGCTTGCTCAACAGGCCAGAATTTGAGTGGCTAAGTTGAAGGACATATTTGAGACACTTAGGATTTGTTTCAAGACATGAAATTAATATTTGGATTTAATAAAATTATCAATATTTCCATCAAAAGAAATTTATTTTCCTAACTCCTCTTGTATCATGTACAACACATAAAATAGTGAGAAAAAGCTTGTTTTTACTACATCCATTCATATAATTAGGTATAAATTGTCATGATGTGAAGTATCCTGGGGGGTCCTCTCCAAGGTCAAAAAGGTTTCATGAGAAAAAATTTCCATTAAATTAGCTATCCAATTCCATTTTTACAAAATTGGTCTTTATCAAGGGTTTAGTAGGGTTTTAGGGTAGTTGTATATTTTAATTTTTTTCATAAAATTGAGACATAAAAATTGAGAAAAAAATACAAAAATATGGCCTATAATACCCCTTATAACACCCCCTATCTCCTCTGGCTCCCATGCATAGCTTTGTGAAAGATATATGCAATCAAACTTGCCTATTTGAGCTTATTGTCCTTCATTCCTGCATGATGAGTTAGTTTTGAGGTCAAAAAGGGTATCTCATTGATTTTATCTACACACAAATAGTTTTGAGACTTCATTAGTGGCTCTATTAACATGTTATAATAGGTTTAAAATAATATTTAATGCCAAAAGAATGAATGACTTCCCTTTTGGTCACTAGGTTTTAGTGTGTGTAGTATGCCTATTTGTACTTCAAAGTCCAAAAACAACCTCCTTATGATTTAATTTATTCTCAATAGTTAAAAAACATATAAATTCACCTTGTGAACATGATTTAATTTAGTATAAATCACACTTATATCCAAAAGTGGAAATGGTCTCACATCTGGTCACTAGGCCTAATCCCTCTCTTTATGTTTATCAATAAACTTCACATTTTAGACCTCTCTATTCAATATCTTCCTTATTTTAAGTGTTTATCATATTTTATGGATGTTTTCCAACTATAAAAATATATTTATGGTGTCCAACCAACCTTTCAATCACTCTTTTCCTTCTAAACCTCACAATTGTAGGGCTTGTGAATGAAGAAAGTACCCCCTATTTGAGACAAAAATTTGGTACTTCCCCTATATGTCTAGGAAAAAATTAATTTAATGGATTTATTTAACACATTATAATTTTATATTAAAAATTTGAGCCTTTTTTGACACCATCTTCCCCTTCAACTTACCAAAACTCAATTCAGACCTTACATGGTAGATTGAATGCAAGGTTTCCTTGATATAGAATGTGTTTCTTTGAAACTTCACACCTATATGTGAATATTATTGGTTTAGGTTAAAAAATATTTTTTAAACCTCCATTAAGTCCTTTTTAATCACACTATAATTTATTGGATCATGAGATCATTCTTTAACTTTGGCAACCTTCACTCTTCATTTCTTAATCCATTGACTGTATCCATTCCTAACCTGGCTATATGTTGTATTACAAACCCATGAGGTATGATTGTGATTGATTTAAATGGTTTATATAAACATTTATTTCATCATAATCCTCATGAAAGTGTCCATGACTTTTTTTAACACCCAAATTCCTTCTTGGGGTCTCATATGCATTCTGTAGTCTAAACTGGGTACCTTGTTGTACCTAGATTGAGGCCCCTATTTTTAGGTATGTATTTGATTATTTTAAATCCAATTAAAATGTTTATATACCATATTTATAACCCCTTGAATATATATTATATAATTTATGTCTATACTATCCATATTTCAAGCTGTGTTAATATTGCCAGCACCATCTAATGCTCACTACGTGTCAAAGTCAGACACAATTCACTCTAGCTAAATGATATGAGAATATCAAGGGTTGTAGGTATTTTATTTTATTAATTATTCCTTTTAAATATTTTATAGGATCTCTATTCATCTTATATAATTTTTAATCCATGATTTGGACTCATTATTCACTTCCCTAAATACTATTAATACTCATATTCACCAAAATTGCTCACTATCAATCGATTACCTTTAATACCAATTACAAGTGATTATCATGCTCTATGTAAGTTGTTTCACATTTATAAGGATATAATGAGGGTGATGATGATCTTTACGTAATTTTTATTATTTCATTCATCATTCCAACTTACTTATACTTCTCATATGTACTCTAGACTCATAAACTGAGCCTCCTATCCCTTTATTGGGACACCAACTTTAGTGACCCCTGTAAGTGCATACCTATATGATTTAGGTTGAGACCACTATTTAAGGACTCCTCTTGAGGATTTATATTCCATTACTCTTAATCATCTACGCATTCACCATTGGATGGGCTGAAACACTTCTAATGTACCAAATCCACTCCATTGTTCATCTCATTCATTCTCAATGGTTATATATACACATTAATGACCTATGTACGTACTACTTTTACCTTGGATCAATGAAAAAAAACCTTCCTATGTTCTTACTTGATGTTTTCCAAGGTAATAATGTGTATATTGGTTCAGTTACACAATCCAACATAGCTTTAACATGCATTGACCTCATTCACTAATTTGGGAGATTAACTTGGTCCACATGGCTGTAGATATCACTATTTATTCTCAGTCATAAACGTGCAAGTTTGAATTTCCAAGGAATAAATATTCACTAACCTTCTACCATTAAAACTTGGCAAGGTTCTTGTATTATCTAAATACTATAATATTAAGCCATCACAATGCATCATAGGATCTTGGACCTTCCTCATGACATCTCCAAAAAACCCTAAGGAATATTGTTTTGTCATTTTAGGGAAAGGATCCCTGAATATGGTATTGATATTAAGATATAATTTCCAACCTCCATTTTTTATTAAATATTATTTTTATAGGTTTTTCATGTTCCACATAACATATTATAACTCCCAAGAAGGTTTCACTATTATTTAATATTCCCATATAACACCTCAACTATCTCCTAAGCCACCTATAGGTGGATGCTTTAGTGTCTAACAATTAGCAAGATATGAGTAAGATGCAACTTTTTATGAATTTGAGCTTAAATTTGTTCCATAAATCATTTCAAAGTATATTATGTCATAGTAAGATGTTGTAAAACATGTAAACCCCTTCACTTCTCAGCATGACATTAACAATGGTTGTTATAGATGTATATGGACTATTACATGTAGATTGTTAATAGGTTTGAGGTAGTAGACATATAATTTGGAATTAAAATAGGTCCTAAACTCATTTTAACTCTTTAAAAATCATATTCAAACTATTATGGATGTAAAACAAGAACTAACACATTCCATTTAGTGTGAAATTGCCTTCCAAGCAATCTATATGCAAGTACATTCATGGTAGATTGAAAGGTAGGTTTTACATGACTAAAAATCTAAGAAAATTTGATTTTAAAGTGAGATTATAAATTTAAAGGAGGTTAATATAAATTTTCAAAAAATATAATGAACCTATAAGAACCATATGAAACCTTGAAAAATCATGGAATCCCTAAAAATGGAGGAAAACTACCAATCAACCTAGAATGGACCAGTCTGCAAACTTGAGGGTATAAAATTGTCAAAAAAACTTAAAATTTTAAAAAAAATATGGGAAGTATTAGATATGGATGCCAACATCCTTTACAATCAATCTCATCATCTGACTCATATGGAATTGCTTGAACCAAGGCAAAACCTAAAAGGTGCACAAAATGACAAGCAGATTTGCATAGTCCACTTCAAATGGATGGTTCATGATGCAAAATTGACTATTTATAAAAATTATTATATGTATTTAAATTTATATAAGTTTAAAAAAACCTCCCAAGATCATTCCACTTGAAACCCTTTCTACTGGCCATACTAAGTGGAAACCTACAAGTCACTTCTTTATGCCAAAAAGGATGAAAAAGAGAGAATGGTTTTCACATCAAATTGGAATTTAAATATCAATAAAATAATTTATATGAGATTTAGTAATATGGATATATGTTTCATGTCCTCCTCACATGTGGCACACTTCATAAGGAGCCATACATGTGTCATTTTCATCCTTTTATGTAGGAAAATTGACTTTCTTTTGATCAACTTCCAATATTCAGTTAGTAAAAATCACTAAAGACTCCATAGGACACATGTAATATTATATCAACATTTTTAACTTGAAAATTTCCCAAGAAACCCATACAAAACATTAAATGCACCTATTTGATCCCTTAAAATGACTCAAAATGATAAATAGACCTAGAGAACTAATGACCAAAGTTATTATAACATTAATTGACCTATGGAACACCTTATGACAATATATTATACCCCCTTATATGATTAAATTGACATTTTTTACTAGGGGTTCCCTATTTTGACCTAAAATTCAAAATTGGTCAACAATTACTATAACTTCAAATATCTCCTTATGACATTTAAATTTTTTCCATGAAAAAAGTATGAGGTCAAAAAGCTAAACCCTTTATTATAAATATTATGCCCAATGAGACATAAAATAATTTCATCCAAGTCTTGAAACCTATGTTTTTAAACATAGACTTAAATAATTACCATGATCTTGAATCGATAACGGCTTAGACTTGGATAAAATATCAAATAGAACCTTAGAAATTATGAAACATAAGAAAAATGTTTTTATGATATGAAATATATAACCTAAGTTTTGAAAACATCACCAAATCACTTGAAGCACATCAAAATTTCATATTTCCATTATACTAGAAGTAGTAACCAAAATGAGCCATGAATCTAGTCTTCACCTTACATTACTTTAAATAATAGATGCATTGATTTTCAAAATATAATCTATTCAAATGCAATAATCATACATATAACACCATTATCTATTATAAATCATAAATCATATCATATCATCTATGAAAATCGAAGAATCATCATAATCTACTCAACTATCAAAAACTAAAAGCTCATTACTACTTGAAATGCTATCTCAAAACTACCTTGGTTAAAAAACAAGATAACTGATCATATTCAAAAATATATTTATGAATTTTATTCATTAATCCACCATGATTTTATAAACCACTTAATATGACTTAATAAACCAATCATTATCATTTCATCATCAAAAACATGCATCTACAAATACTATTGATCAACCAGGTCCCCAACACAGTTTTAGATTTCATGACAGGGTCATCTCTCTAGTATAAATTATTATTTCTTTGAAAAATTAGGGGGTGTAGAAAATAGGCATAACACCACCTTTCCTTCAATAATAACACCATTGAAACTAGTGAAATCAAGTCAAGTAGGCAATCAGGGTCCTTCATTAATGGACTCTCAAGTTTCCATTCCACTTTCCCTTCCCATAATTTCACTCCATCCTTTCCTTTCAATCACTCTTTCCATTCCATTTATAATTAATTCCATTCCATCCTGATTGATTTCCAACACCACTTAGCAATATATAGCCATAAACTCAGTGATCCTAAATTTAGTTCTATTGTCCATCCCAACTACTAGGATAAGTATTGCTTCATCTTCATCCCCTTTCATCTTCCATACCTCACCAACCTAGAGTGGATCGACTCATTTAATTGATTCATTTAATGCTTAGGCTTCTACCCTTCCACACATTTCTAGGTTTAGAGTCCTTGTGTTTATTCCCTCAATATTATCAGTTCCATCTTCCACACTCCCAATAGACATAACTATTTACATTGTCCGCACCTCCTCCACTTCTATAGTTTCCACAACACCTTTAGTGGAGATAGGAGAAACATAAGTTCTTGATACAAATTTGTATTTTTAACCAACTGATGGAGATGAAATTATATATGTATCTATCAAGTAATTAATGGAAGCATCTACAAAGGATTCCACACTCATCATAGTACTCACTAGTGTAATAGCTTCAGCTATAGATTCTTAGGTGATAGTATCTAAGCAGCAAGATGATACCCCTAGTTGGCTAGCAAAATAGTGGGAAAGAAGTGAAAGAAAATGGTATCCCCTAGTACATTAGATTTTGGCCTTCTTGATGTGGATAATAGATCCAAATCTACTCCATGTACCTTCTTTAGAATACTATGTGACTCAATATGGGAGAGATATGTGGAGATTGCAGTCCCCCCACAAGACATACCAAAAGAAGATCTAGTGGTGTGGGACTATCATATTTTAAATATTTACCTTGGATGACCAATGAGGGAGGGGTTAAATCACAATGTTCAATCTAACATCAACTCCTTATTTGAGAGAATAGATAGTGACAAGGTAACTAAATATTATATGAGAAAAAAGGTTGATCAACTCACAATTGCATTGAACAAATTTATAGATCCCATTAGATCATCAGCATAACCTGAGTTAGCATAGCAATTCAACTAAATTCTAGATCAGGAAATAATTAATGTGATGAATAAAATTACAATAATGGGAAGGGATACTAAAGAATGTCTAGATGAACTCATTTCCAAGGGAAATAATATTATTACTATGATAATGGACCATTATATAGCTCTAATGGAAAGAAGGACTTCCTTTAGATTATTTCATCAATAAGTATGAGGGAGAAATATAAAGTTTGAATCTCTATTATCCCAGATTGATATCTATAAACTCTATCAACATTGACATCCTCCGTACTAAAGGAATTATTAAAAATGATAGAGAATAGGACAAATTGGATAGAGTTACACAATTCTAAATAGAGTTAATTATAGAGGATACACATAAGGCCAAGGTTGCCCATGATAAATCCATTGACATGTTATATGACATTGAAGAAATATTGAGTAAATTATCCTACAGGCTAGTAGATGATGAAGATATCCTATTGCTATTAGAATAGGTTTAGAGAAAATTTAAGGAAGTAATTGAAAAGGAATTTATAAAAGATACAATCTTTAACTTAAGTTCTATCCACTACTACATCAAGTTTCAGAATGTATTGGATAAAATGAGTAAATAGATGTAGGAAATCAAGGGCTTGAGGTAGGAACTTTTTGACGCATCAACATATTATGAAATTACCAACCTATACTCTTATGGTGTAGTTGAAGACAAAATCTAGGAGATTTTCAAGGCCTTTGATGCATATGTCTAGAATTTACAGGATGAGAATGACAAAGAGGCATGGGAAGTATTAGAAATTGATTAATTCTTTTTGTTGAAATATTTCCATATATTATACTTTCATTATTGTAATAACAATGTAAAGTTGTATATTGTAAAATTTCAACTATATTTTATAACTATATTTGAAAAAGAGATGTGTGTATTTTACACTTTATATTTTTATAGGTTGGAAACATATAAAAAGCATAATTACAAATTACACTTTTCATTTTGATAAGTTATAACTGATTAAAGTTTTAAAAGAACATATTAAAAATTTTCAAATTTAGGTTTGACAAAGTGACATGACTTACAAGTTGTAAAAGTCTCACTTGTAATTTTAAAGTTAGGGTTTTGAAAAGAGTAACTTGAGCTATTTCTAAGTTATCTTATGTTTAAATGTTGAGTTTTATTTTGGATGTCACCCATTTACATGAAGAGTTTTTCAACTGCATGGAGAAGACCCAAGGCATTACATGAAGATTAATATAGTCCATCCAGGTCACACCAAGCTCAATTTCACATCAAACTCTTTAATTATACATTCCAAACCATTTTACAAAGTCCAAGGATGTCACAAATAGGAGATCATGCCTCTTTTGCATGAAGCTCCAAATTTGCATGATTTTTTCCACTTGTCATTGAAGTTTTTGATAACTACATCTCATCTATGAGATGTGTTTTTATAAATATGGGAAGACCCCATGTCCCAATATATATTTTTTGTGAGTAATATATTTATACATTTTTTATGTATTTTCTACAAGATGTAAATTTAAGAATGAAATAAATTGAAGATTTATCCTTTCTTATCTAATAAATTCTTATGTATGCAAGTTATTTTAATATTTGTGGAAGTTTAATTATTATTTCAGTCACAATAAATTAATTTGTGTTAATGTATACCGTTTTTAAATATTTTTTGAATAAAATAAAAGAATATTTTCCCTTATGTGAAAAATAACAAAATATTGCCTTTAATTTCCCATTTGCATGAGTTTGTGCTCAAATAAATTTCAATCTATTTTCTATTTTGTTGTGTTCACTAAATAAAGAATTAAAATAAACTATAAATATTTGGTTCAATCTAAATTTTATGTTTTTCAAGTTTCATTTCTCAATCTCTTTTCCCAGTCAAACTATAGTTTAGGAGTAAGAACACTAAAGGAGCAACATTTCTATAAAATTGATATTTTATCAGTTGCACTAGATTTAGTGAAAAGAATTTTGCCTTGTCAAAAGTTTAACCACAATTTTACAAGGTCCTCTATCTTGGAAGGTTTCCCATGATCTCATTATATATTTTTATAATGAGATAATATATCAAGGAATGGGTGTAAAATCCAAGTGATAACAACAACCTTCAGAGTCAATTACACATCAAATGACAAGATCAATAACCATGATTTCAAGTGACTTATAGAATCCAAGTGGAATTGGGTGTATAAGATCAAGTGGAGTATTTTTGGAGGTTGAGGATAGATTCAAGGCATTAAATTGTATTTCTAGTCTTTGAAGACTTTTCTCAAAGATAGTGGAGTGTGAAATCATCTTCCTCAAAGTTTTTTGTCTTGTAGTGCCTTTTTAAGACAATAAGAAGTATTGAAGGCCCATTTTACCTTTTTAGGTTAATTTAATGAGAGAATATTAGTGCTTAATTAATCTAAATTTTGTTGAGACTCCATGGAAGGTGGTTGAGTTACATTTATTGAATTCTGAGAGCTTTCTTCTCATCTCTCTTCCCTTTTATCCTATACCTCCCTTTTATTACCCATTTGTAAGATATAATCTCATTTAAAAAGGTAAAAACCTATAATTTTTTTTGTAAAATATTATTTTTAATTAATAAGATAACTGATTTTTCCTATTTATTATATCTAATGCTCGAGTTAGTTTGTGTATGATTGCTTTGCAGAGAGGTGTTCTTCCTTGGTAATTATCCTCCTTTCTTCCATTTTGTAGTTATTTCACCATTGTTATAGGTATGAAATTGTGATTTTTTGGTCATTAGTGAAGGTATATCATGATTTTTATAGTCCTCCATACTTCACCTCTTATCTAGTGGGTCTAATTTTATAAATAATGATGCAAAATGACTAATTTAAGAGATTGTATGATTGAAGGTTGTATTTGAACTGACTTAGTATTAGTTTAATACAAATTGGAGTGTATTTAAGTTTGGTACATCACATTATTATTTTTTAGTCATCCCTTGAAACCATTCTATCCATTTTCCAATGAGAATCAATAGTTTAGGTGAGCTACCAAGAGGAACTAGCCTTTTCTAAACATTTAATCCCATCATAGGATAGCCATAGCCTAGGGTTACTCCCATTTTGTAGATATGAGTGATAGATCATAAAGAAATATCTCATAAGTGTGAAATTTTGAGCTATAATAGTTTTTGGCATGCTCAATGGGATAATATTCAAAAATATTTATTGATATTGATGATGGTCTTGGTCCATTTTCAATAGATATTGCATCTACACTCTTAGCATCTAGCAACTTCTAAGAACACTCAACATTCTAGTAGTAGATTAGTACCTATCTTTCATGCCAAATGTGACTAAAATATTAGCTTCTAGAGGTATTCCTTTTGAATTTTTTTAATTACTTTTTAACTAATAAAAATGATTGACGTTTTTCCAACACTCATCCCTACAAAGGAAACTTTCCTCCTAAACCAATTTACAAGTTTACCTCTCCAAGAAGATCTTTGTTAGGCCATTTCACTATCATGGATACCTCTAGAGCTTTGATTTTTGTGGATTTCAATAGTAAAATTAATTTATACCTCAATCAATATTATCCTATTCAAATGTCACCCCTTAAGAGTGTGCCTTACTTCATAGGAGACAGTTCTACAAACCCTTCTAAACACATCATATACATAGCCTACTTTTTCTAAATCCATGACATAAATGAAAATAATGTGGATATCAAGTTTTTGTCCATATATTTAAATGGAAAGGACATATATTATTATATTAACCTTTCTCCTAACTCCATCACATCATGGTACCATTTAGGGATGTTTTGTGCAAGAGGATTGAAGACAAGAGTGATCACTTGTCATTAGCAAAATAATTAACTATAATGAAGAGAATTACTCACATGGTTATGAAAGATTTTAAAAATTTTCAAAAATAATGGGATAATAATCTAATCTCTATCAGTTCTAATCCTATCTATGATTTACTCTACTATCTAAGAGATCTCAATAGTGACATTGTAGTGATGATGCAGTCTATGGGGGGAACACACTACCAGATGCTTATGAGGTGGAAATTAGAGCAAAGAATAAATTAATAAAAGATAAAAATATCACACCTACACCACCAATGTCCTTAATTCATAATATTATACCACCTCCTATCATCATTCATCACCTTTTTTTCATTCCTCCTTTGTCAACACTTGTTTTCATACCTGCACCAAATAAGAAAAACCTTCAACTAGTTAGTCTAGCAACTTTCAAGAACTCAAGAATATGTTTCAAACCTTAAGAAATGAATTGGTAAATGTAAATAGGCATAAATATCAATATAATAGGCCTCATCATACTCCATATCAACCTCAAAAATATTACCAAGCCAATTGTCCACCCTTCAAGGCAAATTTTCAAGGACAAGGATAAAGACAACCTAACTATACTAGGCCAAACAATTATAATCCTAATGATAAAAGTTATTCCAATACCTTGGTCCTTGTTCATAATAATATTGAAAAATAAGGTGATGGTTATATTCCTTATAATCAATCATTCAATCAAGCCATTATCCCAAATGTCAATTTTAATTAGGCTTTCAATGATCAATGGTAGTAAGGTACTAGTTATGGTTTCAATCAAGCTCTCATGGGTAAGAAAATAGAAGTTCCTATGATGAATAGACCATAAGAGCCTTAACAAGTCCAAGTGCCTAATGAATGGACAAACTATTTGGGTGATATAATGTTTAACTATGAACAAGAAGAGTGTTATTCTTTCAATCAATAGGCTAGTTATAGCCAATCAAACACACTTGTGGTAGCCAACATAAGGATCATGAGAAGGAACATGGAGGGTAGCCAAGAATAAATTAAAGATAATCATACTATTAATCCATTAATATAAAATAAAAATGTGCCTACTACTTCCCCAAAAGTTATAATAACTCAAAAAAATTAGAACTAAGAAAACACCTTTGTACCCCAAAACTCATAGGTTTAAAACACAGTTGTCAATCCTAAAGCACAATAAAAGGTTGGTAGTTTGAACATAAAAATTGTTGGGAAAATGAATAATTCCAATGTGATTATCCCAATGTGGGACATGATTTATATATTTGGTCAAGTGGATATCCTTCAATAGGGTTTATCAAAGATCAATGTTTCAAATAAACCACCAAGCAAGGAGAGTGTAGTTCTCACTAATACCACCAAAAAAAAAGAATGAAAGTCAAAAAAGGTGGTCAAAACTCATCCCTTATACCTTTATTTAATAATTGGAAACTCCTTTGTACACAATTGCATGGTAAACAGTGGAGAAATTACTTTAATGATGCCAAAATTAAAAGCAGATCAACCTAGTTTGAAGTATGAACCCCGAACTAAGGGGGTTTTGTAGGTTGATGGATCTTATACCAAACCAAATAGAATTATAAAATTCTAAACTTGACCCTAAATGATTTTATTAGTTTTTTAGTGGTTCAAGATGAGGTTGGTTTTAGAGGTGCTTCCTCATTTTGTTCCATGCTTATCTAAGAACTTCATAGATAAAATTAGGAGTTACCTAGTAGTAGATTGGTCCTATATAGCTTTTAGGACAAGGTATGGGACCAAGGTGTCTATCAAATGTGAACCTATTTATAAATTTCACATTAATCCTTATGGTACAAGTAGCTCAAACATCAATTGTACCATTTTAGATGAAAAATACCACCTTGTTGGTCAAGAACTAAACACTCATCTTAAGGGGATACTTGATATGTTCTTAGATGAGTTATGGATTTAGAATTAGTAACTTGATCCTTTGGGAGGTTTTAAATAAATATACATGGGAGTTTATTTCCTGCATGAAGAGAATGAGTTCATGTCATCCCTCACTAAGTAACAGGAGGACAATAGTAGATTATGGAAGATGTTATTTGATGTCTCAAGGAGAAAACATGGAGTAGGTGCAGGTGTAATGATAATATCTCCATCTAGTGAAAAATAATTTTCATCATATAGGTTCTAATTTAGTTATTATTACAACATAGATGAGTATGAGGGCCTCATCCATGGTATTCAATGGGCTACTAAGAGGGGAATAGAGTAGTTACAGGTGGATAGGGATAGTGAGTTGATATTACATTAGGTAAGAGAAAAAAATAGCCAAAAATATATTAATAAGCTCCTAAAAACATAGAGTATGTGACATACATGAAGATTTTGAATCCTTCATATCTAAGTAGTGCCAGGAGAGCAAAATAAATATGATGATAGTATAGTCATATAAAATGCAAAAATTGGTAAATTGAATGTGGCTAATGACATCCAATAATTAGGTCCCTCTTGCTTTCTCTCATGATCTTCATAGGCATATTTTCACTAATTCCAAATCATCTATAGCCTTTCAGAGTTGATCCCAACTAATATAGACCCCTCTTTTCATGATAGATCCATCCCTCTAGGTCCCATCTACTTAGGACAATAGTGCCACACTAGGACTATAGAATCAATGTTGCTCTTATCAACTTATAGCACTATTATCAAAATCTATCTTTGGCCCTAATAGTCAATTTATTTTGGTTCACCATCCTTCTCTTTATCAGCCTAATGTGATTACATTCAACCCATGACCAATAGATCCCTATAAAAGCCCATTTAAAGATGATTTGGAAGAGGTTGACAATTATCACTAATAAATCAAGAATACAAGCAAGACTACTCAAGAAATCTTCCCTATTATATATATAAATATAGCCAACACATTTAAAAGCTTATTAAAATCTTTAAATTAATCCCTAGATACCTCAAACACATCCAATTTAGTATTCTACATCTTCATACACATAATTGCATAAAGCACATCAAGTGGGAGATCTAGATATGGCTTGATCCCTCTTCAGAGTATTGATATGTAGGAAGCATGCCCACACAAGGGGTACATATATAGGTATAGTGAATATTACACACACTAACCCTATCTCTTTCTCAAAATTAGTCCAAGAACAATGGAAGATAGGGTTTGAAGAGAAAATTTTCTCTACAAGGAGCTATATAGACTTTCAGTTGCCAAAACTTTGTGGATAGGGTCACACAGACCTAAAAAATAAAACCTATAAATCTCATATCCTCAAGATAATAGTGGTAAAAGTGGACTACAGCACTGGTACCACTCCTATCTAGTTTTGATGCTAATATACAATCATAAAATGTAGCTTAGATTTTATTTTTTGATAGTGTCCCAATCCCACATAGTGAATTAAAGACTTTATCTAAGTTAGATCAATTAGTTTCTAGTTAAGTCTTATTTTATTCCCATTATTACTATTTTTATAAAAGTTTAAATTTAAATCAAATTAAAAAAATTATTATCTTAATAATTATATATTTATTTACTAATTTTACTACTCAGACCATTTAACTAAATTAAGAATAATATACCAATATTTCCAAGAATGTTAAAACATTTTGTGAACCTGACTTACTTCACTTATGTATAAAAACCCTAGGGTAAATTTCTTACTAATTTTTTTTATTTTTATGATTGTTTACCTACATAATAAAATTAGAAATTAGCATTAAATTTTAAAATTTTGTAGTATTGTTAAAATAATTTTATTTCAAACCCTAATTTCCCATACTAGGTCCCAGTAATTTTCCAATCATTTTATGAATTTTTATTATCATATTTAAATCAAAAAATCCATTCAAATTTCAAAATTAAATATTAATTTTCAAAAACATTTTTTTTTCAAAACCCTAGTGGAATCTACTAGGTCTCTTTAAATCACAAAATTCCAATAAATTTTTGATTTTTTACCTACATTTATAACTAAAAAAATCATTTTTAATTTCCAAGTTTCATAATAAATTGTTCAAATAATTATTTTTAAAACCCTAGTTGCATGTTCTAGTTCCTATTTGTTCCTTGAGGTATCACCTTACACCTATAATCATATTACAAAAATGAATCTCCCTTATTTACATTTTTTTCTTACATTGCTTGCAAATAATAAAGAGACCATCATTGGTCCTATCATGTACATGAATGATGAAGTTTATTATATGTTAGTAAAAAGCTTCATTCTTTGAATTTCATGCTTAATTTTTATAATAAAGGATGATATTAGAAAATTTATTTATAAACATGCATAAGATTTCAATATTTATTTTGCATTCTCTCTCTCTCTCTCTCTCTCTCTCTCTCTCTCTCTCTCTCTCTCTCTCTCTCTCTCTCTCTCTCTCTCTCTCTCTCTCTCTCTCTCTCATATGGATTAATTTACAACACTATTTTGCTAAACATGTTAGAAATATTATGTTACAAGTCAAATATATTTATGCATTAATGAAAAATTCCATGCTCTTTACCCTTTTATTTCTATCTCTCATATGGAGAAATTTTCAAGTTTATCTTTCCACACATATTATACATATCATAGAACATGTAAAAGTGCTTTATGCATTACTGCACAATTTCATGCTCTCTATGCCTTGTTTGTTCTCTCTCATGTGGAATATAATCTATAATCTTATTTATATAAAAATTATAACTCCAATTACATGAATTTCATAATATATACATGATTTCTACCTAGATATACCTAACTCCTTAGCTACATGGTTTTTTACATAATCTAACTACCACCTATCAAGTTTCAATGTCATATCTTATGCATAGAAAATAAATTCCTTCTCCTCCTCTCCCCCAAGAGGGTGATATCTACTTTCCCTCTAACTAAGTCCATGTTATCACCCTTCTAAAAGGAGAGGAAGCATATATTATTGTTCTTAATGCATACATTCAGCCTATAACTTCTTCAAACCATCTTCAACATATGTGCTTACATGTTCAATCAGAAGCAATTAGGGTTTATACTTGTAAGACTCTAAGGGATCAAATAACTAGTATGAGCAAGTTAATTTAAAATTTACAAATATATATTCAGATATTATATGACAAGATCACAACATTGGAAAATTAGATTATAATACAAAATCCTCGAAGGCATCTTAGTGTCAATCATGTGTATGTACATTCACCTAATCAATTAGTTACAAGCAAAACTACATATCAAAACAAGAAATAAAAACAAAGTAACTCCACAAATAGTGATTTGAAAATCATTCAAATGTCAAAAAAGAGTTCAAATGAAGTACTAAGGGAAATGATTAAATCTAAGTTGATCAAACTACCTCCTCTACATCCAGTGAGAAAATCTAGATAATATTGTGCTTATCATAGAATGCATGGGCATCACACAAATTCATGTTTTATATTGAAAAAAAATATATAATAAATAATTGCTAATGAGGTCCCTATACAAATTAAATTATTCAATCAATCTATAGTGACATAGGAACACATTAACAAAGGGTCAAATTTAGAAATAATACAAAAATGGTTACCAAAGCATAACTCAGAACAACAAAAAGATCAAAAAATAAAATCAGAGTAAGGAACAGAACCATAGGCATAGGTAAAGCATCAAAAAGATGCAAATATACCTCTCGAAAATAAGGCTCAACTTTTATATCAGTATGGGTTTGGTCAAAAATATCTATAATAGTTTGATTACTAAGGTCAAGGGTTGGGAAAGCAAGCTCAAGTCATCACTACTCCTATTCTAGTAGTTGATAATGTTTGTCACCAAGGTTTGAGATTTATTGAAAATATTAAGGAAAATCATTCATAGACACAATTTATCAAAGGAAAAAATCCAAATACAATAAAAGTCAACATTAGCATTCTATTGGTTCAAAATCAATAAGATAATGATGAGTGGAATAATACAAGTTATTATGAATTTCCAAGATACTAACAATGAGTTTGAATATTTAGAATCATATTCATAGCCATTCCCTCATGCTTCATAACCATACATGATTCCTTTATTTGATACATGACATAATTATAGGGAGTCTCCCATAAAACTCATCCGTTAATACCATCTATTCCCAGCTTACTTGTACATAGCTTCTCTTAAATTTCTTATACATAGTCTTCCTATGATTTATTGTACATAGCTCAAAATTTTCAAAAACCTAAAAACACTATAACATCTCAAAATATAAAAAACATTCAAATATGTCAAAACATCAAAAACATTTCAATTTTATGCATTATCCATTCTTTACATTTCTACTACTATACTAGACTTATATTTGTTGTTTTATGCTATTATTTATCAATTTATCTACATTACCATGCTTCACTTGATATTATTTAAGTGTGTGTAGTGACATCCAGATCCTTGATTGCTTCACTCTACCCATTGAGGGGGAATCCTAATTTTACGTCAAAATATACATAAATATACATACCCACTAGGGGAATCATCTACATGACTACACCATCTAGGTTATGTCATTCATATACTTCACAATCTAGTTATCATGTTGATGAAGATTACTTACTATGATTAAATATATTATTCTATTGACACTCATTAGTACATAGTCCTTGTGTATTTCTTAGCATATACCTAGTTTTGTATCATCATGTCTTGCATACCTTCACATTATTTATTTGATTATTTAGATGTGATTGTATTTCTATTTTTTACATGATTTCCTTTCTTACTTCATGTAGTTAGATGTGATTGCATTTCTCAGTTCCTGATTGTCTCATATATGTGACTTAAGATATTCTCCAATGTCTTTTGATTTTATTCATGTGTGCCTAAGGATATTTTCTAATTTCATTTTCTTCCATTCATGTGTGTGCCTTAATACATTTTTCAATGTCCTTTGCTTGTACTCTTCTATGTGATTGTGTTTTTCATGCCAACCTTGCTTATTTCAATTTTATGTGTATGTGGCATTTGAACATGCCTTGAATACTTGCCTTCTAATTTGAGTGACATATGCCCATGTGATCATAAATTTGGTTCTGAAATAAGTTTCAAATCAGAGTTTAAATTATTTCACAGTGTAGAGCTCATCAAAATCTTTTCGACGCTTTTTGCGGTTTGAAAAACGGAGACCGTATGCAAAAGTTATAGACCGCTGAAGTTTTGGTTCAACAGGGAAAAATTGATGTCGACAAGTGACGTGACATTATTCACATGTGACACATGGACCAATGGGAGGTTCACACGTGGCATGACTAAGTTTAGAGATAAGCTCATTCACTGAGCCATGTGGTAAGCAAGGTGGTGAATCTCGTGGCATGGCGCGCTCTCCAAGGAAAGACTCAACATGAGTCAAGGAGTCTTGTGTGGCCGAAGCCACATGACAAATGTGCAGTCAGAGACCCTTTCGAAGCGCTACTTTTCTCCAAGCGCTCAGTGTGTGTATAACATGTGACAAGTGGCATATGAAGTATCATTTAAAAGCCTTATGCTTTCTACAAGTGCGGCATGTGAGATAAAAACCCACGATAGAAATGGCGGATAGGCTTTACTAAGCCTTGTTTAATTCTTGTGAACCCACACATGTGGGATAAAAACAAAGTTTGAAGTGCCAAAAAACAAGGAGGAAAATTCAAATGCATGCTTGGCGCCTAGGGAGAAGAGCCAGAGCGCACCCAACAAGGCAAGGCCAAGTCAAAGTGCCTAGAAAGGAGGAAGAGGTTTTGAACTCTTGACCTCCCATGTAAAATTGAATGGCCTTGACCACTTGTGCTATAGGTTGTAACTAAATATAAAGGCATGAAATTGGATTTGTTTTACAAATATTTCTGACTGTGTTTTATTTTAAGAGGTCGAGAGCTTGTTTTAAGCTTGGAGATAGCTAGCTAATGGAATTTTCTCCAATATTCGACCTTATACACAGAAGGTAAGCCTTTTTAATTATGTTTTGTAATTAAAAAGAGAATGTTATTATTATTTGGATATACCAATAGATTGGATGAAGGACAAAAGCAATTTCGGAAGGGGAATTGAAGACTGAGGAAGGATTCCGTGTGACCGAGCTTGAGTTAATCAGCGAAGGTGGAATTCTTCGATAGAGATCAGGCCTGAGGGAAGTTGTGTAGCATTTCAAGAATTTGTAAGCCATTTGTTGCACAAATTTAATAAAAATGGTCCTCACTATTGGGTAGACCCGGAGACGTAGGCAATCAATGCCGAACTCTGTCATCAATTTCATGTGGTAATTTGTCATGATTGCATGTTTTATTTTCTAGTATTCTAATTTTTAATTAATCAAGAACTCATGCAATATTTGAAAAATTGACAATTTATGACATTCAATTTTTAAAACAAAATCCGATTTTATTGGTGAATGGAAGATATCAGTCTTTTTGACAATTTTAATCCAATTTAATAACCAAGAATATTTTGCCAAACAATTTGCAAGTTCTTTTGAATATATTTTTGAGAATTTGTTAAGTTTGAGAAATTCAGAATCCATATGTTTAAAACTTCACTTTGAGTTTTTCAGTGGTGTTTACGGATCAAGTTGGTATCAGAGCGGTTAGAATGCATGGATTGCTTCTAGTTGTGTATTGACAATTGCTTCCAGAATAGTTGGATTATTGGTATGCAGATTGATTATATTACAGTGTGCAGTTGTGAAATCAGTGTGTTTACAGGAAACCATGGGTAAGTTGTCATAGATTGAGGTCATTAAATATGAAAACACAATCTTGAGATGTCAAAAATTTTCACTTGAATTACAAGTGGCAAAGTTAAAACCAGAGCTTGAATCCAAGGATGAGCTCTTGATTAGATTGCAATGTGGTGAGTGTGAAAAGGTAAAGCCTTTAACTTCAGATGCAGAAACTATGACTGAGTGCAGTGTAAGTTTTTCACCACAAGAATCTTCATCTTCTTCTACCATTTCAGATTCAGATTCTAGTAATATTGTTTTTGGTGATTTTGAAAGATACACTAAGGGCATAGGATCTAAATTGTTGTTTAAAATGGGTTATAATGGAGGAGGACTTGGTAGAGATAGCCAAGGTATAACTAACCCAATTCAGGTTGAGCATAGACCTCTTCATGCCGGTTTGGGTTATATGATGGAGAAGTTTCGTCCATGGCTAAAGGAAGACGAGCTTCCAATAGCGAAGGTTCTAAGCCACTAGTTCAAAGGTGTAAAGGTAAAAGAGGTATTGAGATTCCACCTCCTGATTCTTACACTAAATCTTTTGATCCAATTGATACTTTTAAGAAGTTTGGATATAATGGACAAAAGATAATGCAATCATTTCCATGCACTTGTTGTGGGATAAATAACCATAGTGCTAAGACTTGTTGGAAACGAAATGCTTTATTGAAGCAGATTGCATGTTTGAAAGACCATTCTCATGATAAGATGGGAATTGGCAAAAGGGGACCCTCACCTAAGAAGGATGTTTGTACTCATTGTAAAGTGAGTGGACATACGATTGATAGATGTTTTAAGCTTCATGCATCTTCACATTCAAGTAATGTTAAAACTAAGATGATTTACAAACCTCTCACCAAGGTTAATGAAGCTAATTCAGTTCATAATGCAGTTGACAATATAACTCAGGATAAGGTAAAACCTACAAGTGAAAATCCATTTAAGAGGTTGAGTCAACAATATGCAATTGCTAAGGAATCCACTAAGGAAATCAATTTCACTAGGAAGAAAGAAATGGTTAAGTGGATTATCACTACATTCTTTTTGCAAAGCATGGTTAAGAATTCACCTAAGAGAATGAACAAACTTTGATAAGATGTAGATTAGAGTTGGTGGGAACACTTCAAGACAAGCTTACCATATGAAGTTTTTCAATTCTCACTTTTTGATAACTCTAAGTTTTTGAATCTCCTTTTTATGCTGGTGAGTTGTCTAGAGGACTTGAACTCATTTGATTAGTTGGAGATAATAGCAGAAAGCATGTTGTAGGTTGAGTTGATTCCTTGCAACACTTATTTGACTGCTATTTTGAATGTATCTTTGGCACATGGATGTATAGATGCATGTTTAAGACCCTTTAGGCATGTTTAGATGTTAGGCAGCATACACTTTAGGTTGTTTGCATTTGCTTAGCATATAAGTCCCATATTAGGGCATTGTATTGCAACATATCCACAACATTTATTGTATGTTGTTGGCATTATAAACTTGTTTTGTAGTTACATTAGGGATTGTTTCAATTATTGACAGTTCACCACTTTACAGGATGTGACATTGGGATAGATAGTTTTGGTATGTTGTAATCACTTTTGGAGTTGTAGATTCACTCACTCATGCCTTTGGATTAGGCATTTTTGCAGTTTTATTGTGAATCATTTTAATGCAATTGTTTATACATCTTGCTATGATTAGGTTCTATTTTCATGGATGCAGTAGACCAGTTATAAGATTTCAGGGGATATTGGACTTTTGGAGACCAAAAGCCTTCCATTGGGGAGGTGTGATTAGAAATTTGGTTCTAAAAAATTTTTCAAATCAGAGTTTAAATTATTGCATAGCGTAGAGCTCATCGAAAGCTTTCTGATGCTTTTCATGGTTTAAAAAATGGACACTGTATGCAAAAGTTATAGACTGCTAAAGTTTTGGTTCAACAGGGAAAAATTAATGTCGACAAGTGACGTGGCATTTTTCACATGGACCAATGGGAGGTTGACACGTGGCATGACTAAGTTCAGAGATAAGCTCATTCACTGAGCCATGTGGCAAGCAAGGTGGTGAATCTCGTGGCATGGCACGCTCTCCAAGGAAAGACTCAACGTGAGTCAAGGAGTCTTAGGTGGCCGAACCCACATGACAAATGTGTGGTCAAAGACCCTTTCAAAGCACTACTTTTCTCCAAGTGCTCAGCATGTTGATAACACATGACAAGTGGCATATGAAGTATCATTTAAAAGCGTTACACTTTCTACAAGAACAGCATGTGGGACAAAAACCCACGACAGAAATGGTGGATAGGCTTTACTAAGCCTTGTTTAATTCTTGTGAACCCACACATGTGGGATAAAAACAAAGTTTGAAGCACCAAAAAACAAGGAGGAAAATTCAAATGCATGCTTGGCGCCTAGGGAGAAGAGCCAGAGCACACCCAACAAGGCAAGGCCAAGTCAAACTGCCTAGAAAGGAGGAAGAGGTTTTGAACTCTTGACCTCCCGTGTAAAATTGAATAGCCTTGACTGCTTGTGCTACATGCTTGTAACTAAGCATGAAGGCATGAAATTGAATTTGTTTTACAGGGATTTTTGACTATGTTTTATTTTAAGAGGTCGAGAGCTTGTTTTAAGCTTGGAGATAGCTAGCTAATGGAATTTTCTCCAATATTCGAACTTATACACAGAAGGTAAGCCTTTTTAATTATGTTTTGTAATTAAAAAGAGAATGTTATTATTATTTGGATATACCAATAGATTTGATGAAGGACAAAAGCAATTTTGGAAGGGGATTGAAGACTGAGGAAGGATTCCATGTGACCGAGCTTGAGTTAATCAGCGAAGGTGGAATTCTTGGACAGAGATCAGGCCTGAGGGAAGTTGTGTAGCGTTTCAAGAATTTGTAAGCCATTTTTTGCACAAATTTAATAAAAATGGTCCTCACTATTGGGTGGACCCGAAGACGTAGGCAATCAATGCCGAACTCCATCATCAATTTCATGTGGTAATTTGTCATGATTGCATGTTTTATTTTCAAGTATTCTGATTTTTAATTAATCAAGAACTCATGCAATATTTGAAAAATTGACAATTTACGACATTTAATTTTTAAAACAAAATTTGGTTTTATTGGTGAATGGAAGATATCAGTCTTTTTGACAATTTTAATCCAATTCAATAACCGACAATATTTTGCGGAACAATTTGCAAGTTCTTTTAAATATTTTTTTTGATAATTTCTTAAGTTTGAGAAATTCAGAATCCGTATGTTTAAAACTTCACTTTGAGTTTTTCAGTGGTGTTTACAGATCACCATGTCCCTTGTTTATATGGCCCCTTGGCCACTATTATATGTTTTTTTCTTCTTGCCTTGTGTGCTTATTTCATTTTTTCTTCTCACTATTTGTAATTCCATGATCCACATCATGCATTATCTACCTATCTTGGATGCCATGATGGACATCATGCTCCATCCATCCTTGCCAACTAACAACTAAAAACTAACCAAATTTCCACTTCTAATTCCAATTTAGTAGATTACACATGCTATTACATTATTATATCTATCTAGGCATACCATTGTTGATCTAACAATCTCTCAATATAATAATGCTATATCTTTAGATATCTTGTTAATTATCATTACTATATCATGTATATTTGTAGTATAACACACTTACAAGGATATTTATTCTAAGGTAAGTCATTATAAGGTCTTCATTCCTAACCTTATAAGAGGGGGAAACAAATAGGGGTTTTGTCTAGAGATCAAAGCTCCTAATGGTAAAAAAAATATTCATCACACCCAAAAAAATAACCAAACATAAAAAAAATCAAAACAAACTAAGAAGATAGTGAGAATATCATAATAGTTACCATATATGGCCTAAGCCAATAGCACCCAACCTAAACTATAGCACTAGTGCCACTAGTGTCTATTTTCAGTGCTCCTATCCAAACAATAGAAAAACTAGACATTCTAGAAGTAGGTAGAAAGTTAGGTTCAACCATAGTTTTGCATAGATAGACTAGTTCAGAATCAATAGTTTTCAATACACTTTTTCTTATAAAATCTAGATATAGGGGGAATTATGAACAATATGATGTCTCTAACTTTCAATTTCAAATATGATAGTTGATATGACTTTCATATCAGAATCCATGTTTTAGACACTAGTGATTGGGGGCAATGTGCATGGCACATTTGTTATTTTCTTTTTGAGTTTAATATTACTAAGGAATTATCAATATTTGTGTGCCTTATTGCATCTATAGATGGTTTTCATAATTTTTGAATGGCTTTAATACAATACTAACTTCCACATTCTCATGTTTTTGAGTTCTTGAGTGGCTTTCATCTAAGCCAAGTGCACCTGTTTCAGAGTGGCTTTCATATAAGCCTAATCTCCATCTTTTTGAGTGGTAAAGATTGGAATATTTTCTATCATACATTCAAATATCCACACCAACATTGTCAGATCAAATTACATTTATGGGATTTAGGAGCCATCTCATATGACACAGATTTCATATCAGTATCAGTTTATATATTTACTTCATGGGATAATGATGGAGCCAAAGGACTAACTATCCTTTGTATTCTTGAGCCACATATTTAGAGGGATTGGACACATAGTATAGACATCAATTATCACATTAATATCCACATATATTCACTTAATTAATGATGATAAAGCTAAAGGACCAGCCTTTACATTCTTGATCCACTTTTGAGGAATTGACCACTCAGCTCTGTTCATGATATTACTCTTGGTTCAACACATTCAATATTACTCAACATCACAAAAAGTTTTATATTATTCCACATACCTAATAAGGTTTATTCATTCCTTTCTCTTCCTTTCTCTCTTACCATTCTTTGTACATTTTTATTTTAGATATAACGTATCTAGTAAGAACTAATCTACTCTTTGTTTTTCTTTAAGATTTACACTTCACAGTGTGCTCTCTCTATTCATACTAAACATCACACAAATTAATGAGATTAATGCTTTATAGGTAAGTTCATGTACATTTTATATTTTTCCTTTATCCTAGTACTTTGGTTTGTTACATCACTATAATAGAAGGGGGTAAATGTAGTCATTTAAAATGTGAAAATTGGTAACTTGAGTGTGGATAATGACACCTAACCCTTAGATCCCTCTTTATTGCTCTCATAACCCTTATAGGAATATTTTCACTAATTTCACATTCATCTGTAGCCTTCCATACTTGATCCTAGCTAAGCTAGACCCCTCTTTTCATGACAGATCCATCCCTCTAGGTCTCATCTGCTTAGGATAATAACACCACACTAGGACTATAGAACCAGTGCCACTCCTATCCACTTTCAACACTATTGTCCAAGTCCATTTCTGGCCCTAAAAATTAATTTATTCTAGTTTCTCATTCTTCTCCTTGCCATCTTAATGTGAGTATATTTAACCCATGAAATACCATTTGGAAGGGGTTGATAATTATCACTAAGCAAACAATAATACAAGCAAGACTACTGAAGAAATCTTCACTATTCTCTACATATAGTTATCCAACACACTTACACACTTATTCAAATCCTTACACTAGTCTCTAAACACCTCAAGGACATCCAATTTAGAATTTTTCATCTTCATACACACAATTTACAAAGCACATCAAGTGGGAGAACTACATATGGCTTGATCCCTCTTAAGAGTATTGGTATGTAGGTAGTGTTACCATACAAGGGGTGTGGATCCACATCAAGTGAATATTACACACACTAACCCCCCCTTCTTTCTCAAAATTGGTTAAATAATAATGGAAGTTTGGGTTTGAAGAGAGAATATTCTCTACAAGGATCTCTATAGACTTTTAGTTGCTAAAACTTTGTGGATATGGTCACACAAACATGGTGAACAAAACCTAGAAAGCTCAGATCCTTAGGAAAACAAAAAAAAGGTGTAATACAACATTGGTACCACTCTTATCCAGTGTTGGTGCTCCTTTCCAATTACAAAATGAAGTTTAGATCTCATTTTGTGATAGTGTCCTAGTCCTACATAGTGAATTATAGCCTTTATCTCAATCAGATCAATCAATTTCTAGCTAAGTCTTGTTTTCTTCCAATTATTACTTATTTTTATATAAGTTTGAATTTCAATCAAATTCCAAAGATTAGTATCTTAATAATTACATATTTATTTACTAATTTTACTACTCATACCCTTTAACTAAATTAGGATTAATATACCAATATTCCCAAAATTGTTAAACCAGATAGGTTGATAGTTGTAGGGGATAAGTTTGACATCCAAAATGATTTGAATAATTTTAAAGTATGATCACATGTCAAAGTGATAGTGAGACCATTAGTTCCAAAAAATGAGTTTCACTAACAATTCTTTAATAGTGACAAGTAGATTGCTTCTTTTCTACAAGAGGTAGAGTTTTGTTCGACAAACCAAAGTAGACTTTAGAAGTAGTATGAGGACAAAATATTTCTGATAAGGTCAAATAAAATTAATAAAAGGTTTTTCATCCTTGAATATATTTTCTATGAAGGTTATCACATGAGGAAAGACAAGGTAGTGATGTCTAATAATGAAGAAAACTATGAGAGAGTCCTCATCTTTAAGGACAATATTATCAAACTTTGAAAGGTGAGCAATGAGGTAGAAAAAAATTCATTTATTGAGATTTTTAGGGAATAATCAAATGTTTTTATTGGGAGTACTATGATCTAAGAGGTTTTGACCCCAAACTAGCCCAACACACCATAGCGTTACATGTTACTACCAAGCTTTTTAGGTAGAAGCAAAGGCCAATCAACCTAAAGATTAAAGAGTTGATGAGAAAATATTGGAACAAGTTGATTGAATCTAATATCATTTTACTATTAATCACTCATCATGGGTAGCTAGTTTGGTCCCTATGAAAAAGAAGAATGGTGAGATCTAGTTGTGTTAACTTCAAATATTTGAATAGGGTCTTTTTGAAAGACCATTATCCCTTTCCATCCATGTAGTAAATCCTTAAAATATTTTTTGGTTTAGAGCATTTCTCTCTTTTGGTTGGGTAATCAAGGTATAATTAGGTGTTAGTCAAAGAGGAAGACCAATAGAAGATTTCCTTCACCAAAAAGTGTGGCACATATTCTTATAAAAAGATGCCTTTTATCTTCTCAAATGTTGGAACTACTTTTAAAAGATCCATAGACATGGATTTCCAAGGTTTTCTCAATCAAATTGTACTTGTCTACCTAGATGACATAACAATTTTGTCCAAGAAGACCAATAAACACTTAGACCACCTGAGGTTGATCTTTGAAATATGTAGAGAGTATGGGATCTCATTGAATCCTAAGAAGTGTGTGTTTATTGTCTATGAGGACAAACTCTTGGGGAATATTATCTCATATAAAGGAATATCTATTGATACTAATAGAATAAGTGAAATCTTGGCCTTGTATTTTACCAAGCATAAGAAGGGACATCAAATTTTCTTAGAAAGATAAACTTTGTGAGATGTTTTATACCCTTTTTTGCAAGCTAGGTTAAAACTATCACTACTATGTTGAAGAAGAATAAGGTGTTCACTAGGACAAGATAAGTAAAAGTAGGATTTGAAACTATCAAACAATATATTACTTAATAATCTACACTCATGAACCCTAACTTCTCAAAATATTTCATATTAGATGTCTTTTCCAACATTGATAACATATCAGCTATGTTAGTGCAAAAGAATGGAGAATGGCTTGAACAACTAATTGCATTTTTTAGACAAGGGATTAAAGGGTGTGAATAAAGGTACACTTACATATAGAAACAAGTCCTTATAGTTGTGATAAGTTTGAAAATGTTTAAGCCTATGCTATCCAACAACAAAATATACCTTATGGTGTCTCATCCTAGAATGAGAGACTTCCTTCTCAACAAGGACCTGAATGATAAGAGGGATAATTAGATTAAAAGAGTCATGAAATATGATGTATAAATCAAAGTTGATAAGATAATAAGTGGTAAATACTTATGTGAACACAAGGTTGATGACCTTCATGAAGAAAAAGAGGTTGTTTTAGTGACACAAGATGACTTACAAATAATTGTACCTCCACCTCACATTAGATAGGTCCAGGGTATGGTAAAGTTCTTGATACTAGGTGAGATTCCTAAGGTATTGATATAAAAAATAGAATACACTTCATACTTGATTCCATACCCTATTATTATATTGAAGATGTTCTCTTTAGAAAGGACCTTAATGGGGTGCTAATTACATGCATAGATGATTATCAAGTGACTAGACTCTCAAAACAATTCCATGATGGACCTATAAAAGGTTAGTTTACCCCAAAAAATATAGATACAAAAGTGGTTAGGTCTAGTTATTATTGTCCTAACCTCTTTAAATATGCATATGCATTGGTGAGAAAGTGATAAAAGTGTTTTATCTTTGCAAGCAAGAAAAGTTTGGCAGCCCTTCTTATCAATCCCATTTAGGTAAATCAACCCTTCATGTATTCGGTCCTATATTTTATAGGAATGATCAATCCATCTTCTAGTGGAGGACAAAATTTGGTACTAACTATTTTTTATTATTTCACTAGGTGGGTAGAGGCAATTGCTCTAAAAGTAGACAATGAAATAGTAGTATTTGACTTCTATTATAATATAGTGACAAGGTTTGGTGTACTAGTAACCATCATTTTAGATAATGCCTTACCATTTATTGGCATGAATATGAGTGAGTGGGAAATTCAACTAGGAATCTACCTTATCACATATTCCAATTACTACCCCTAAGGCAATGGACTTGTAATGCCAATGAATAAAAACTTCATTAGAATAATCAATAGGACTAGGAGGAGAACTAGAGACTGTGGCATTCAAAGTTAAGAATAACCTTATGGGATAACAGAGTGACTCCCAAGTTTTACATTGGAAACTCACAATTTGTCCTAGTATATGGGAGAGAAGCCAAGTTTCCCATCTCTCTTGACTTACCTACCTTGGAGATAGCCCATCATCTTGAGTTGATGGAGAGTGAACCTATGAGTGTGAGTATGGTAGAGCTCATAGATCTTGAAGAAATGAGGGATAATTTAATGAATACAATGGAATCACATCAATATCAAGTCAATAGATCTTTTGATAACAAAATTTTATCAAGATACTTAAATGAGGATGATCTAGTCCTCAAGTGGGATTCAAATAAGGCCAAGCCAAGAAACCATACTAAGTTTGACTGCTTGTGGAGTGGTACTTACTTGATCCATGGATGCAAAAAGCATACTATCTTTCATCTTTACCAACTAGATGGAGAGGTATTACCCATACTAATCAATGGGATTCATCTAAAACCTTGTTACTAAAAGAGAGATCTAGCCATGTACATATTAGAGTAGGTTTGTCATTTTCCTCCAAATGCCTTATGCACATTTCCCTTTTATTATGTGTTTCCATTCACTAAGTGCTTTGATAACATTGTTGTTTTATTTTGGTTTGTCCTTTATATTTTTAGAGTTCTAATCAAAAGTTTTACAGGTTAATGATCTATTGAAATTTTATTTGAATAAGACTTTTTTGACCCCATAAGCCCATGGATAGACTAAGGAATCTAGTCTTTTGTGTAGGCAGGTATGTAATCCCAAGAGGTTGCCAAAAATGTTGGCTGAAATTGGCTGACATATGAAACTTTTGACTAGATGGATCAATATATTCTCCTAGACCATTTAATAAACTTTTACCCCTGTGACTAGTCTCTTCCTACTCTTGACTTGATGATGTAGTGCAGTATCCTGGAAGGTCCTAGTATGGTGTGAGGAAGTATGTAGAGTCTTTGTGAAGTGGATGGTCCAAAGGTTTAAATATAAAACAAACCTTATGACCCTACATCATTTCCCTTACAATGTTTTGAAACACTTTAAGCAAGTTTAGAGGTGAATTTGAAGATTTTAAGGAAAAAATCTAGAAATGGGTCTTGAACTAAAAGTAAAGGATCTAGCTAGTTTTTAGGGTGTTTGAGCATTCAATGAAATGAAGGAGGTTTTAAAAAAGTTTAAAGGATTTTAGTGATTAAAAAATGATGTGTAGAGAAGCTAATTTTCTTAAAAGACCCCAAAAGTGCATTAGATGACTTGATGACCCTCTAAATAGAAATTCTTAAGTGAGAAGGTGACTTTTGGAGAAGTCAAATATATTTTTACCTCATTCCACATCCTTATGGCGTGATTTACCTATTTATAAATGTTAAATTCCATTTCAATCCATTTGGAGTAGAGGAGAGGAGTTTGGAAGCAAAAAGATGCATTTTTTGGCTTTTTAGAGCATTGATTGAACATGTTTTTGAAGATTTTTCTTAATACAGGGGATCAAATATCATATCAGTCATCCATGGTGTCCCTAATATCCTCTTTTAGTCCTCTAGAATCATATCCAAGCACAAGAACAATAGAAACAAAGAAAACCTATTCGCTACAAATTAGGCATGAGATAGGTTTTCTACCATTAATAGAGGTTCATGAACTTAGAAAGGATTACATAAGGAATTAAAGGTAAATTAAATCATAAAAAATCTTTACCAAGTATTTTATTTCATATAAAAACTTATGATTCTTCATGCTAAGAAAAAACCCTTTTGGGTAGTCTTGGATAACTCTAAGAGAGCCTCAACTTTTCACTTGGTATGGTTAAGAGAGAGATATTTGGGTCAAAATATTTTGGAAAGTGATAGGGACCATATTGGCCTTCCACTTTATTGAATTGTTTTTTTGGTTACTCTTCCCATATTTATGAACAATCACTGATAGTACAAGGGTGTCTAAATGGCATATTCATGTAGACAGGGTCCAAGTTTTTTTCAATTTTTTAGATTTAGGATATCATGGAGAATAATTAATTTTAGGGTATTTTATAAAATTCTTTTATCTCCCTTTCATGTTTGTTTAATTTTATAATTCATCTTCATGAGTAATTCACACTTGAAAGGAGAAGGTCTTAGTGTACAATCTGCTTTATTGAATTCTATTGCAAATCTTGTTTTCTCTTCATGGTGGTCACTCTCAAAGGTTTCCAACCCTCTATCAATCATATATAGTTTTCCATCAACCATATATTATCCTTTAAATTCATTTAATTCATGTGTTTTCTTGAAAGATCCATCCTTCTTCATATGGTTTATTTCTCATGGAGAACTTATGCAAAATGCATGTCATCTCCAAATTTTTACATCATATTAGGTTTGAATGGAAATAAGAAGCCCATAGTGACATTGAGAAAACACCATTAAACTATTGGTAGGATTTAGAAATGAAAAAAATGGTTTAAATCTATATCTTGAGCAAGTTTTATGAAGAACTTCAAACACATACAAGCATGTACTCTTACCAACCTACATTCATGATCACAAATCTATGATAAGAATGTCTAGAAAACATGGAGAGGTAGTTGAAGGATCACACACACTCACAAACCTTGTGATGAGAACATAATATCATCAAGAGACTTAATTCTCAATGCACAATATTATAAATAAGTACACAGTCTATATATTTTTTGTACATAAGAGGATAGTTGTGAGGAGAGTCAGTAGGGTTTGATGATTAGCTTCATGTTTTTAGAAGTCATTAGATTTCAAGGTCATATAATGTAATATTATTTATTAATGAGAGATAAAGGATAATATGTTGTTCTAAAATGTTGTCAATGAGCCAAATAAACACTTATAATAGTCTAAGCTTCACTACAAGATGCAAATGATCTTGATTAATCATATAGATCCACCTTATGTAGGTTCAATGATCCTTAATAAAGGAATATTAAACAAATCAAGAAGAATCAATACCATCCTATTGTAAACTCAATATTGTTAGTTAATCTTGGAGAGATAAACAAAATTTGTTCCCTCTTATTAGCATTTTTTAAGGTATTTTTATGGACATTAAGATAATTCACATCTTTTTATCTCTTTCACTCAATCAATATCAAAACTAAAACCATGAATTTCAAAACTAAGTGGAGTAGAGAGGGGGTATATAGATATTTAAGACATATACATGTTGAAGTTCAATATCTCAACCCCTCAGTCCATACAATGGTGTAAATCACCACCAACACCTAATCTAAATGAGTAAGCACATTGGAGAGTAGGGTGACAGAGGTATGAGCTATTATGAAGAGGTTGAGTGGATTGTTAAGCATGAGAAGAAATGAATTGACATTGATATGGAACTATCATCTACTTAAAAATATGATGAAGAATATTCAAAGTAATCAAAGCAACACATAGTCATTTACCTTAAGATTTTCCACCTACAACCTTATTTAAAAGGATAAAGTTATCTCCAAGCATTAAGAAGATTGAAGCATAGAGTTATATGATAGGGTATCATATATAATTAAATATTAATGAGGATGATGGAGTGTGAAATGAATAAAGATAATGAATAAGGTTACCAAATGTATTCCTACAGTTAGGACAACTCTCAATATGTACCTACAACTATATTTTTGGCTTGGATAGTGGTATGAGGTTGAGGTGGATTCAAGGTGTTTGGTAAGAGAGTAGAGTTGAAAGGGGTTGTGACCAGAGTGAATTATATATATATATATATATATATATATATATATATATATATATATATATATATATAACCAATAAAGGAATTGGTTTTACACTTATAAAATCTCCTTAATAAGGTATACTTCATCTCATTTGGAGAAAGATTGTGCACATGGCAAAATTATGTATGGACTATATAAGTCATAATGGGTTGGAAGAAGTGGCTTTAAGTAGGAGGTGTATCACATGATCAAGTGGTATAAATATACCTATCCAAGGTATTCACAATCTTGCCCCTCTCATTTCAAGCTCAAACCTAGTCTAATAAAAAACCTATAGTAGGTTCATATCAAACATTGAAATCCCTTGAAGTATGCATAGTCTAGGATAAGGATGTGAGTGTGAACATGAGAAGGGGAATATGAGTTAAGTGGATTGAGTCTCATTATGATGGTAAAGTGGACTGAGATTAAAATAGTGACCATTGGAAACATTTGAAACCTTTGGAGTATAGATAGTCTTTTGAAACCCTTTCATGGTTAATGAAAGGTACAAAATCATCTATGTTTATTTACTCCTAAGAATTAGATGGATTGAATAAGGTATATAATGTTTTTGGATAGATAGAAGATGCCAATATAGACCTATAAATTGTCATTTATTCCCTTAAAACTTACTAAATCAAAAGATATAGACTTTAGAGTCCTCTTAGCCTACACAATCTATGTACTAAGCCTGAGTAGGGTTTCAAAACCAAATAATCCATAAATTTAATTTTAACTAGTAAAATGGTCTCAAAATTAATATTCTAGTGTTATTTTATTTATTTTAAGATAATATAAAGGTTTTAGGTTGATGACAAGTCCATACATAATGGTACCAATACTATGGGTATGTGATAAGGCTTAAAAGGCATAATTAGAAGGGTGCTAACAAAGGATGTATAGCCTAAGTTTGGAGTCAGACCTTGAAAATTTATAGAAGGTTTTAATATGATATAGGTTGGTTTAAAATGGTATTAGGTATTTAGGAAGGTGGGCATACTCTTCAATCAAGTAGGAAAACCTCAAAAAAAGGGTTACAAGGGTTTGGTGGCTCTAAGGAGGGTGAAGAGTGAAAATTCATGGTGGAATGAGATTCAAAGTCTTAATGGATTTAAAAAAGATATAATATGATCTTGAAAGATCACCAAAATTCTTATACTATCCTCATGTAACCAATAATGAGATTTGGTATGTTGAACTAGGAAAATAGCTTATGTAAAGTGGCTAGTGAATGAAGAAGTTATAGGAATGGATTAGAGAATAGATTTTATGGAGTTGTAATCAAAGTGGATACAAGATAATATATGGAAAAATAATAGAGTAATCAATTTTACATGTATAATAACTATCTAAAGGTACACTTCACATCATTTGAAGATTTATAAAGGGACCTTGCACAATCACTTATAATTATCAAGGAAAGATTGATATGCTTTGAATATCATTAGAGATTAGGCCCAAGTTTGGGAGTATTATGGAATTATGGTGTTTATATCTTTCATGAATAGTTAAAGTACACAAAATATCAGTCATATACCTTAGGAAATAGGCATCTACAACCACTCAAAGGATAGGCCTATGTCATCAAGTTGTATAAGTATTAAAGAATGGCCTAATGATAGAGTTTCATGTTTAATGGAAGTTTCATAGGGAAATGAGGGTATGAAATGGATTTGAATATCATATAGTAATTTCCAAACAAGATACAGTCATTTTCACCCAATAAATGTCCACCTATAGCCATGGGTTGACACAAACATACCTCCTATTATCAAGAGAATAAAAGCATAGCTTAATGAATTAGTTTCATATCAAATGGAAGGGAATGTTTCAAGAGAAAAAGGAGATATGAACTCATCAAGAATCATATGAAAAGAGTGTCTAAGTATTTATACAATCAATTACACCTTAAAAGGCACACCTAAAACCATATAAGTGACTTTTCATTGATATAGTCACATGCTATCAAGGTAAAACTCAAAACCATTCCATTCAAAGAATGAACATATAGACATATTTATGGAAGTAAAGTGACCATTTGGTATCTCTAAAACTTTTTAAGATATATTAAACACTTCCAATGCATAAGAATGAAGGTACACAGGCCTATATGGAACTATCTTGGGTAAGGACTTTGTAAGGCCTAAAAACATTGCAAGAAGAGTCAATATGCTTGAGGAAGAGATAAAATGAGGTTTCAAGTGATATAAGGAGTTTAAAAATAATTAAGAGAGATAATATATTATTAAAACACCTCTACACCTCATCAACACCATATACAATAGTTTTTATACATAGTCACAAGGAGGTTCCTTGAGAAGCATGGTATAGTGATTACTTACATAAGTTTGTAAGCTAACCAATGGAAGATGAGACCACTGCAAGAGGTATTTTCATGAAATTTCAAAGGATATTAACCATTATAAAGAACAAACCAAGGTTAAAAAGAATAAAAATTTAGTCTTAGGACTTAAAAAGAGGCAACCTTCTAGTAAAGTTTGGGAAAATTCACCTATATGCTACAATATGCATGATCCAAGCATGAAACTCAATGGATATGATCATAATGACTTTGTATTCATATAAATAATATTGGTGAGGTGAATATAATATGGTAAATATTAACTATTTTTTCACAGTTAACCCCATGTCTATGACAGTTAAAGAACACGCGCAACTTAAGCTAATTTAAAGGAAAATCCATTTACATACCTTTATATGCAAGATCCAAGTATGAAACTTGGTGGAGATGATATTAATGAGTCATTATAACCATATATTATCTTTTATAGGCAACTTGAGGATTTTAAGTATCCAATTTTTTTATAGTCACCCACATGTCTATTGACAATCACAATTGGAGCTCATGTAGACTTCTTGAACATCTATAGGTATACATGGTGGTTTCAACCTAAAATGGGGTTTTTTAAGGTAAGGATGTTTTTTAAAATATTTTTTTACCTATTTATATGTGAACACACTCTAGTATTAATGAAACCATTCCCTTGAGGGCTAAAACAAGTAAGCAAGCAACCATTAAAACACAAGTAGTCTTAAAATGCATGAAGGAAAAGTTGAACTTGAACATATAAAATATGTAAAAAGGGATGGAAATGAATGTAAATTAATTTTTTTTAATCCCTCATACCCTATTATATTTTCCTCAAGACTTGAGACTTGGTATTAAGCCTAGAAGCTATACTTAAGGCCTATAAGACCTACACCACATGAAGGCACATTCATACCCTATCAATGCAAGATGAAATTTTGAGGAGGTTTAATGAGATGTATAGGTCACATAATGATTATTTAAATAATGGATAAATAATTTAGGATTCAATTTAACTCTCAAGGATAAATTCAATCTTTTCATGTCTAAGACACCTAGTTCAAACCCCTCTTCTGATTCTCATATATTTCACCACATAAGGAGTTGGACCAAATTATTTTAGTATGTTTTTATGATACATATTTAATTTGAATTAAATAATTATTGATTTTTTTATGGGATGAGGTTTATAAATAGTCATTAATACTATAAGCAAGTCTAGAATGCATGCAAAACCCCACAAGCAAACTTTTTTACATATGTATCTTTGCACATCTTTTGCATGGGAACCCAATGTTATCAAGAAATTTTAAGGGGTATATATAATATATATTAATAGAAATAATTTATAGAATTTAGATCTATATTTTATGAAAAATCATCAAGAAGGTAGGCCTATCTTAGCTGCCAAAAGAGCCTTTTTAACCAATTTTAGATTTGTGAACTCATAGGCTCATGAAATGAACTATAATAAATTTTAAACCATGTGTAACATTTATAATAATATCTCAGTATCATGTTTTAAATATTTTGTAGAATAATTTGGCATGTGTGAGTGTCTGAGAAGCCCAAAATAACCTTAAAATGCATATTTCTGCATGTCTTCAAAGAGATAAATTGTATAAATGAATAGAAGAGGCCTAATTGGACCTTAATAAACATTATATGTCACTTGGTTCTATTACCATGTGTTTCTAGGGTGTCTTCCTAAGCTGAAAGGCCAAAAAAACAAGTTTTCTTATAATTTTATGAATGGTTACAAGTTTAATAGAGTTTTACACCATTGTTATAGGTCTTGAAGATGGACTAAATCTTCATTTTATTCCTCATATGAATTATATGGATGTTTTGAAGCCTTATATAGGTCCAAAATTGGCCCTCATGGTGACAAATGGCCTTGGGAGCAAGTTCCTACATAAATAGCTAAATGTGACATGAGTTTGGATACCTCCATCAATGGATTCTAATATATTTTCAAGTTTCATGGAATATTTTTAGGTTTTAGGATCAAATACGAGTTGATAATGAAAGAAAGCATAAAAAATCAAACATTCAAAGATAACCTTTAGGGTGAGTTAAGCATAAAATGTCAACATCACTAACCATGATGTCAAGTGACTTTTACAATCCAAGTAGAATGGGGCATAGAAGTGAAATTGGAGGAGTTTTTGAGTTTGAGGATAAATTTGGAGCATTAAATGATCTTTTTAGTCTTTGAAGACTTTTGTCAAACATAGTGTAGTGTGGCATCATCTTCCTCAAAGTTTTTTGTCTTTTAGTGCCTTTTTACGCCAATGAGAACGCTTGAAGACCATTTTGACCTTTCGAGGTTAATTTGATGAGAGAATATCAATGATTAATTAATATTAATGTTTTTGAGACTCCATTGAAGGTGATTTAGTGACATTTATTAAATTTTTAGATCTTTCTTCTCCTCTCCCTTCCCTTTTCTCTTGTATCTCCCTTTTCTTCCCAATTTTTAAGATACACTCTCATTTAAAAAGGAAAATCACCATAATTATTTTTATAAAATAGCCTTTTGAATTAATAAGATAACCAATTTTGCATATCTCTTTCTTTCATCTAGTGCTCTAATCAATTTGTGTATGATTGCTTTATGGAGAGGTGTTATTCCTTGATAATTGTCCTCATTTCTTGCCTTTTTACATGTATTCCACCATTATTTCAAGTCTAAAATTTCTGTTTTTTGGTCATTAGTCAAGGTATAGTGTGATTTTTATACTCCTCCATACTTCACCTCTTGCCTAGTGGGTCTAGTTTTAGAAATATTGCTACAAAATTACTAATTCAAGATATTGTGTGAGTGAGGGTTGTATTTGAACTACTTTAGTGTTAGTTTCATATAAATTGAAGTGAATTTAAGTTTTTTTCATCACATTAATTGTGTTTTTAGTTATTCCTTGCAACCCTTGTATCCCTTTTCCAAGTACAATTAGTATTTTAGGTGAGCTACCAAGAGGAACCAACCTTATCTGGAGGTTTAACCCCATCATAGAATACCCATAGCCTGGGATTGTTCATATTTTGTAGCTAAGAGTGAGAGGGATTAAATAAATCTATAAAAAGGGTGAAATTATATGCTATATTAGTTGGGATGGTTCAAACTGATGCATGAGAAAATCTTAGCATTTGGCTTGGTTAAGGGCCTCTTCAAAATTTATTAGAGATAGAGTCCTAACCTAATATTACAACTTGGAGTAAATATAATTAGTGAAAAAATGAAATATATTATCATCCTCCATGTTATGATTACACTTATTAGATAAATTATTCCACCATTTTATGAAAGTTTGTGCAATTTTAGTTTCAAGTTGCTTGCAATTGATAAAATGAGACAAGGTATTCTTAGGGAGGTTAGTAATTTGAAAATGCTGTACTAAAGAGTTAAATAGATCATATAAGATAGTGATATAATGGGATTTAAGTTGATTATAACAATCTAAAGTGTCTCTGAAGAGGGTTTTCTCTAGTATCTTGGTAGTAGTAAAAGTGTTTAAATTGACCTAATCTTTGTAGAGATTACCAAACATTTTTTAAATGTAAGGTAAGATAAGTTGACCCATTATAACTAATGGTATGTTTGATACCTCTTATGTCTATGCTATAAATTTTAGGTGCAAGAGTATCATTTCAAATATGTTTAATCATTTTGTTAACAAGGGGTGGTTTCAAAATGAGGTTTCCATAGGAATCTTGAAGGGGGGTGGGGGTAATTTTTATTTTTCACTCCTCTTTGATCCTAATGATTTTGATTTTGAATGTGAATAAGGTGATTCTATATTTTCATCATTTGATTATCATTATTATTTTGAAAAGTGTTCATTTGATTAAGAGTTTACAATAAAATTTGATGGGTTTGAGTGTTATTTTGACTAGTTTTTATGGCATGTTAAGTATTATAATTGGTAATAGTGGTTTGGGTTCCACTATTAGTGGTGGCATGTGCATCACTATTGGATTGAGAGGAATTGGTAGAAAAAGAGGGACTAATAGCATGATTTGCATGTATAGTGAAAGATGGATTAGTAGAAGGATTAGAAGAAAAAAAAGAACTAGTGGCATGTTCACCATTGGTAACAAATAGTGTATTAGTGGAGTGATTGAGAAAGAGGAGTCTTGAAAAAGGCCCACTAGATGTTGAACCTACCATGTTGGTAGAGATACTTAGCATAGAGGTTGAATAAATCAAAGAAGAAGAGTTCAAAGTATGAGGAGTCAACATATAAGGGAGAGGTTGAGAAGAAAATAATGTATCACCCCAAAATCTATGAGAAAATATGGGGGAAGGTGAATGGGGTTCTTATGCTTCAACACTTATTATGAGATTTTAAATAGTTAAAGGTTTTTTTCCATGATGTTGAGTAAACTCATTAATGAAGAAAAACATTTCAAGAGAGTACTCTAATTTTGGTTGATATTATAAGGTAAAAAAGGGTTATGAACTAAATATGAGTGAGGAGTCCCATAATTTGTAGGGTGAGTGGCCACATGCACATTGCTCTCATATAAAGTGGAAGCCATAAGTTGTTTATGGGGAAACCTATTAGGATTGGTAAATCTCATCATATCTATTGAGATAAACTCTATATTTTCCTCAAATAGGAAGTTTATGATGGAAGAAGGGAGATAAAAGGAATGATGCAAAGACAAAATCATAAAATAGGGTATGAAGTCAAATTAGTCCACTATGTTCTATAACCCAAGGAATTGAATAGAAATATAAGGATACGTAATCATGTAGGTCAACTATGTATGGTAGTTAGGAAGGATAAATAGGCTGATAAGGATACACAATCATATAAATCAACTATGTACTACTAAACATAAGATTGGATAGGGAGATAATAATACACAATTGTTCAAGTCAATTATGTATTAAAGCCAGGAAGGTTTAATAGTCTGTAAGAGTATATATCGACTAAGATAATAAAGTTATAAAATAGAGGAAAATTTTGCAAGATAATCTATTTAAATATTGAAATAAATCACACAAGCAATTATATCAATGTGACTAATCCAATCAGAACACACAACACAAACTTTACACCAATGATGGCCAATGCAAGTTTTGAAATACAACACAAAATGATCAAAGATAAATCAATAACTAAAAATTAAATGCTAACTAGTTGGTCATCCTAAGTGTTATTATGTTATAATAAAGTGTAGTTTTAGTGTGATAGGAATGTTGGCTTAAATAGGGAAATGTAAAGCAATATAATGTTATTTTCAAGAGTTTAGGCTGAAAGAGATCTATATTGGTGATGGTATTGGCTTGGTATTGTGGCATACCCATCACTTCATAATCCCTAAATGATAAGGGTGGCAGGTTCTTTGCCAATATATACCATCAACTACATATTTATACTTGGCTAGAAAACCATGTTAGTTTTCCACTTAGAGATGAAATCTAAAAAGGTGGGCCTTGGGAAGACAATTATTTTATTTTATTTTATCATAAAGTGATTTGGTAGTATGTGAAAAAGAGTAAAATAGTATAACTAAAATTGTAATTTAAAAAATCACGTATTTAAGATATGTGAATTACTCTAAGCATGCAAATAACTGAAAAGAAAAGGTGAATTAATTACTAGATAATAGATGTTAATTCCTTGATTAATAATAGTATAAAGTTTTAGTTCAGGAGACAATATATACAAATATTATAGAATAGAGACTAATGGATCAATGTTGTTTTAAAAAATCAAGATATTTAATAACAAATTAAAATAGGTCAACTATGTCTCTAAGACAAAAGACAGACTATGGAACTAAGTCAACCATGTTGACCTAGTTGGTTGTAGGGTTGAAGTTTTATAGACTGCAAACTTGTGAAAAATAGTAGTAAAGGAAGAAATGAAATTATAGAGAGAGAAAATAAATGAAACTTGGTGGTTTTAAACATTTTTTATCCTATAAACATTTATTCTATGATTCTCAAATGTTGTTTTCAATTTTTGCCCACTAGGTCAACTAGTTCAACCAGGTTTATGAAGCTCTATGTGTTGAATAATACATAACAAATATATTCGACATATTCAACTGTGTTTGTTGACCTATATGTTGATATAAGAAAATTAAAAAAAATTATACTGGTTTAACTATGTATGCTAATCTAGAGTTAAATAAGAATATTGTGTCAAACTACTTGATGTAGTAACCTGTAATTGGTGAAGACCTACACAAATATAATACAACTATTTTGAAGTGACTATGTGCTAAACCTATGCATAGAAAGTTAGAACTATACCAACTAGTTTTATATAGTACTAAAAATATAGATAAGTATAGTATGATGAAAAAAATTATTGCATCAAATAAAACTTTGAAGTGTTAAATTCACGTTGAGTTCACTAAAATGTATGCAAAATAAAATACAATTGATCTATAAATCAATCATAACTTGGAGAATGTAAATCCTACTTATAATTATGATTGTTGATACATTATATATTCAAGGTTGTGACCAATATGGATCTGCTAGACCTAGACAATGGATATCTTACCACAATAATATCACTAGGGAGGGTTATGAATCCTCCACTCAAGCAAAACTATGCAATAAACCCTAACTAGGTCCTATGCTTTCATATTCACAAACTAAATGATAACAAAAGTAAAATACTAATCTAGTTATTAACAAATCTTGTCTCAAAAAGTGGGGGAAAAAGACATTAAAAGTAAACATTCATAGGATATATATACTCGTGTCAATGCATACAAAATCCTAATACATGGGAGAGAAGTACAAATGAAAATCTATCTACTCTTACAAATGAGGAACAAAGTTAGGAATAATTAACATTGAATATGAACTTATTGAGCCTCAATCTCTCCCTTTTCCAAGGTTCTTCTCAAAAGGTTGTTGTAGTTTGTAAGGATAACAAAGACAAGTCAGATCTAGGCTATATAACCTATCTATGCATCCAAAATACTTCTCCAAAAGACAAGATCAATATCTCCAACTAAATTATGAAACCTTAAGCTATGTTCATAAATTATAATTATGTAAAAACATATGTGTAATATATATGTCTTCATCTTCTCCTCTCTTAAATAAATGATGAAATGGTTGTGTATATATATATGAAACTAACCCTAATCCTTTTCAAAATTTTAGTTGTTAGGGTTGGGCTAATCAAATGTATATCATTATTGAAAAAAAATTAGGTCTTGGTATAGGTTGACTAGGTGATGACCAAGACCCTAAATAATTTTTATAAATTAGAGTATAGGGTCTATGGAGTTGACAAATTGTAAATCATCAAAAAGGATTTTAGGCTAGGGAAGGGATAATGAATGCAAAAAATGACTAGAGGATGGTGCAAAAGAGGAGGCAAAGCTTAGGGGGATGTTTCTAAGAGATGGTTATGTAGAAGTAAGTGGTAATAAAGGAACAAAAATCTTGTGAAGCACTAATGGTCTGCCCACACCTTTCCTAATGCATAATGTTTAAGGCGTGTACTAAGAGATATTGAGACTTGATGGGTTCCTATAAGAGATAAAACATCAAAAATTGATAAAGTTTGAAAATATTATGTGTATACACTTTCAAGGCTAACACAACATAGCTTATTTCCTATAAATATTTTAAGAAACACAAACAATCAATTTAAGAACTTCACATTCTATGTTAATCATGACAAGTGATAAACTTAGATAATTCAAACATACCTCATTCACTGTAAGGACAAAAAATGCAAGAAAGATTAATCATTTAATTAAAATTTTAATTAACATTCATTTCACCTAATAAATAAGAATGTGGTGTGTGTAGGTTCAATTTATTTCTCTAAATCCCCAATATTAGTATCTACATCCCATTTTTTGATGACCCTCTCCCTCTATATTGCATGTGATATTGAGATAGTCCTAAAATAACCTCAATCAAATAAAAGGGTAATTATCTTGATATTATAATCAAAATAAATATATAATCATCAATATATTAATGTAATGTAAATTATCTACAAATGAAATCATAGTCAACATGATCATATAACATAATATAAACATGTGAAAATGTTCTCCAACATAATAAATGATCACATAATAAATAATATGACAGTCGATTATACATCATGCATAGCCAAATCAAACCTAAAAATAATAAATAATTTTTTTTAGTTTCATGTCCCCTACTAATTACTTAAGTAACTTTTGTAGAGTGGGACATGATGTAACATCCTTACACCCTAAAATAGGTCATCATCCTGATGACATTTAATTCAAATAATAGTTTAAGAAATACAAATAATCTTCAATAGAGAAAGAACTTAAATAAATGAGGAAATAACTTCAATAATTCCTAATAATCCTTCCATGTAGAACTATCCTTAAAATATTAGTCCCATGAGACCTTGAATTTTGATACTTCTCTACTATAAAATCTAAGTTTGTGAGTATCAATTATTCTAATTAGCTCTATTATAACCACCCTTGGATCCAGAGCCTATAATTCATTCTAGTCCAAAACATGTGTAGGATCATTAATATATTTCTTAAGATAAGATACCTAAAAAATATTATTTTATTTGAGCTAAATCTGGTAGTAACTCAAGTCTATATGCTATAATATTAATCACTTATATAACCTCAAAAGGTCCCACATATCTTAATGACAATTTTTATTATTCACTAAACTTAATATCACTCTTTTGGGTTTTGACTTGTATAAAAACTTTATCTGTAATTCATAATTACTTTACAATTATTTTCAAATAAACATAAATTTTCTACCTATTGTTGGCTTGAACAAATATTCATCTTATTTAATTTAATTTATTTTCCATTTTTACAAGAACATCACGTCCAAAAACCACTCTATCTTCTAATTTATCCCCAAAATGATTGGTGTTTTGCACCTCCTACCATACAATGCCCCAAAAAGAGCTATTTTCAAGGTTGATTGGAATGAGTTTTTATAATCAAACTCAACCAATGGTAGGAATTCCTCCCATTTGTATTATTTTTCCATGTAATACATCCTCAAAAGATCATCCAAAACCTAATTTACTCTATCTATTTAATCATCAATGTTTTTATGGTAAGTTGTATTAAAATTTAGATGTGTACTTAATGGCATGAAAATTTGTCATGGGGATAAATCATTGAATTACATCAATAATTTACATAATGAAATACATTTCTCTCTTGTACTTGTTAACATGAATTTTTTTCAAGGGGAAAAATCATCAAATTACATAAACAATGTATGGAATGAAATCCCTCTCTTATTATAAGGTATATCTACATTTATTGTAAACAAAAAATTTACTAAAGAGAAACTATTCCTAAACAAAATTTATAAATTTTGGGGGTAGTAATTTTAACATGAAAGTACAAGGTTTTTTTTTAGAAAGGAATGTATAGAGAGAGAGGGGAAAATAAATGGATAATTTTAGTTGAAATATTTATCGATTTAAACATTGAATATCAATAAATACATTAGAGGGAAAACTAATGTTGAAGATGAAATCTCTCATTTAATTGGTATAAAAGACATTCATATTCTTAAGAATACAAAGTATACACCATAAAAAGTACTTGGCTAAGATAGAAAAGACAAGAAATTTTATGTATCTTATAGTAGAAACAACAAAAATATCATTCCTATTCCCATAAAGAATCCTTAATATATCTGAAATATAAATCACAACTTTGAATGAAATTTTTAACTTAGTTTCCTAGTCTTAATAGTATATAAATAGTATCAATATTAATAAATATCAATTACATTGAATTAAGTAAAAAGACATAATCCAAATAGTTTCTAATACAATTTTCAAAAACACCTCTTAGTATTGATTTTATTGAATTAGAATGTTCTATCTTCTTTTACAAATCTTCGCCAAAATCATTCTATTTCCAACCAAAAATATGAAATCCTAACTTGTATTTATAACCCAAAATGGGTGGTTATGGTGCAAAAACACCTATTTTTCCTTTCAAAAGGGTTGTAATACCACTAATAATAAATTACAACTTTTAATGGTGCAAAAATGTTTTAATCATTTAACACCACTTGAGAAAAACACTTGGAGTTTTTAAACTACTTGTAAAATCACATTATCAATTTGTACAACATAAAAAAATTAAGTTATAAAAATTAAAAAGATAATTTATAAAATGAAAACATACATTTCCAAGGGGAAATATAGTGCGATAATACAAGTTAGTTTTAAAATAAAGATGAGAAAAAAAAAACATAAACATTGAAAATAATTCCTCAAACTTCTTGATGCTTTATTAACAATTCTTTCCCTTTCAAAAAAGTGTCAAATATTTGGATAAAATCCCTTATCAAATCTTATTTGGTCCATCTATGTACTTATAAGCAATGTTTTCCAAGTAGTCTAGCTCTTTCATATGTTGAATCTTGATTTGGAGACTATTTATCTTCATGTTAAGATTATCGGCATTCACTTGGCATTTGGATAACTATTTAAGTTTCCCATGACCAATTATAGATATGGGATTGGCAATCTCTTGAATTTGCTCTCTAAATTCTCTAATTATAGTTTCAATTGAGATAGTATTATCATTTTGATCTTTTACATTGACAAAAGAACACTTAAAATTTTTGACCTCATTTCCAATCTCCATCATCACATCATTTCCATGTGACTTTGCATTGTTGAATTTCTGAAGGCACTCTTGAAGAGATTATATTATGAATTTTTTACCCCATAAGAATTCAATTTGATAGATGGCTTCTTCCTTATTGATGACTCCTTTTCCAATAAGGTCAATAGAATTAAATTTTGAGAATTCAATTAACTTGGGAATTAATTCTTTCCAATATTTTTTTCTTTTACCTATCCACTTTCCTTTGTTGTTAGTTATTCACATCATGACCAAATTTTAGAGACCATTATTTTCATAATGAGAATTGATAAGGTTTCTTGATCAGTAATCTTTTCAATCTAATATTTCACTACATTTCCAATTTGACCTACCTCTCTTACTTTATCCAATGTATCATCATGAAGACTTGATGAAGCAATTTTTGGTTCAATTGGTCTAATCAATCTCTATTTCATTGAATTCAATTGTTCTACTTTTTCTTTCATCACTTTATTTTTATCCATTTTTTTAAAATGGTAAAAATTTACAACTGTATGTCTCCCTTCATCCCTTGTATGGTAGACTTTCCCAAATGAACTCTATATACTTTATAGTCTTTAATTCTGATTTCTAATTTATCTTTATTGATAGCAATAATTGCCACTTTTACATACTTCTCTCTCTTTTCATTTGTTACCATTTGTGAAACCATTATCACTTTCTTTGGTCTTTTTCATAAAGGAATTGTCAAAGTCCCAAAGTCTATCTCCTTAGTTTTAACAACTTTTCTTATTTTCATCACCATGGTGGACAGCCAATCTAATGTTTTCATGATTGAATATGGAGGTAAGACATAAGTTGAGACTAGTGGGACAAGCATAGAGATAATGGAACAAAGTGTTCTTTCATTTTCAACACCTTGGAAAGATGTTTCTACTTTTTCTTGTTTATTGATTATATTTGTCAATGAGAAGAGGAGAGGCATTCAAGGGAGAACATGAAAAAACATGAGTGATCTCTTGAAATTGGAAATTAGATGAGATAGGGAGAAATATATAATTTGAAGCTAGAAATTATTAGGTCATATTCTCTACAAGTTCTTGAGAATGTGGGAAACTAAAAATATAAATCTCTTAAGGAATTGAAAGACTAAGATAAGAGGGAAAATTTTCACCTAACCTTTTTATTTTGAGCTTTAGAATATTCAATGGTGGAACTTCTTGTTTAATAACTTCTATTTCATGCATCTCTTCTATCATTAGGGGTTTTCCACTTCAACTTGCTTCATCTACTTTTTCTAATCCATGATGTTATTTATATAAGCTACCAAATTCATCCTCCCTAAGAGGTATAGGGAAATCAACATTTTCAACATCCATTCCTTTACTCCTCAATGGATTAAGAGTTATGTCAACTAATGATCTTATTACATTTTTTAGATAAGTAGATTACCTTTTATCCTAATGGACTACATGTAATGGCTTTTTCATAAAATTGTATTCTTCAAAGATAGGATCCAATGTGACATAATCATCCACCAACTACTTTGGAACTTTCATGATGCAAAATTTTATTATTTTCTTTATGGTAAACTATGAAGAATCTTTGATCCTTACTACTTTCTCATCATTGAAATCCATACAATAGTCTTTAAATTATGAGAGGTGTTGATATGAAGCTCCAAGATTATGCTTAATCAAACCCTTGATGTCAAATGCAAACCTACTCTCAAAATTCTTAAGATTATTTTGAGACATGTATTTTTCAACTCTCTTAGCTTTTATTAGTGATGGACAAGTGTACTAAACAATTGAGATTGGAAATTTGACTCTTGTGTTATGTTGACCTATTAGGATCTTGTGTGTTTCAATAATTTGTCTCACCATTTGCAATAATTCCCACTTATCACTAACATATCATGGAAGCATGTTGTTTCCAAAACTAGTCACTTGTTTTTATGGACAACCTATTAACCATTTTGGTCCTGGAGGATAAGAATGGTCTCCTTCTTTCTCAAAAATGTTCTGAGTAGTTAAGTTAGTCAATTGCACAAGCCTTTTTAGCTAAGGAAATCATAGGTTCAAAAGGTGTATTTTTGCAAGAATAAATTACAAAACACTTGAAGGCATTACCTAAAATTGATAAGGAGGGTTCAATGCCAAGGTCCAATGATATATGGTTCAATGGTAGGGTTCAATGATTTGAAATAAATGCCTCTAAACCATTGAAAAATTAAACCATTGAACTCTACTTCAAAATGGTTCAAAGGTTCAAAAGGGTTCAAATAGAAGGTTTCAGTGAAAGGTTAAAATAGATGGTTCAATAAAACAAATTGCATTCATAAGAAGACTGAGTGAACGTGACTCTTTACAAAACATAAAATATTGAACCATTGAACCATTCAACTAGTGAACTCTAAAAAGATGGTTCAAGGTTCAAAATGGTTCAAGTGACCAGTGATGCCCATGTAAATGTCAAATTCAGGATAATGGAATAACTGTTGATTTTCAAATAATTCAAACCCGAGGACAAACTCAATGATCCATTGAGAAAGGAGCTGAAGAATCTAGTAGAAGGTGAGAAGATAGCCCTAAGAGCTCAGATCACTAGGAAGAGACAATATATAGCAAGGAAAGAGGGAATCAAATAGAGAATCCAGAAGCTTTGGTAGAAGAGTTATTCCAATGGGTATAATAGTCCACTAAGTGGATATCATAGAGTGCAAGCATTCAATGGTGTAGCCTATTTTTCTCCATTTGAGTAAAGATGAGTGGACAATCATGTAAGTATCATAAAGAGGAATGGCCTTGCCTTTTAGAGGATTAGGCAACCCATGCTTTGGAGAAGAAATTTGATATGAGTTAAATGCTAAAGTTATGACTGGTAACCTGATCCAGCATGGCCCTTGCACATAACTTCCTCTTTCCAATGAATTTAATGCATCATGGGCCATTTTATGAAAACAAGCACCAAAGTCTTTCTTTGGATGCTATATATAGTAATCTTGCATTTTAGATAAGAGAGATCTCTCAGTTATTAGAAGCAAAACTCTACCCAAATTGAAAGGCATTTTTGAGACTTTGAGCTTAGATTGTTAATCATATTTTATCAAGTGAATGAGATAGCAAGTGACCTTTCAAACTTTGTGTTGAAATAACTTGTATTATGTAGGAAATTATTTTTATGTATCTTTCCTAAATATAGTCTTATCTATTTGATCAAATAAGTAGAGCAAGTGAAAATAATCTAGAAGATGTCCTAAAGTTGATTATGGAGACTTTGTGCTACTATAGTTGTCTTTAGCTTGTGTGTTTTGCATTTTAGCACAAAGGATATTAAAAAGGCTTCAAACTAATTTTATCCTTTGTGATCATATACTCTATTGTAGTTTTTAGTTGAAACTTTAGGCTGCACTTCATTCTACTATGATATTACTCCTAAATCAGTAAGAGAATCAATGAAAGACTTTGTGCTTTCATGGGTTTCTTGTGGATCTAGTTACTATCCAGGAAGTTTTCTTGCTATTTACTAAACGTCATTTTTGAAAGAATAGAATTGCTTTCAGTTATTACATAGGAATTTTCCTTTACCTTGTGAACATCATCTCTAAAAATAGAGAGATGGATGGTATGATCTCACCTCTAAGTCTATTTTTAATTTATATTGTATATTATAGTTTATAGGGAGCCTCCCCTTGTTGAGAGAAGAGATTTATCTCATTACATTGTGTTTGATATACCCATTTTGCCTTCAGTTAGTTGATGACAAAATATTCACCCAACAATTTTTTGGTGACTCCGCTGCAGACACGAATGTGCACTTTGAAGCCTCAAGATTCAAATTAAAGCATTTATAGTTCTTTTTCCATTCTACACTCTAGTAGATCCATTATACATGCAAAGAAAGAGAGCTCAAGGTGTTGTTGATCCTATATTTGATTTGGTGCAATGAAATAATTTTGAATTTTTTTCTCCACCATCTTCCCTTTAGCATACCAGGAGTTTTCCTCTTACCAACGTTAGATCTCCAATACCAGAGAAAGCTTCTAGTTTTAGTACTAGTAAAGTTTTATCCATACTTACCCCACAAAGGTTTGTTACCCCTCTTTTTAATCATCATATCATAGTAGCCTAAGGTCCTTGGGGTAACATGTTTGGTCCTCTCAATCTAACCCCACCTTTACATGAACTTCCTCGTGGTTCGAGAAAGAATTTTCCCAAATTTTATGGTGATGGGAAAGTTCATCTTGATGAGAATATCACTACTTTCTGCATAGCATTTGGCATGATAGGCATGGAATATGAAGATATAGTGGTGAAAATATTTGTAGAAACTTTGTAAGGTGCTACTGTGGATTAATTTTATCACCTTCAAGCTTAGACTATAACTAATTGGGACACTCTCAAGGCCATGTTTGAGGCTAGGTTAAAACTTGTTGAAGATGCACATGCCTTGTTGGCTCAGCTTACACAAATGAAGAAGGAACCCCATAAGCCTATGTGAGACTTCACTTCTAAATTCAATAAGCTGAGGAACAAAATTCCTACAATTTCTCAGGTAACACCAAAGAATCTTAAGTATTTTTTCATCAATTCTCAACTTCCTAAAGTAAGTTTTTTGTTGAGGTAGGCTAGCCTTATAAATATTTTTACAGCTCAAAATTTAGCTACTAAGATCAAAGATGATCTTATCCTAGTAGGTAAGATTAGAAAAGACTAATAAAAATAAATTTCCCTCATCTGTTGAAAGTTCTTCCATGACTACCGTAGATCCTATGGTGCAAAAGTTAGCAAATGGGTTGTTAGCTCTGAAAAGGAAAATGGCCCAAGGAATGTCTGCTCCTCCTTCTTAATAGGCTATACCAAGGAAGACATTACCTAGCCATTCATATCAAAGCAATGCTTCCAAGAACCAAGGGTAACCTAATCACCTTCCTCCCACATAGGGGAAGCTTGCCATTGAAGTAGCACCAGCTAAGTCAGCAATTGGTTATCATGAAGTTGAACATAATTTCTCTTTCTAACCTAAGTTAGATGAAGAAGATGATGTTGATCTCTTTGCAAAAGGAGAAGAAGAATTAGTTGATGACTCCAACATTGGTTTTTTGAATTACCAAGATGAGGCTAGAAGAAAGGGAGAAGTGTTTGATGGATCATATGCTATTTTTGCTAGGTCCTAGAACTAATCAACTCAACCAAATGATAAGGGAAAAGAAAGAGAAGAACCTCAACCAATAATTTCAATTACTAAATGGGTGACTTCACTACCTTTCCAATCAAAGGACCCAGTGATCAGTAAGAAAGTAAGTACCTCAAACCATCCTGTACTTTCTACTTCTATTCCTCAGACCAGTGCCACACCTAATAAAGATCAAGATGATGTACTCCCTTCCTTTGTTTCTATTTTATTTCAATTATTTGATATAACTGATCATGCTAAAAAGACCAAGATTCAAATGACTGAAGTTGAGTACTTGAAAGGCAATCTTGAATAGTTTGATAGGTTGGTTGAATACATAAAAAATAAACCCATCCCTATAGGACAGGACTTTCCAAAGGTGACTCATGATTCCTCAAAGAAAAAATACACCCAAAATAATCTTGTTGCTACTCCTCTTGTTGCCCATAGAAAAATAGAACCTTTCTATGTTTCTCTGTTAATAAATGGTCATAAGCTGAGCAATTGTATAATAGACTCTAGAGCTTCTGATAATGTTATGCCCACCAAGGTAGTAGATTCTCTTAGTCTTACCTTAACTAAGACTTTTGGGAGATGATTATCCATGGAAAACAAGCAAGTACAACTCCTGGGTCAAATCAAAGATGCCCAATTTGCATTCATGGCTTTTCCAGATAAAAGGATTAAAATGACAGTCTTAGTGGCTGATGTTCTAGCTTCTTACGACATTCTAATTAGACGTAATTTTTGTAAGGACGTAGGTGGATAATTGAATATGGATCTATCTAAAGCAAGAATACATGTTAAAGACATCATGAAAAAATTGCTTCCTCAGAAAGAGTCAAAATATATTGTCACCCAAACATCAGATCCTGAAGCTCAAATTTTATTTGAATCATCAAGAATAGGTAACTATCTCCTGAACACTGAAGATGTTTTTATCTCATTAGATGAAGGTTCATTAGGTGACAAATCAAAAAATTTAGATAGAAAATTAGAAGAATCTTTAAGGCAAAGTTTAGGAAAAAAAGAATCTTCCCTCACTAACGAAGAAAAACCTTTGAGAAGATCAAATTCTAATAATGTTTGGATTTTAATATTTGATGGTAGTTGCTCTTCTACCAGTTCTAGAGCCATAATTATTTTGATTACCCCTCAAAGAGAAAATTTTCCTTATTCATATAAGTTATAGTTTAACAATATCAATAACACCACTGAGTATGAATCTTTGTTGCTTGGATTGAAAGCTGCTCATGTTAAAGGTATTAAGATTCTTCATGCTCAGGGAGATGTTGAACTGGTGGTTTGTTGGGTAAGAAATCTATACCAAACCAAGAATGAAAGATTATGACATTATCACAATCTTGTATGGGATTATGTTGAAACTTTTAATGCTTTTAATATTTCTTCTATGCTGAGAGAATTTAATAATCGTGCAGATTTATTGGCTATCTCCACAACCCTCATGATTCCCCATAAGGATTTCAAAGGGAACAAGTATGCTATTAAGCTAGTCTTTCAATTAGTGTACCTGATAATGCTAATCATTGGTAGGTGTTTAATTATGACAATCAAGTCATTGCTTTTCTATAAAAAGTGGATAGTTTTGAGGAGCTTAATTTTGAAAGTAGTGAATCTCCACCACAAGAATCAGTTCCCAAAATGGATTTAAAAACTAGTGAAGAGTTTCTTAAACTCAAGGGGAATAAAATTACAAAAGGTTTGGTTTCTCCTAAAAAGTTATTAGATAAGCATGACAGGTATGTCAAGTAGCAACAAAAGGATTCAAGTTCCTCCAAGGAGTTTGATCAAATAAATTTAAGTACAAAAGAAAATCCCAAAATGGTCAACATTGGGAATTGCTACACTTCTAATGAAAAGATCAAATTAGTTGCTCTTCTTGACCATTACATTGATGTTTTGGTGTATTCTTATGATGATTTGAAATCTCTTGGGCTTGAAGAAATTTAGCATGAAATTCCCCTTAAAGTTGGGTCATTGCCTCACAAGCAGAATCAAAGGTAATATAACCCCAAAATATTAACTACTATCCTTTTTGAGATCTATAAGATGTTGAATACAAGAATTATTTTTCTAATTCATCATTCCACCTAGATTGTGAACATAGTTTTAGTGAGAAAAAAGAATGGAGAAATTAGTATTTGTGTTGATTTTAGGAACTTAAATCAATCTTCTCTAAAGGATAAGTACCCCTTACCCATCATGGACCAAGTGTTACAAATAGTGATTGGTTCAAAAATGTTATCAACGTTAGATGGTTTTTTTGGGTATAATCAAGTGGAAGTCAATGAAGTAGACTAACATAAAACCACTTTCACTACATCGTGGGACACTTTTGCATATCACAAAATGCCTTTTGATCTTATCAATGCTGACACCACCTTCCAGAGATCATTGGATCTTGCCTTCAGAGATTAAATAGGAGAGTTTATTGTGGTATATCTTGATGACTTGACCATTTTTTCTAAACATCATCTTGATCATGTGCATCATTTACAATAAGTGCTAGAATGCTATCAACAAAATGGTATTTCTCTTAATCCCAAGAAGTCAATTTTTGGGGTTATAGAAGGTAAACTTCTTAGTCATATTGTATCTCAAGAAGACATAAAAATTGACTCAAAGAGTTAAATCTATCTAAAATATTACTCTTCCCACTAGTAAGAATGCAGTTCATTCTTTCTTTGTAAAGGTGAATTTTGTACAAAGATTCATTCCAAAATTTGTAGAGAAGACTCGACACATTATTGACATGATGAAGGGTAAAGCTACTTTCTGTTGGACTGCAGAAGGCAAGTCAGCATTTGAAGATATCAAGAAAGTGATCTCCCATGCCCCAATCCTAGTTTGTCTAGATTATACTAAAGACTTCATATTATATAGTTACACTTTTGAACATACACTTATAACCATTTTGGTCCAACAAAACAAAGAAGGTGTGGTATCTCCCATATCATTTATGAGTTGTCCTCTCAAAGCTCATGAATTGAAATATTCAAACATGGAGAAGCATGCTTATGTCATGGTTAAGGTAGTAAAGCATTTCATATTCTATATCTCGAATTCACATACTGTTGTTTTGGTGCTTAATACAATAGTGAAGTCCATTATAACTCAATAGGATTTTGGTAATAAAAGGGGCAATTGGATTGCTAAAATTCAAGAATTTGATCTTGATATCAATCCTACTAAGCTTGTGTAAGGAAAAGGTCTCTTCTAATTAATTTTTGATAACATACCAAAGGAAATAGAACATGAAGAAATAGAGGTCAGAGACGTGCCTATAGTTCTCTTCATCACTATCACTGATGACTGGTATTCCAATATTGCTCATTTTCTTACCTATGGTGAATGTCCCATCCATTTGTCCTACAAAGAAAAAAGGAATGTTAAGTTGAAGGCTGCTAACTATGTCTTGTGGGACAATGGTTTGTATAAAAGAAGTCTTGATGGGGTATTTCTTCATTGCATCGATAAGGTGAAAAAAGTAAACTTTTGGAGTCCTTCCATAATTTGGCTTAGGGAGGACATTTTTGTTCACCAGTAATGGCTCACAATATTCTATGAGCTAGATACTATTGGCCTACATTGTTTCAAGATGTGTACGTTTGGGTACATAGATGTGAGTTGTGTCAATAGTTTGTTAGAAAACCTAAATTGACTGCATTACCTCTAAAACTAGTGGTAATTGAAGAACCTTTTCAACAATGGGGTATTGACTTCATTAGTGCCATGAACCCATCCTCACATGTTAGACATGACTATGTTCTCACTTTGACAGACTATTTTACCAAGGGGTGGAAGCCATTCCAACTAAGCATGCTACTTCAAAAGTGGTATGCAATTTCCTTAAAGAAAATATTATTTCCCGATTTGGGGTCCTATCTAAGATTTTAATATATAATGCTACTTGTTTCTGTTCTCATGATGTTACTAAGTTTTTTTACAATGATGGGATTATTCTTTCCCACTCCTCTGACTATTATCTGCAAGGAAATGGTCAAGTAAAATCAAGTAAGAAGAATCTGGTTACTATTATCAAGAAACTGGTAGATGATAATTAGAGAACTTGGCATAAAGCATTATTCGATGCTTTGTGGGTAGATAAGATTACACCCAAAAGGGTAATAGGTATGTCACCATTTCAACTTCTATATGGTTTGAATGCAGGGATACCAATCACCCTAGAACTATCAGCACTAAAGTTGGCAAAGGTAGTCGAAAATCAAACTTTCAAAAATTCTATTGATAAAATGATCATGTGCCTAACTGAACTAGATGAGAAATGAACTATGGTAGTGCATCATATCACTACACATCAAAATCAAGTAAATAAACTCTTCAACAAGAGAGTAAGGATTTGTGATTTTCAAATTGGAGATCAAGTCTTGTTGTGAGACAAGACGAGAGAACCAAAATGAATGCATGGAAAATTTGATTCCTTGTGGAGAGGTCCATTTACCATTCATCAAATATGTGGTGAAAGTAGCTTCTTGCTAGAATATCAAGATGGAACACCATTTTCACTACCTCACAGTGGGTAGCATCAAAAGCACTTCAATCCTTAAAGTATCAGATAAGTCCAGTTGTACATTTATATAGTCTTTTTTTGTTTTATGGTGTTTGTCTATTCTTTTGGCATATTTCTCTTTTTAGTCGGCTTGACTCCATGGCCCAATGGCATGGATGAAGGCACTTAGAGTCTAGATTCTACTTCCCTCGATCATTTCAAAATACAATTGATGCAAGTTCCCCAATTAGAGCAAGGTGTTGTTCCCAAAACTAGTCACTTGTTTTTGTGGATAACTTGTTAACCATTTTGGTCCTACATGCCAAGAATGGTCTCCTTCTTTCTCAAAATTTTTATGATTAGTTAAGTTATTCAGTTGTACAAGCTATTTCCTAAAATTACAAAACACTTGAAGGCATTTCCTAAAATTGATAAGGATGGTTCAACGCTGATGTCCAATGATATATGGTTCAATGGTAGGGTTCAATGATTTGAAATAAATGCCTCTAAACCATTAAACCATTGAAATATACTTTAAAATGGTTCAAAGGTTTAAAAGGGTTTGAACAGAAGGTTCCAGCAAAAGGTTCAAACAATTGATTCAATGATACAATTTGAATTCATAACAAGACTGAGCAAACATGACTCTTTGCAAAACATAAAATATTGAACCATTAAACCATTAAACCATTGAATCAGTGAACTCTAAAAAGATGGTTCAAGGTTCAAAATGGTTCAAGAAACTAGTGACATCCCTATGGACGTAAAATTTAGGATAATGGAATAACTATTGATTTTCAAATAATGTAGACCTGAGGATAAACTCAGTGATTCACTAAGAAAGGAGCCAAAGAAGCTAGTAGAAGGTGAGAAGATAGCCCTGAGAGCTTAGATCACTAGAAAGAGACAAAATATATCAAGGAAAGAGGGAATCAAATAGAGAATCTAGAAGCATTGGTGGAAGAGTTATTCTAGTGGGTGGAACAATCCACTAAGTGGATATCAGAGAGCACAAGAATTCAATGGCGTGGCCTATTTTTCTTTGTTTGAGTAAAGATGAGTGGACAACCATGTAAGTATCATAAAGATGAGTGGCCTTGCTTTTCAGAGAATTAGGCAACCCATGCTTTGGAGAAGACATTTGATATGAGTTAAATTCCAAAGTCAAGACTGGTAACCTACTCCAACATGGCCCTGCATAGAATTTCCTCTTTCTGATACATTCAATGTAGCATGGGCCATTTTGTGAAAACAAGCATGAAAGTCTTTCTTTGGATGCTATATATTATAATCTCTCATTTCAGATAAGAGAGATCTCTTAGTTATTAGAAGCAAAACTCTATCCAAATTGAAAGGCATTTTTGAGACTTTGAGCTTAGATTATTAATCATATTTTATCAGGTGAATGAGATAGCATGTGACCTTTCAAACTTTGTGTTGAAATAACTTGTATTATGTAGGAAATTGTTCTTATGTCTCTTTCCTAAATATAGTCTTATCTATTTGATCAAATAAGTAGAGCAAGTGAAAATATTTTGGAAGATGTCTTGAAGCTGATTGTGGAGACTTTGTGCTACAATAATTGTCTTTAGCTTGTGTGTTTTGCATTTCAGCACAAAGGATATTGGAAAGGCTTTGAACTACTTTTATCCTTTGTGATCATATACGTTGTTGTAGTTTTCAGTGGAGACTTTGAGCTGCACTTCATTCTACTATGATATTTATCCTAAATTAGTAAGAGATGCAACAAAAGACTTCGTGCTTGTATGGGTTTCTTATGGATCCAATGACTACCTGAGAAGTTTTCCTTCTATTTACTAAACATCATTTTTGAAAGAAGAAAATTGATATCAGTTATTACAAAGAAATTTTCCTTTACCTTGTGAACATCATCTTTAAAAAAAGAGAGATGGATGGTATGATCTCACTTCTGAGTCTATTTTTAGTTTATATTGTATATTATAGTTTATAGGGAGCCTTCCCTTGTTGAGAGGAGAGATTTATCTCATTACGTTATGGTTGATATATCCATTTTGCCTTCAGTTAGTTGACAACAAAATATTCACCCAACAAAGCATATAAAGAGAAAATTTACAATCACTAATTTTCAAATAAGTGAACGTTGGTAATTATATGAACCAAGTTCCTGATTTAGCTATCTTGGTGGTGGTTGTTACTGAAATTCTGATATTGAAAAATTCCTTTTCAAATAACTTAATGATAAATTGAACCAAATGATCATTCACCATTTTGAAATGATGGGTGTTTTCCTTCAATTCTTGTTGAGGATAGAAGTCATATACCATTATCATTCCAAAATCACCTACTATATGCAATCCATGAAAATATATTTAGTTTAATACAACATAAATGAGATATAGAGTCATATAAAATCTTGACATGACCTTCACCTCCATAATTTATTTTTGAATTACTCATTGATTAACTATCCTCAATTGATATATTGTTTATTTTTAGGTATGATCAAAATGAGTCTATACATTTATGTTTAGAAGTTTTTCATTGCTTGGCTTCCCTCTACTTGTGTAATAGTGTTATCATGTCATTTATTTCATTCTTAAAAGTAGACCCTACAATATTTTTTGAAAGTCATGTGGAGGAATGTTTTGGCTTAGTCAACCATCCATTGTTGAATTGTTTAGCACACATAATACTATTGTCATCCCAAAATGTTTGAGAGGACTTAGGAGTCAGATGTACAAAAAATTAATGATTTGAAAGGTGAAAAACATTATCTATGTGCTTAGGAACAAAAATCACTACCAATTACCCTTATGAATCTCTTACTTACCTTATCTTTGATTTATATTTATTTTCCAAAACCAAGACTAGATTAGGAGACTGTACTAAAATAAAAAATGTTTCTACTTAGGCTAATCCACTATAAAAAATACTTTGATCAAAGTTGGGTTTATGCACTGCATTCATATTTTCTAAAAACATATATAAGTCAAGGTGACATAGATCAGTGTCTATGATATTTTTGACATTAAAATCTTATCGAGAAATAGGTGTCATGCCCTAAAATTGATATTTCATGGTTTCTTTATCTTTACTCGAAATCACATTTTATAGAGTAGAAGATGAAGACATCAACTTTTATAATAAAAATAACAATTGGGAGATAATTACATGAAAGCTCTTTATTTGCAAAAATTGACAAAATTAAATAACTTAAACCCAAAATAAGTTATTCAAATGTAATGGGAGGCCGTACTTACAATTTTATCTATGGAAATTTCTCCAGCATTTTTTTAACACTACCTAGTGAATTTTATTTTCTCGCTCAATTACCATTCTCAATTTTGACTTCCCATTTGATAAATCACTGCACTCCTATAATATGGATCCTTAGGACAAGTGAAAATGAGCCAAAAAAAATTTCTTTGTAAATTCCCATATTTTGATTTTAAAATCCCACTTCCCTACTTTATATCTTTATCTCAAGACAAAATAAGTTTTTGTTTCTAGTTACTTCTACAAAATTTAAACTTTTCAAAACTCACATGAACTTGCATGGATTTTTTATGTAAGTAGAACAATTTAAAATATTATAATAATATGTCAATTCTATTTTTGTCTCCTCTTAGATGTTGTTTTATAATAGAAATTTTAGCAAAGAAGAATTGCAAATTTATGAATCAAGAACACTTTTCTCTTAATTTTATTTTTCTTTTCCTCCCCAAGTTTGTACAATTCTTCACTTGATCTAAATAAGTAAAAATTAATTATTTCACTTTTTTTGCATGCTTATATAATGATTTGGTCATACCATGTAATGTGGGTAAATTATAAACTTTATATATATATATATATATATATATATATATGTATATATATATATATATATATGTATATATATATATATGTATATATATATATATGTATATATATATATATGTATATATATATATGTATATATATATATATGTGTATATATATATATATATATATATGTATATATATATATATGTTTCCTTTTTGGGCATATATCTAGTGGTATGTTGGCTAAAAGATAAAATTTTATCAATGAAAAATATAAAAAGTAATTTTAAATTTCCATATTTCACCTCTCAGGTTGGTCATATGGCTTGGTGTAGAATAAATAGGGAAAAAAATTAAAATTTTCAAAAAAATCTGTAGATTTCACTCTCCCATTAAATTTATATAGCTATCCATACAATTTAGTGTTTGGAAGATGAAAACAAATTTTTGATTTTTGAAACCCCTTATTCATCCTTGGTATTGCCCCATACCCATTTGGTGAATGTAAAACAAATAAAAAATCTATGTTTTTCTAAATCTTTATCTTTTACTTCTCCCTTTTACATCTGCATGGTTGTACATCTCACTTGGCATATGTTTAAAAACAAAATTGTAGTTCTTTCTTGTATTTTTATTTTCTATATCTCTATTGAAGTGGTACAATACTTTTATGGCTTAGTCTACTGAATAAAAACAAAAAACATTCCCTCTTCCTTATTCTGGTGTAGGTCTTACGTCGTATTATGGTAGGAAAAAATCAAAACATTATCATCAAAATATGATTTTTAACCTTTTCTTGGGGTGAATTTCTCTTGGTTGGAGAAAACAAGTCAAATAAATCAAAACCTTCCTTTTCTTTCTTCAAATTTTGCTTGGTAGCTAAAGATAAATATTTGTATTTTTTATATAACTCCACTTTACTTTGAAAAATATTTCTAGAGATTTGACATGCAAGTTAAAGAAAATTTTATTTTTTAGAGGGGAAAAAGCTTATAATCTAATAAAACCTAAGAAAATAACTAAATTTGCATGATTAGAGGAAGAAATAAATGAAATTGCATGAAAGTTGAATAAGGAGTGTTGAATTTGAAATGAAAATTTCCATAGTTGAAAAAGATAATTTCAACATGGAGGTTTGCATTTACATGACTCATAAATGTATTTTTGATTTGCATGATCTAGGTAAGTGCAAATTCAATTTACATGGTTTGTGAAAATAGAATTTGGAATCGCATAGGAAGGGGAAATGCAAAATAAATTTTAAAATTGTACATAAATGTAAAATGAATTTGTAATTATCACGAAATAAAAATTTGATTTTAAAAATTACACAAAATAATAAAATAAATTTATAAATTACATGGGACTAAAAAAATATTCAAATTGCATGGGATTGAAAAACAAATTTTGAAATTGTATTAAACATAAATTTAAAAATGCAAATTGTGGAGTGGACAAAGGAATTTAAAAATTACATGGAGTAGAAAAATAATTTATAAATTGGATGAGTTTAAAAAAGGTTAGAGGATTTTACATAAATTTGGGAAAAGAAACATGTGTTTGTAAAACTTGTAAAAGTTAAATGGATTTTTCAAGTTGCAGGGAAGGTTAATAACTTTTTACATAGAGAGCTCAAAGCATTTTAAAACAACTATGGATAAAAAGCAATTTTCCCATGAATTTTTAATTAACCAATTAAACATAATTAATTTATTTTAAAAAAAAAATCTCAAAATATTGATGATTTTGAGCTCAAGTACAAATTAACCATTAAAATAATGGATTTGTACTCATTTTTATTATTCCAAAAACCATGGCAACAACTGGCTTTGACTAGGATTTCAAACTATAAAGAATGAAAAGAACTTAGATTATCTAATTTTATAGGCCAAAATTTTATCCATTGGGAAATAGAGTATTCAATAATAACTTTGACAAATTGAAAAAAACTTTGATCTTAAATAAAAGGAGGGGTCTTCGATCCATTGAAAAGATTTTTAATGTCAAAACATAGTGTATGTGAAGGTCATGTACTAACCCTAATAGGTGTTATCACATCCTAAATATAGTGTTATGCAAGTATCAATTACTCTACCTGATAGGAGTTATCACATATCCAAAAGGATAGTGTATGCAAGGAAAATTTAGTTTTGTCTTTTTACAAAAATTAAAATGCAAAGAGAGAAGTGTATTTTATATTATTTATGATTAATTCTTGAATACCAACTTAGATAAGGATTAGGCTAAGTGACTATGACATCCTTATTTATACAAGACTAGAATTTTTAGAATGATTCAATTCAATGTGAATAATCATTTGAAATTAGATAATCTTGGAGGTGACAATGAATATTCATGTAGCAGTAACTCATCTGGCTATGTATTTATTAACCATCTTGATTAAGTAAAATGAAAAGGATTAATAAAGTTATAAAACCTCAATAGGATGAAATAAAAAAGAGGGAAAAAACAAGAAAGGAAATATCACAATGATACAAGCCAAAAATAAAGACTAAGAAAGAAACATGACCAAGACTCTATATACATATATACAAAAGAGGACCACCCCATTCTTACTAGAGATATTATTTGAGATATTTCCCATTAAAAGGTAATAGTAGATGAGTTCCATCATGATATTCTAGGTATAAATTATTATTAATGAATAAGTGCATGATCTTAAATTGTCCCATCCAAAGTGATTTAAACTTGTCATGACTTCCTTTTGGTTTTTTATTACTATCCTAGAGGAGAACTAGATCTCCTACTTGGAGTTATCTTTTCTTTGCCTTCTTGTCAAAGAAAAATTTGACATGAGCCTAATGTTATATAATTATCAACCACATGTGTCCCTTTTTATTGTAATTGTAATAGGTAAAAAATTCTTTTATCTAGTGGGCTTTCAAAATTTGGATTCTCAACAGCTCTAGATAATTGTAGGGTAGGTAACTCAAGAGTTATTAAGAATCACAACATCTATTCTATATAGTAACTAGAATGGAGACATCCCAATAGCCTTTTTAGGTGTTATATGTTCTTCCCAAAGAGAATTATATACCTTATTATGCTAAGTTGTCTGATTCTCATCTACTACTTTGTTCATGGTTTTGAATAAATTTTTATTACTTGACTCAGCCTAACCATTACCTTGCAGATGATAGTTTGATGAATGAGACAAATAAATGCCATACATGTAATAAAATGCAATCATATATTAATAATAAATTTTATAGACATTATTTATAATAATCTTATTTAAGATTTCATATCATATTGAGATATTTTCTTTGATGAAGTTACAAATGACTTCTAAAGCTGTGTACTTAACAAGAATATCCTCTACCCACTTAGTGATGTAATATATTGATGTGAGAACATGAGTGTGACTTTTTATTAAATGAGGGTTTAATTTTCCAATGAAAAATAGTCCCCATTACTTAAAAGTTTCTTCAACTATCATTGATTGAGGAGGAATTTATATCAATCTAGGTTTGCCTATAAATTACTGACATGCCTCAGACTTTCTCACCCATTCATATGAATCCTTAAAACTATTTGGCTAATAATAATGGGATCTGATAATTTTATATGTTTTTACCTTGGAATAAAATTTCCCTACATAGGATTGATCATGAAAATATTACAATAACATTTTATGTTGTTCTTTATCAACACACCTTAATAAGAATCTATCAATTTTTTTCTTAAAAATAGTGCCATCCCATATGACATATTTATTAACCTTTAGTTTTACCATTTATAATTATTTATCATTTAAGTGTGAAGAAAATTATTCGTATGTTATGTAGAAATAAATGTTAAAAACCCATTCTTTAGAAGAATCAACATATAATACCATAGGAAGTTCATGATCATCTCATTCACCTAAAACTATCAAAGGCCTAGATTGAAGATTTACCTTTTTAGCCATGAGTTTAATTAGTCCTTTTCCTTGAACTAGTTTTTTATGTTTTATTTCTAGATCATTCTCTTTAATTTTGGTTATCTAATTCCCTCATTTAGAACTAGGTTCCTATTGGGTCAAAATGGATTTTACTATTGTACTTGTTACCATAACCATATAATATGAATGCAATATGTAATACCTAAATTGTTTGATTACTTTAACTACTGAATAGGCATGATTTTCTTTAAGAGAATATTTAAACTCGTAATCCTTGATATTACAACTCATGAAGAAAATTGGGGACTCGATACCTTCATTATTTATCTAAATCAATATTAATGAGAGTATATGATTGAAACATAGTAATAAATAATGAATTATTTATTAAAATAAGGATAACCAAATGTCAATGGATGAGAAATAATAGTCTTTATCTTTTTGAATAATTCTTTATCTTCATTGTTTCACTTGAAACAAGGTTTTCCTTTTATCATGTTTATAATATGTCTGGTGAGTTCGACAAAATTAGGAATGAACCTCCCCAAAAAATTTACTTTCCTAAATAAGGTGTACACTCCTAGTTTAATTATAGGTTGGTAAAGTTTTGAATCTCCTAAACCCTTTTTATATCAATCCTTATTCCTTATTTATAAATTATATAACCTAATATTTTACCTTTAGTCACTCCAAAGAAAAATTTCTTAGGGTTAAGATAAATTCCATATGAACAACACTTTTTAAAAACTCTTTCCATGTGTGCATTATGATCTTCTCACTATATTGAGAAAAATTTTAGGTCATAGAGATACACTAAAATGATTTCATTATTAAATTATCTAAATTATAGGTATATTTCCCTCTAAAAATTAGCTCCTGCATTGATCAATCTTAATGGCATCTACCTGTATGCAAAAATACCCCAAGGTGTTGTGAAATATATTTTGTGTTTGTCTTCCCTATTAACCTCAATTTATTTGTATCTTGTAAAACCATCAAGCATCAAAATAATCTCAAAACCTATTACTACCTAGATAAATTTATCCATGACTGGTAATGGGTAATTGTCTTTAAGGGATGCTTGATTGAGGATCTTGAAATCAACACAAATTTTGATCTCACCATTCTCATTATGGACTAGTACTATGTTTTCTATCCAAGTTGAATGATGGATAAGAAATATAATATGATCATCAAGCATATTTTACACTTTAGTAATAATCATTCTTGGGATTTTAGGATTATATTGCCTTAGTTTTTGTCAGAAAGGTTTTACATCAAGATTTAGAGGAACTATATGTTGCATTTATTTGTAATGAAAAGACTAAAGGTTTGCATATTAATACATGAGTATATCAATATTATTATATATAAGGCTAAAAAAAATTCATTTTTCTTTAGGTGAGAAACATTTCTCAATATTGATGAACCTAGGATGTTCTTTTGAACCAATGTTTACTTTTTGTAGTGAGCAGAATCAAGATTTCATTTTTGTATTTTACTCTTTAAAAATCTATCACGTTTCTTAAAAAATTATTCAAAAGAGACTATGACTTTAGGAATTTTATTTAATTTTAATTTGATAACACTTTCTTCATCTCGTTTGTTAGAGATTCCTTATTTTAAGTTATGAACTAAAGATTCTCTATATGAAGAATCGTTACCTTCAAAATAAAAATTTATAAAGATGTCTAGTTTTTCAAGGAATGAAATAATATGTTGAGCATCATTGAAAACTTTCTAATTATCTAGTATACTCATTTTTTATATTAGTTTAATTGTATATTTTTATATACCAATATCTACATGGGGAATCATCAAATAAGATGATACTACCAAAGTGTCATCTTTAGATTTGTGTTCATGAGGAATTATATTCATAAAGAAATAATCAAATATTTATATTTTATCCAGTACTTTATTACTATAATGTATTAGACTATCTATTTCATAATCAATAACAATCAAGTGTTGTAACATCAGAAAACACACTTGAATAATGGATCAAAACCTTAAATTCATGATTTAATAAAAATTGATATTTGAAATGATTACATGATTTAATAACAGATTTTAAATATCTATAATATCATAAATTTAAAGAGTGAAATAATAATAAATGAGAAAAATTAATATAAATATCAAACAAATTTGATAACGTAATTTGACACAATGGCCTACATCTTTGGATCCACTCAAAATGAGGATAGTTCCATTAAATTGTCATAAAATAACTTTACAATTTATTTACAAGTCTCTCAAATCATCTTTAGAGGCTTAACTCTGTTAGAAAGATACTCTCAAACTAAAATTATATAGCTTAAGGCCTTTTAAAATATCTCTATAGCTCTCTAGCACTCTTTTAGCACTCAATCTGAAAATACATTCAAAACTTGATTATAAATTGAACCCCTCACCCCTTTATATAGGTTCACAAGTCTACAAAAGGTGGAATTGGATGATTATCCTTTCCAATTTCAAATAATATTCATAATTATCCCTAGACCATTATTTATGGTATTTGACATTATCCCCTTTTTATATAATATTTAACTCCACCCTTTTTTATGGGATTTATATTATCCCATTATAATTTTATATTGAATTTTGATAATATCCCACATATTTAATTTGTGGGATTCCACATAATTATCAAAATACCAAATAATTATAATATGTGAGGAAGGAGTGACTTAGTAAGCTAGCTTTTAATTGGTCCATGTTGCTACATCATCATTTGACCACAACTTTGATTGGCAATAACTTTTAGATATAGACTCAGAATTGGTCCATTCAAAATGCATCAAAAATATCTTTATGAGCTATAAAATGTGGTAATAATAAATATAAAATTTTATGACTTCATTTTTGAAGTGTATATGGATCCTCTTGGAAAAATCTTCCCCACCAAGAGATTTTAGACCTCCACAAGTTGATTAATTGGTAAAGACATGAGGGTATTTCTCCCTCACTTTTCTAGCTTCCATCCATTTAACCTTGTTTGGGTGAATTCATTTGAGACCAACAAAAATATATTCAAAATCTCCCCTTCACAAAGTCTGAACCTTCCTATCAAGTATTATATCTTCCTATAATTCTTTTAGATATTTAGGAGTAAAATCATCAACATAAGGAATGGATACACTCTCATCATTGTCTAAAATCATCAAAGGCTCATACAAATTTATATTTTACACATTCACAAATAAATAAATCTATATATAATATGTCAAATCTAAATATAAAGCATTTTTATCAATCTTTTCTATAATCCAAAAAGGACCATACTAGATTGGTTTCTAATTTTTACCTTCACCTGTTAGCCTTTCTTTATTGATGTGAAGCCATTCCAAATCACCTACAACAAATTGGTGATCAACATGATGTTTGTGATGTCTTACTTTATACTTTACCTAATTTTTCCAACTAATCTTAGATAGTTTGGTGTACTTGTATATTTTCAATGAACTTATTGGCTTTAATATCATCATTACATTCATCAGTAGTTGAATCATGTCCATAACAAACATATAGAGGAGATTTAGGGAAATATCATAACAAAATTCAAAAAGAGATTTCATAGTAGAATAATGAAGTGCATGGTTGTAAGAATGTTGAATATAGCATAAATGTTCATCCCACAACTTGGGATGTTTACTACAATAACCCCTAAGCAAGTGTACCACTATGTAGTTTACAACCTCTATCTAACCATAAGTCTATGGATGAAATGAAGTGCTCTTATTCAACTTAGAGTCCATTAATTCCCATAGTGTTGAAAAAAATTCCCTAAGAAATCAATAATCTTGATAAAAAATAATAGAAGTGGGTAAATAAAAATGAACCCGTCTATGTTGAAAGAACAAGTGTGCCATACCTTCCCCAATAATTTGCTTAGTGCAGGGAATCAAAAAACACATATTTATAAATCAATCCACTACCACATATAATTAATCATGTTTCCTTTGTTAAATAGGCAAACCCCCTACAAAATCTATGGAAATACTTTCCCAGGGATGGGTAGGAATAGGTATGGGATTGTAAAGTCCCAATTTCCTATTACTAGGATTACTTTTGGTTTAAAGAACACACCCATTGATATATTTAACCACATTTTCCTACATATGGGGCCAATAAAAATACATTTTCAAATGTGCAACCATTTTACCTACTCTAAAATGACCAAAATAAGAGAAGTAAGTGCTTTCCTAATCATGTGCACCCTTTCATTTTGATGAATGCAAAGTTTACCTAAATGATATATTAATACATTATGCACATGATAGTTTTATTCTTCTACCTATTTACTACTCATTAAATCCTTGTACACATCCTTAAAGTCATCATCAACATATTATTCTTTATAACTTTCATGAGTCAAAGAACCATGCTCTAAGAGAATAGATACAATTACCATAGGTGGCCTAGAAAGCATGTCAATAACTTTATTCTAAATACCTTTCTTATACCTGATCACAAGATGAAACCGCTATAGGAAACCCATCCAACAAAAATTCTTAGATTGTTGTAGATTAGACTATGACTGAAGATCCTAGAGCGGCTAATGATTTGTATGCATCACTGTCTCCTTAACCATCAAGTAATGTTTCCACTTCTTAACACTCTAAACCAATTCATACAATTATTTATCATAAGTTAGATAGTTTCTTACCACACCTATAAAGGTCTCAGAATGATAGCATACTATTTTCTTTCATTGCATTAGAATAACTCCTATAGCATAATCACTTGCATTCATCTCGATCTCAAATGGCTACTTCAAATTAGGAAGTGCCAAGATAGTAGCAGTACTAATCTTTGTCTTCAAAGTGTCAAAGGCCTTTTTTTGCTTACCTCCCCACTAAAAGACCTATTTTGTACTAGTCAAGAATGCAAGGGTGATGTAATAAGTGAGAAATTAGTAATGAATTTCCTCTAATATTGTACTACACCATTAAAACTTCTAACCTTAGTTACATTATTGGGTTTAGGCCATTTAAATATAACCTCCAGTTTCTAGGATCAATTTTCAAATCACCATGTCCTACAATATAACCCAACTAAACCAAAGAGGTCTTGCCAAATTCACACTTTGATAATTTCAAATAAAGTTTTTCCCTTCTCAATGCATCCATGATTTCCTAATATGAATCACATGATCTACCCAAGACTGATTAAAGATCAAAATATCATCTAAGTAGACTATAAAAAATCATCAAGGAATGGTCTGAAAACATCATTCATCAAATGCATGAATGTAGCTGGCGCATTGTAAAATCTAAAAGGCATGACATGCCATTCAAACAATCCATGTTTTTTATTAAAATTAGTTTTCCAAGTATCACCTTCATTTATCCTAACCTGATGATAACCACTTTTTAAGTCTAAATTAGTGAAATAGATAGAATTTTTTAATCAATCTATAAAATCATCAATATGAGGAAGAGCATAACGATTATTAATAGTAATTTGATTCAAAGCATGGAAATCAACACACATTCACCATGTGACATCTTACTTTGGCACTAAAATTATAGGTGAACCAACAGGAGATGTACTATGATGAATAACACCCTTTTCCAAAAGTTCCATTACCTACTTTTTGATTTCCTTATTTTCCACCACTGATGACCTGTACATGCCAACGTTGGGGAGAAGAGAATATTGTAATAACTAAATTTCATGTTGAACTCCATTTTTAGGGGGTAACCCATTAGGATACTAATAAACATCATCATAACTAGAAATGATTTCAACCAATTCTTTCTTATGTTTAGGATCACAATTTTCCATACCTTGGGAATATTCTTTTTTCTTAGACTTAATCAACATGGGACAAAAAGTCTTGATTTAATTGACTAGTCTTTTCATTTGCCTTGTTATAACCAAAGAAAGACTCATCTTAACATGATGTGTTCTGAATATATATTTAATTCCATCCTTAACAATCAAGTACTTATTCTCCTACCTAAAGAAAATTGCTTTTTTATCATAGAGATAAGGGCTTCCTAAAACAGTCCCATATATGTCTAGAGGAACTACATCTAAATCAACTTCATCCATGAATTTGGATGCAATAGAAAATTTCAATCTGCAAGTTTTTCTTATTTAAATTTTTACATCATCATATACCCCAACCAATTAGATAGGGTTTTAGATGGGGATTTGTTTATAGGCCTAACTTTTTAACAATCTCTTTAGAAATCAAGTTTGCTTATAATCCACTATCAAATAGAGTATCAATCTTATTATGTTTTAAAACAACCTTAATGTGGAATAACTCATTTCTTTTCTTATCATAATTCACAAATTTCTATTTTTAAGAGGAAGTAGCATTAGATGACTTAGTTCTACAAATAAAAAGAGAACAACAGTTCTACATACACATAGTTGTGATCTTAGTTTCATCCTTGGAGTCTAAACCTAGATCCTAAACCACAATATTAGTTTTCTTTTTATTCTTCCTAAACCTGTTAAAAGGACTTAACTTAAGATGTAATTTTCAACACTTAGATTCTTCATGATATTTCTTACAATCATTTCAAAATGTCTTACTCTCTTCTTTATGAATAGTAACAATGAATTTACCAATTTACCAATGCATCTATGGCATGAATCGGTGTTTAAAACCATCGAAAATGCTATAGGGGAATTTTTATTTATGGACGCTAAAACCAAGAGGTATTTCCGACCGACCTATGCTCACCTTATGGTTGAGGTGGATGTTTCTAAGGGCCTTCCTGAGGTGATTTGTCTAGACTCCCCTAGGGGCTCTTGGACGCAATTGTTAGATTTTGAAGGGTTACCTTTTCGATGTAAAAAGTGTCACCTGACGAGGCATATTGCTACCCAGTGCACTACAGGGAAATCCAGATCTAGAAGATCACCTTCTTGGTGGGCTAAAGCTGATCATGATCACTATATTGCAGAACAACCTGAGGTAGCCTCGACTAATTCTGAGAATGAGAATGAAAAGAGTTTACTATCTGCTTCGACGGATCAGGATGCTCAGCTGGAGACTGATCCTATTAAAGGTTCGGTGGAGATTGGATTATGTGATCTTCCTGAACTGATTGCTGAGGAGGTGGTGGTTCCTCCACCTATTTTGAAGGGTTCTCCTAGGAGCCAGTTGTTGGCTGGTTCTCTTAAGGATTTTGCTGAGGTTTTGTCACCCTCTGGACTTCATGATTCTTGGCCTTCTGAGGATTGGGTTGCTAAGGCAGCTAAGGTAGAGGATGGTTTGACTACTATTAAGAGGAAAAAATTTAAGCCTTTGGTCCCTCCTCTAGACATGAGACTTCGGTCTTGTAAAAAAATAATAACAATTAGTTATTGTTTGTCTAGCTTTTGACTGTTGTTTTCAGATTCCTGGTTAATCTGGTCTAGCTTTTGCAGGTTCCAGGTTATTTCATTTCCTGGGCATGCTTAAGGTTTTTATCTTGTCTGATGTAAAGGGTTTCAGGGCCCCTTCAAAACCTATTTTTACATTAATCTAAAACAATGAATTTGTGTTTACCCTTTCTAGAACTTTGTCCTTTAAAATGCTTAACATTAGATTACTTACTTTTAACTTTAGGAAAATATTATTTTGTCTATTTTCCTCTATCCTCTAAATGAATGTCTTTAACACATGCTTCATCTAAACTAGTGGGATTGAGAACAAGAATCATATGTTTCAAGTAACTATGCAACCCACCTATATACTTAAGTGTTGTTTCTTGTGTATAAAGAGGAATATTCAAAAGTAAATATTTTTTCTAAATTCGTATGTATATTTTTAAACACTTTGGCCTTTAGTTTGTTTGAAAGATTTTTAATCCATCATGCCTTACTACATATAACCTAAAGGATAAAATTTCTTTTTGAGTGCATCAAAAAATTCACTCTAAGTGGAAATCAAGTTACCTATGTTAATCTTGATTTCCTTCAACTTACTGTCCCACTAAATAAGAGTTGTGCCTCCCATTCAAAGAGTATCTAGGTGAATTTTAGCCTCATAATCTACAATCTTTTGGACCTTGTAATATAACTCAATTTTATTTATCTATTTATCCAATTTTTCTGCATTAATCTCACCATTAAACATCATTAATTCAAACATAATATCTAGCTTTAGTGAATGGAGAGATTAAACATATTTTTTGTCTTTACCATCATTTGAAGAGGAGGAAGGTTTCTAAAAACATTTACCACCTTCATCATGCTCCATTTTCCTTCATCTTTCATGGTAAATTTCATCAACCATATCCTTCATTTCTAAGAAGGCCTATTGAAAATCTTGTTCAGACTCGAAGTCATCTCCCATTTTTACAGTATGTCTCGATCCAACCTCTAGATTTTACTCAACCAATTCTCCTTCACCCCACTTATATCTTGACCTTGTCAACATACACTAGAAATCCACATAGTTAAATATAAATTCTACTTTGATACCAAAAAATTGATTCATAATCGATAACAATCAAGTGTTATAACAATAGATAATACACTTGAATAATAGATTGAAACATTAAATTCATGATTTAAATAAAATTTATATTTTAAATGATTATGGGATTTAATAATAGATCTTAAATATCCATAATATATTAAATTTAAAGAGTGCAATAATAATAATAATAATTAAGACAAATTGACAAAAATATTGAACCAATTTGATAATAGAGTTTGACATAATGGCCTATGTCTCTGGATCCACTCAAAGTGAGGATCACTCTATTAAATTATCACAAAATAGCTTTAAAATTTGTTTAAAAGTCTCTCAAATCATATTTATGGGCTTAACTTTATTGAAGATAAAATCTGAAACCAAAATTATATAGCTTGAGGCCTTTAAAAATCTCTTTATGGCTCTCTAGCATTCTTTTAGCAATCAATCTTCAAATACATTCAACACTTGATTACAGAATAAACCCCTCACCCCTTTATATAGGTTCATAGGTCCAAAAAAGGTGGGATTAGATGATTATCCTTTCCAATTTCAAATAATATTCATACTTATCCTTAGACCATTATTTATGGGATTTAACATTATCCCCTTTTTTAATAATATTTATCTCCCCCCTTTTTTATGGGATTTATATTATCCCATTATAATTTTATATGGAATTTTTATAATATCCCACATATTTCATGTGGGTTTCCACATAATTATCATAATACCAATTAATTATAATATGTGAGGAAGGAGCAAATTAATAAGCTAGAATTTAATTGGTCCATGTTTCCACATCATCATTTGACTGGCAATAACTTATACAAATGGACATGGAATTGGTCTATTAAAAATGTGCCAAAAAGCTCTTGATAAGCTCTACATTTTGGTAATGATGAATACACAATTTGATGACTTCATTTTTGGAGTGTATATGGATCCTCCTAGATCATTATCATTCTTCACTAGGTATTTACCTTTGAGTTGTTTTATAATGATTTCAATATCACCCAAGACTTTCAAATTCCTAATTCCCATTTCTTTTGTTGCTTATAGTCCACACAAAATTTCTTCATATTCAATAATGTTTTTGGTATAATAAAATTAATTCTTATAGGAGAAAGGAAAAAAAATCATTATATGGAGATATCAAGATCGCTCCTACACTTGAACCTATTGATTAACAATTATCACCAAATTTCATCCTCTAAACATCATTTGAATCTAATTACATGATTTTTAGTAACTCTATATCTTTATCTAGAATCAAAATATAATTACCAATTCCTACATATTCATAAAAAAATATCTTCCATAGGATCATCAACTTTTTTTATTTTAAACATTGTTTTCAATTTAGGTTCCAAACATTGTTTGACTCCTCTGACCTGAATCATAGCATGTGATAAATCCAATTGGCTTTCACCTCCCAATTCTTTACAAAATTTCCTACCCAGAATAATTCTATAATCTATTGGAATTTCTAGGACCAAATTATTAATTTTGATTTACTTTTGGGAAAAAGACACCAAAGCCACTTATGCATATTTAATCTACACAATGAATGGAACTTATTTCATTTCCATGGAATAACAACACCTAAAGGTTTTAGTATAGGTTAAGCCAATAACATGATAAAATTTGGTAGGAATGACATTATTTTGGGCTCATGTATTAATGATATAGTTAATGACTTTGCATTCCTTGAGAAATAGGGAAATGTAGAATAGGTCAAATTTATTGGATTAGGAAGCAATTGTAGTCATTGAGTTGACTTGATTGAAAGTAATAGGGTTAGTTAGGATCCCTTTGAAATTGGCCTTTTTATCACTTGGATTTTTTCCCTTAATGAAATCAACTAACCTATCAAACTACTCTGAGTGTGTCCTCAAATACTCATCTTGTGACAATTGATGTTTGGTTTTATTGACATGATCAATTATGTCAAAAATAGTCAAATAGCTATAAAGAATATCAACAGGTTGAGAAGAATTAACATTAGACAAACTACTTATTAGTGTTTTATTTCTTTTTCCTTGCACTAGTGGCGTAGTTTCTCATGGGAGGATAATTTTAGAATATTTTTTATGGATTCGCCACCAAGTTCTTCAATTTCACATTCTTTAAGTTTTCTATTTTCTGGTTAATTTTCTTCTTCAACCTATTCATATCCAATTATCTCCTTAGTTTCCAAGATAACATTAATAAGTGTATTAATGTTTTGATAAAGAGGCTCATCAAGTGCAAGTTTCAATTGAGGAGCTTGCAATCTAGCGTAATCTCTTTGAAAAGGAATGTAGTTTGTCCTTGGGATATCTTAGTATGGAGAGGTAATGGTCTTATGAGGTATGTTTTTTCAAGGTTGTTATATCATTAGCCATCTTTTGAAAAATTTGATCTTTTAAAGACTATACTAAACTTTAATTTTTTTTTAAAGGTTGTTTTTTTAGTTTTGGAAACATTATCATGTCATCTTTGATATAAATTACCAATTATTGGGCTACTTCTAAATTCTATACCCTAGATCTACTTAATTGATATCTTACTTTAGCTGACTAAGAGTTTATAAAGAAGCATTTATAATTTTCATCTAAAGGTCATGTAGTAGTTGGTATCTTATTTAGAAACCTATTGAATTATGTGACAAAATCTCTCATAGGATCAAAAACCTCTTTTTTATTTTCTATAATTTGAGTGATAAATATGTGGGCATATTTGGATAGCTTAAATGTGTTTTCAAATTTAGTCTTCATAGTATGAAAATTAATAGCATATCCTATAGTGAGGTGTTAAAACTAATATGCATCTCCATCATGTAACATTTCAATGAATATCCTAATGGTAACATCTTCATGCTTGATGCCCAAAATGCCACACACAACATTGAAGACTACAAGGTGTTTATCTAGATGTTATTTTCCATCTCCATATAACTTTAGAAAGTTATTTATTGACCCCTTTATAAGGTCATGTAGTTCTCCTATAGACAATGGATCAATCACATTTCCCCATGGTAATGGCATAGTTTGAAAAACTACTTATAGGGGAATAACAATTATTAATAACATAAGATATTGACTTGTCAAAGTTCCTCCTTCAGGTTGTTATTTTTTTTAGATGTCGAGGGAATATTAATTGTTATTTTAATCTTTTTTTGATGTTCAAGGCTCAATTTGAAACTAGAATTCTCTTGTAACTGATAAAAAGGATCAACTTCACCTTTTAACTTACTAACTCTAATGAATCTCTTTTCTTCCATTTTGAAAGAAAGTTATAGGCATTGAGGTGCAGGTTGATGTTAAATAGCTCTCTGAGTTGGCATTATTTGTTTTATTCTTCATGTAGCTAATTATTCTCCTCTTTGTGCTAAAATAACTTGATCTTCTTTTTATTCTAAGATTTCAACTACTCTATGAAAATATGATGAACTAGTCCTATTATCTGAAGAAAAAGTTATCAAATCTAATGAAATATCATCCTAAGTTTACATTATCCAGTCGATATATGTTAAATGAAAGGAGCCTAAGGTCCCTCTATGGTCATGAGAAGCAACCATGGTTGTATAAAGTATTTTATTATCTATACAAGTTGTTCTTCATTTATATCTCCTCTCTTGTCTTGCTGAAGCAATTTAAAAATTTCTTTGGGCAATGGCATCACATGTTTCTTATATATATAGTTCCACTCTAACATTATTAAATTGAGTGTTTCTTATTTTATTATCAAAATTAAACAATCAAAATATTAAAACTAGGTATTCTTCTAAATCTTTGTCCCAATTCAAATCAGGTTGATAGTCTAAATTTTGAAGGCCTTAATGGTCATGTGTGATCTCACTAATTCTATGTTGCTAAAAAACCTATATGGATTATTTTTCCTATTTTGACAAGTTCTAACTCTTGATTTATAATGGCTAGGATAACTTGACACTGAGCTACAAATTTTTTATCAAAATCCTAGAAGATTTGTTTGAGGTTTAACACAATATCTAATTAAGTATATTGTTCTAAGTCTAACTTAGGTTGTTGATGGTAGTTTCATATGGACTAGTATAATATGGGTAGCAAAAAAGTTTCAAAAGTGTGACCCATAATGGGCACCAAAAACTGTTGGCATGAAAATTTATCAAGGGGATAAATCATCAAATTACATCAATAACATAGGGAATTAAATCCCTCTCCTAATATAAGGTTGATCTACCTTTATTTAAAACCAAAAATTTACTAAAAATAAACTACTCAAAAAAAAATTGTAAATTATGGGCATATTAATTTTAACTTGAAAGTATGAGAAGGATATTTTTAGAAAGAAATGTATAGAGAGAGAGAAAGGGGGAAAAGAAAGGGAAGGTTTTAGATGATATATTTTCCAATTTAAATAATGAAGCTTGATGAATACATTAGAGGGAAAACTAATTTTTAAGAGTAAATATTTCTCATTTAATTGCTAGAAAATACATATTCATATTCTTAATAATATAAAACATAAACTAGAAAAATTGCTTGGATAAAATATCAAAGACAAGTAATTTTCTATATTTTCTAGTAGAAACAAAAAAAAATATCATTCCTATTCCCAATAATATTACTTAATATATACGAAATATAAATCACAACTTTAAATGAAAGTCTCAACTTAATTTCCTAGTCTTAATAGTATATAAATAACAGAAATAAAAATAAAGATCAATTACATTGAATTAAGTGAAAAATACATAATCCAAGGAGTTGCTAATACAAAGTTCAAAAACATCTCTTAGTATCAATCTTGTTGAAGTAGAATGTTCTGTCTTCCTTTACAAAGCTTTACTAAAATACTTCTATTTCCAACCCTAAATATGAAATCTTAACTTGTGTCTATAGGATAAAATGGGTGGTTATGGTGCAAAACTACCTATTTTCCCTTTTCATAGGGTTGCAAAAATACCATAAGAAATTACAACTCTAAATGGTGCAAATTTTTTTTGAGCATTTAACACCACTTGATAAAAACATTTGGAGCTTTTACACTACTTGCAAAAGAACATTATCAATTTGCACAACTTGAAGAAAGCAAGTTGAAAAAACTACAAAAATAATTTGTAGTATGATAACATACATTTGTAAGGGGAAATATAGTTTGACAATACAAACTAGGTGTAAAATAAACATGAGAAGAAAACACTAAAACACTAAAAACTATATGCAATCCAAAATGCATCATGTCTATAAATCAATCCTAGCTCGAAGAAGATAAAGCATACCTACACTTCTATTTGGGAATAAATTTGTTAAGCAGAAAGATGACCATTATGTGCATTTAATAGACATGATTAGGGGATCACTTATCACAATACACCATGATAGGAAGGGTTAAAAAGCCTACAATCTAACACAATGACATAACAACCCTAAAAGATTCCTAGGTTTTGATATTTTATCTATTCTAATAAATAATAAAGTCAATCTAATCTAGTGCTCACCAAAGATTTTGGCACAAAATTGGGGGTTAGAAACAAAACAAATTAGTCTAAACATGTATAGATGACATATACTCACATCAATGTATACAAAATCCTAATGAATGGAAAATAAGCACTTCATTATCTATCCACTCTTACAAAGGAAAAATAAAGTTAGGAATATTTACCTTTGAATACAAACCCATCGAGCGTAAATCACTCCCTTGGCCAAGGTGCTTCGCAAGAGATTGTTGTGGTATGTAAGGATAATAAAGACAAACTAGCTCTAGGCTACATAACCTATTTATGCATTCAAAAGACTTCTCCACAAGACAAGATTTGTATCTCAAAAGAATGTATAGAACCTTAAACTTTGTTCCTTAAATAGAATGGTCAGTAAGTAGATGTTCATTTTCACTTGTTATTATTCACTTCTTTATTCTCAAATGGCTAGAAATGAACTTGTATATATAGATGTATCTTGCCCTAAATATTTTTGAATATATCAGTTGTATGAGGTTCATCTAGTTAGCCTATATATTTTTAGTAAATAAATCATTATGTCCTAATCTAGGTTGTTTGAAGGGATAACAAAACTCTAAGTGAAAAATACCCCAAAATAGTATAGGGTTGACCCAGTTGATCTAGTACAGTCAATTGGTGAAAGGGGCTCAAGGTAGAAAAAGAGGATAATGATGTGACCAACGACTAGAATGGGTACAATAAAGAATAAGAAGCTTAGGGTAAATTTTTTTAGTAGATAAGTGTGTAGATGGAAAGTGGAAAAAGGGAAAACAATGTTATGAAGCACCAATAGTCTGCCCACCCCTTTCTCAATGTACCCCTTAAGGCATGTACTTAGAGATATTGAGACTTGATGGGTTCCTAAAAGATACAAAGTGTTTGTAAGTGATCAAATTTTGAAAATATTATGTGTATACATATTCCCCACTCAAAGCTCATCAAGTGTCATGTGATTGCAACACGGGATGGTTCTTTGGGAAACTGAACATGATAACACACAACATTGATGCTAAGTAAAGTTTAGTAAGTAGAAAATAAGATAAATGAAAGGACATAATTGAAAAACACATACCTTTACTTACTTTAGTGTTGTATATAAAGAAGTATACTCCAAGAGATAGTTAAGGCATCTAATGTGAAGAACACTAGTCAAACCTATAGAAGTTAGTGCAAAAAATAGCTAACAATAGATTTTTTTTGGAAAATAGGCATATGATAGTGGAAAAGATTCTATACATCATCATGACTCCAAAAATTTCTATTATTTTTTAAATGAATGAATAGAAACAAATATATATATAAAATAATGAATATGCCTGAAAAAAAAAATTGAACTTAAGGAAAGTGGTTTAAAATAGGGAGAAAGATAAGTTCTTTGGTTATTTTGACTTGTAGATTTGGAGATGGAATGAGCTAGGATGGTAAGGAGATGACAAGATAGATGACAGGGAGCTCTAGGAGCACCAACAGGTGCACTACAGGTATGAAACTATGAATCTCAAGCTAGTTTTGGAGTATTTTAATGAATTAAGTGTATTTTTAGAAAAACATATTTTTTAGCATTTCTAGATGTCAAAATGAAGCCAAATTAGATTCTATAGGTAGGAAAAACCAAGAAGGGAAATATGTTGGAAGGAATTAGGAAAAAAACTAAAAGAGGGCATGTTTTTAGTAAAATGTAAGGGGTTAGTGGAGAAAAATAATTGGATTAACCCAATAGATCTAGCAGGTTAAAACTGAGCAAAATCCACACTAACGACCTAGTAGGTATGTGTTGACTCTATGTGTTTTGTAGAATGCTAACCTAGTATAGTTTGCCAAATGATCTAAAATGTTCAAAATGACAATGTAGTACTAGGGAGGGGAAAAGAAGAGGGTTGATTTAGATTTTGAAGTCAACTAAGTCAAAAATAGGGATATTTTGGTCAAACTAGGTAGACCAAAGAACCAAAATGGTATGAAAATGCATGAAAAATGTTGAAAGAAGGCTAGAATAGTTAAAAATGACCAAATAAGGGGAAAAAAAGACCAAGTAGACTAAAAATAGGTAAAAATTAATATATTAAATAAATTTAGGGTTATTTTATTGAAATTATAAAAATAATATAATGTGATTATACATGACATGGAGGATCTAATGCATCTTTTGTTATTTCCTACTTGCAAGGATGACTTAGATTTTGGTGATTGGTAGATGAATCATAGCTACTAGATATACTAGAGTGTTTGATGATTAGAGATAGAGATAGACTAGTATCTGTAGGCCTAAGAGGGATAACTGATATGTGTAGGATTCCCCTAAGTGCCAATTTGTTAGCCATGTTCTTGGGATGCTGAGAATGACTGACTAACACCTTTAGATAAGAGGTGGATGGGGATGTGGTAGAGGTAGCTATCACTTTGGAGGATGTACATGCCATCTTAGGGATATCAATAGCTGGATCACCAGTGACTATAAGGACATCATAAAACATGGAAGAGAGGAAATCCTTATCCATGTGGGCTATATGCTTAGAGATGATATTGGTAGGTAGGATAGTTAGAATGTTTGATTTATATAGATCATAGATTATGGATATCCAAAAGTCTGTGATAGGGCTTATGACATAACAAGTGCTATGTTGTAGGTTAGATGGTAAAATATCACTATTCATGTTACCCTTAAGTAAGATGATCCTATAGGAGGGAGTATTCTATGATCTCAACTCTATCATTTGGGTCCATCTTATACATGATATTATGAGGTGATGGTCAAAGTGTATAAGTTTAGAGGACCAATCATATTACTATTGACTTGGATATATAAGAGGTTTCCCATGTATCAATTGGTTATGTTTCCCCATGCAATCAATGATATATCACCTTGAGTGTGGAGATAGAGAGAGGACTAGGTAGTGTAGGTTATGACCCACATGCTAGAATTATCGATGGTGAGATGCATAGACATAGTGTGGTAGCCATATTGGCACATAACAATTACATGGACAATTTGGGACATAATTTCACTAGCTACAACAAGGATAAAGGTGGCCAGACACTACACCTACTAGAGAGAGCCACATCTAGTGGTACATGTACCAAAATAAATGGGATTATCTCATCTATTGGCACTAATTTTGATGCTTGAGTAATGGGTTAAGATGTGAAAGATTAATATGTGAGGAAGGGACTAGGGCCACTAGTGATGAGGCAGATGCTTAGATTAGGACATGAACAACCATGGCTAGGTGAGCATGATAGGGAATAGAGTAAGAGGAGAGGGGTGTAGAAGTAGTTATACCAAATATACCACCACTAGCTCCAAAGTGAAATAAATAATGACCATTGAGGACATGATGTCAATAGAGGTAAGAAGAGAAGGAGAGAGTGGATACTATCACCCTCCTTGATGAATTAGTAGGTGAGCTAGAGGAGAGATAGATGATAAAGAGGCCAATCATGTTCAAGTTGAGGTACACATGCCATGATAGCTAGATTTGAGCTCAGCAGGTGACCTACAATGGAGGTTATATGAGGTTTTGTAGATAGAGGAACTATGTTAAGTGGTCACATGGATGGTGAGACCATAATATCTAAGACATAGATAGGTAATAAAGATGATTAGATTATTTCTTAAGGTTTTATTTTGAAATAAAGACTAGAGATAGATAGATATTTTGAGATACAATATTGATCTAATATCTATCTAGGTTTGATTTTATATGTATAACTAAGGATGAGGAGGATATATTTAGGTCTATTATTATGGGAGCACTCTATGATGTCCTAAATGAGACTCTGCATCCATATGACACTACTACATTAAAAAACCCCATTATACCATCTACCCTAGCTTAGACAAGCTAGTTTAGATTAACATGGGAGGCAATGAGGTAGATACAAGCACAAAGAGAGGATGTAACCACCAACAAATATAGGTATAAGAAATATATGGGCATAGTAAGGCATGGTAGAGGAGAGATTTATGCATCTATATATAGTGATGTAGATGACATAGGCACATATAGTGACCCTAACCCAATTGGTGCATGTACAGGTGTAGGTAGCACACCTATAGGGATAGGTAGAGGGATTAATATTTTGGATGGCCTCTTTACAACATATTATTTTGAGGAGTTAGATCAAATCCTTGGAAAAAAACTAGCTAGGCCATGAGATATACAAGATTGATCCCAACTATAGAGCTAGAGCATTGTATATATGGTTGTACTTATATAAAAAAAACTCATGATATATATATATATATATATATATATATATGATGTATCATTTTGTTATATTGATGTTGATTCTATATGTTGTTATTATGGTTTAGTTATGGATTATTTGGATATATTTATTTCTATCACATTTATTTAGCTATTGTTGTATATGCTATAAGAAATATATGAGATGTGGTTTCCTTTCTAGCATTATGTAGAACACATGCATGGGTAAAAAATAAATAAGAAAAATGGACTTGGTAAAATAAAATTAATCAAATATGTACTACACACTATTTCAAGTTGGTAAATGTGTAATAATAATAAAAATGACTATTTATAAAGAACCAATGGATGGTAAAACAAGAATGGTAAAAGAAAGGAATTTGTTTTTAAACCAAAGTGAAAGATTTTTGCACCAAATTAAAAAAATAAAATCATACTAAATCATATTGGGAAGTATGAAAACAATGTAATAAAGTGAAAGGTATGTAAAAGGGAACAAATGGTATAAAAATAATTAATTAATTCAATCAATCATACTATATCACATTGGGAACTATAAGAGAAAAACAAAATTGGAAAAGATTGATCTTAAATTGATCACACTAATTCAAGCTGGGAAGTATGATTTTTTATACTAAATGGTTGAATTATTACATGCACTCAAAAAATAAGAAGATAAGATCAAAAAAGAAATAAATTAAGCATAAAACAAACTAAATCAAGTTGGGAAGCATGTTAATGACATGTAACTTCATAATCAATCACATATTATCTCATATTCGACACATGTAATTTTATTTTGTGACTTATATTATTGGAATATTTTTTTAGGAATGTTAGGTCCTATCCATGGTATTATAATTTAACTCACAAAGAGAACACCACTAGGGTGAAATAAATAGGATAAATGGGTAATAAATGTTGTGGGTAATAGGAAGGAAATAGGTGGTAATTTTTTAGGAATGTTGGGTCCTGTCCATGAGAATAATGAAACTCATAAATGAGATCCTAAGGGGAGTGATTAATATAAAAAAATATATTTCCCAAGAGGAAAATTGATGGATATAGGGAATGAAAAATGTAGTGTAAAAACCAATACTTAGGCATCTTATGAGAAAAACTTACGAGGCAAGAGGCATACTAAGGACATGAGAAGACAGTAAGTGATTAGTGATTTTCAATGTACAAAGGAAACCTATTCTCTATAGACACAAGGATTTGTGGGAAAATAAGTGTGATACTAAGATCAACTCATGAAGGTATATTTGTACAATAAAAGGTAAAATATACCTACCTTCCAATGACATATTGCATGTTCCTCAGGACCCCTTATAGAGCCATCAATCTACTATGAAGATTGGGCACTTACATGAGAAAGTAGGTAGCACTAAAAGATCTTTTTATTATCATTTTGTAATCTAATATCCTACCTCACCCCAAAATAACTCAAATCTATCTTTCAACCAACTATAGAATTTAAGCTTTGACTAGAAGAAGGAGATATGCAATGATACATGTCTTTTAGTGTGATCTGACTTTTAAGAATATTTTTCCCTTTTATATCATTAACTTTTGTAAAATTATTTGGCTTTTAGCTTTTTATGGTTTGTTAATATTCCTCTTCCATATAAATTTGGAATGAGCAATCATGATATATTTAGTGATACACATGAATTAGCTTTAGGCTAAGGCTAAAGGAAGTTAAGTAATCAAAGACAAAGACTGACTAAGACACTTATGATTAACAATGAACTAACATGTGATATCAAGTCTCAACCACGTATATGCTTAGTTTTTGAAAAAATAATGGAAAAATAAGATCCAAATGTGGATTATTGAGAAAAAATTATAATGAGATACATTATTTGCTAGCTGATCACATGGTTAAAAGAGATAAAGGCCAAAGGGAACAAGGTTGGTATAACTAAGTCATAATGAGAATTAACTATGAAGAATATAGATAAGAAAGTAACAAATCATGAAATAAAGAAGGGAGTTTTGATAAAAAATCAAGAAATAAAAAGAAAATGATGATAAAGAAAGATAGTCATATGAAAATATAAGTGAAAATACAAGCAAGATATAGTACAAAAGGTAAAATCACTATATAAGAAAAAAATACAAATTTGACATGACATAAAATGATATAACAAATAAAAATAAAATTGTATTACACATCCAATCAATATGTAAATGTAAATACACCATCCATGTGCTCATGAATACTAATAAATCTGCCCACACACATTATCAAAGACATCAAATAAATCTTTATGAAGTTGGATATGAACTACTACTAATGTCTCGTTAATCTTCAATGAAAATTGAGAGAGACTTTTCTTCTAATATCCTTAATTATAAAAATAGGAATACTTTATGGATCATAATAAAGAGGTAAAATAGGTAAAATATGCTTAGGAAAATGCATGGGAGTAGGATCTACAAGAGATGTAAAAATCATTGATGGAGAAGGATACATAGGTGAGGGAAGGTCCATAGGTGAAGGAATCATTGGTGGAGGCACAGAAGGTGATAAAGGGAATACAGGAGGGGATGGAACCATTGGAGGTGGATCCATAGGAGAAGAAAGAGAAGAATTATTATGGATATTACCTATGCGAAGAATGGAAGAAGGTTTAGGAATAGATGTAAGGTGATCATTAAAGTGTTGCTGAAGGATGTGACAATGATTGGTGTGATGGGTACCACATTGATGCCATAGATAACACACCTCACCATACATAGGTATATATTCATGGAAAACCTTCAAGGGAGGAATAGCTTTGTTTGAGGAAGGAGGGGAAGAATGTAAAGTATCAATATATTGTCACAACTTGTGATAATGGGTAGAAGAATTATTGTATGTCCCATGGAAGCAATTGATATGCTTGTGATTGGTATTAGGAGAATCAATCAAAAAAGGAGGTGTAACAAGAGTGGAATAAGCTAGAGAAGACTTGTCAGCCCATTTGGTGGACAATGGAGTTTTCTAAGGCAAAGGAAGCAAACCATCATTAAGATAAGGTGGTGATGAAGGAGGAATGGGACTAGGCTCAATGGAAGGAGTAATGGGATGAGAAGCTGGGATAGGCTCGGTAAGAATGTGAGTGGGAATAGGCTCAAATATAGTGGGAATGGGAAGATGCTCAATTATAGTGGGAGTGGGAATGGGATCCAATAAATGCTCTACTAAGGGAGGATCAAGATCTATAAAAGGTCTAAGAAGGGTCATATTAATCCAAGGAGTAAACCAACTATGGTGATCAAGATAACTAGAAAAATGGTAAGGCTCAATCATAACATGATCCATGAGAATAATCTTATGAGGCTCCTAAAAAATAACATGATAACTAGCAAATGAGGATCCATGAGGAAAAATATAGAAATTAAGAACTATAAATGAAGGAAGATAAGAAGATACATGAAAATACTCAAGTAAAGAAGAATGGTAATAGGCAATCTTAGCATCATGGGCCTATACAAGACTACCAAAGAATAGATCATATAGGGAATAACCATCATCATAATCTAAGATGTGAAGATCAATGACACAAGTAGGGATAACTTTGTCATCTGAGGAAGTGTGGTGAATAGAATGTTGAGTCTTGATTAATACTATAGGAATATCATCACAAGGAGGCTTATGAGAATGAGGCTACAAGGAAACAAGAAGCTATGAGATGAGGTGAGGTGAGAGATTAGAAGTTTTAATCTTTAGGTTCATCTCATCGAGCTCATCATCATTGGAATCTAAGATGTTAGGAGGAATTTTCCTAATGAGTTTGGGATGTCCATAATAACCTTGGGTTAAATTAATGAGAAATTTAAGATGATGAGACTCATCAAATAAAATGTTGGGAAAATGTTCAAGAGTAAGAATATTGAAGACACCATAGTCTTGAAATTATTTGAAATTCCATGTGTTAGTGTCACCCTAAATCCTATAAATTAATCCATTATGAGGACATCCAATGCATTGGTAGAGAAAAGAAGCAACAAATATAATATGGTGAGTCTATGGCCTACCAAGAAAGATGTTATAAAAAAGGGGATGTTAAAGACCATCACCTTCATGTGAATGGTTATAGGTGGGATAGTACTGGTAAGCCACAAAAAAACTAGAGGAGGCATTTTACTTCTATCATATCCTTGGTAGGTAATGTGTGTAGACTTGATATTCCATTTTGAATATCCAAGGGTCTTAATGAATTATAGAGAGGCAATGCAGGTGTTTTAATGAATTTTAGCTTATATTTTGAGAAAAAAAAGGAGAAACTAAATTTGGGTATGGTTGGAAAACCTATTTGATTGTGCATGTGTTAAATCAAATTGTTGTGAATAACTCTTCTTTGACTTGGGAGGGTGACCTAGAAATAATATATAACTAAATCAAATGGTTAGTTAGATAGATAGATGAGTGGATTGCCTAGTGCTAGCTAGAACCTAGAATCAAGAACTTCATTGGGGGCAATCAATCCATATGTTTTAAATAATGAAGTTTATAAATATAATGATAAAATAATTGTATAAATGATCAAAATGTATTAAAATTGAATACAATAAATGATTTCTAAAGAAAAATACTAGAAATGACTAATGTAGCAATAAACAAGTCAATACTAGTGTTAAATGACTCAGGTCTATTTCAAAAAATTAGGTAGGGGTATGCGAACATGAAGGGACATACAAGATTGGATTTGGTTGGGGGTAAGAGGGTGAAAATAACTTTTTATTTCCTTCCATAGTGACCATTGGTGGTTGGGGTGACCATTGGTGGTTAAGGTGATGTCAATGATCAAGGTGACCATTAGTGGTCAAGGTAACCATTGGTGTTCAAGGTGACCATTAGTGTTTTGATAAATCATCAATGGTTGGGACAAACATAATTGGTTATTGTGTATATGTATGGATTAGTAAATAGTTGGTTAATGAGATCACAAAGTAGGGATTTGAGAAATGGATTAGTTTTAGGCTGATTGTGAAATTTAAATAAAGTGAATGAATATCATAAAATAAATACTTATCTTTTTATAGATTGATCTAGTGATTGGTTGAGGTGCTTAGCCTATTGGTTGATTCTAGCATGATTTTGATAGAGTAATGGTACTTGATTCTTTGGTAGATAAAAAAATCAAGTTGTCTCTCTGACATGATGGCTAAATCACTAGATTTTTGGTGATGATTGACCTATAAAAATAAAATATGGATGCACAAGCTCTTGATAACAATCATAGATCATTTTCACTTCCATTCCCCTCTCTTCTTATAAGCAAAGATAAAACACATGAGTTAAGTTAATAAAAAACACTATATGGGAGAGCAAAGAATATAATCAAGAGACAAATGTCGTAATGAAAATACCAACTAGTCATGAGAGGATAAGAAGAGAGCATGATACATCTTATTTGATAAGGACTTAAACAAAACCAAAGTTGGATTGGATTAATGAACATAGGCCCTTTGAATGCTTCACATTAACATTTTTTAGTTGGTTAAAAAGATGTCTTGACCACATAATGTTAAATAATCTTAAAATCCCTTGATTATAGTGTAAAGGTGAGATGGATGAAAATGGAACCTTCTTGTGAGATTATCATGCATCTTCTATAGGTGTCTGAAGAGTCAGTATAAAAAAGTCTATGTCATACAAAGTGGAGACTGATCGATGTAGGATGTCTACTTACAAAAATTGATTATGGTTTCTACCTTATTTTACTATGTGAGAGCTGATTATGGATTTCAAAATTAGTTTTTTAATTATGATTTTGATAATGGGTATTTTTCTTTATTGGTGTATGTGGGAAGTTGATTGATGTGGGAAGCTTTTAAGAAATCTCTATGCTTTTGACAAATGCTTTACTCAGCCATCCTTTGAGGGAGTTGTCTATCTTTGTGTGCTTTCTTTAATGATTTTGATAGCTATCCTTCAAGGGATTAGTCCACCTTAAGTTGAACAATTTCAAATATGTTTTCAATAGTTATCCTTTAAAGGAGTAGTTTGTGAATGTTAGGAATGACCCATGATGGCCATTAGTTTGGATTTTTCTTTTGCTTGTTTTATTTTTTCTTAACATAGACCTATTTATATAGGCTTAAGGGTTCACTTTTATGAAGGTAAAACTAAAATAACAAGGATGTTGACTAGGTATAAAGAGGTTTAGGTGACAATTATAATGGGAATCCATCCTAAAAAAGGGGTGGAAAGTACCATGAGAATCATGCCATGGGTATAACTATGGTACCCAAGTTATGACTATGAAGGATAATCACATGAAATAATTTTAATTAGTTGACCCTAAAATAAGGATATGAATGTGGTTGAAAGTAAGGGATAAACTTAAGTTAAAACAAAAGGTGAACTTGATCCTTCTTAACAAAAGAATGGACATAGATGAAAAGCATTAAGGGGATTAATTTATAGGTTAAATTTAATAAAATACAAGCAATAATCTCCTATTCCATACTTTTAGGTTATATTATATGGTCCAAGCAAATTAAAAGGAAACTTTCCTTGCTTACTTTTCTCCATATTGGTGACATGTTGATTTTCCTTTAGGATGAGGTCTCTGATTTTGAATTATCACACTCTAAGGTGTTTGTTATAGGCATAACTGATGTAATATTGATAGAAATGAAGATGGGTAAGAGTTTCTGAGTGATGTTCATCAAGTAGCTCAAGCTAGGCTAAGCAATGCTAATGATAATCATATTTAAAAATGACATCTTATAAATATATGAAAAGAAAAGGTATTTAAAATTTAAGAGGAAAGATAACCTCAACTCCAAACACAAGAGAGAAATGGGTCACATCCATAGGGGTTCTAATGCAAGTAATATATGTCCATAAGGTGAAGGGGATGTGCGAATGCCAATCTTGACTAGATGCATTGACCATTTTATTTAGCATGTTGTTAAGAGTTTTGTTAGAGTCCCCAACTTGTCTATTTAATTAAGGGTGATAGGGAAAGGATAAGCTTAAATTAATGCTAAATGCATCACAAAGTCCTTGGACTTACTTATTATTAAATGATTTACTATTGTCGATGATAATCTTGTAGGGAATAGTGAAATAGTAGATGATGTGATGGTTGATAAAGTTGATAATCTTCTCTACTTTGCTTGAGACTAGAGGAATAAATTATACCCATTTTGTAAAACATTTACTTGTAGTGATGATAGAATGGTTTCATTGTGAAGAATGGGGATTAATTTCACTAATAAGGTCTAGGCTTCATTGTGATAAAGATAATAATTTAGTGGAAATTTAAAGAATATGGATAGGTACATGATGCAAATTGGTGTGTTATTGACACTTAACATGTCTTTCAACATAATCATTATAGTATTGGTTAAGGGTAGGCTAGTAATATCCTAGATGAAGGATGCACTTAGCTATAGAGAGGCCACTAAATTTTACCCTATAGATACCATCATGCATTTCCTTAATAGCATGAGAAGATTCATGACTACATAGGCAACAGAAAAGAAGTCCATTGAAGTTATGTTTATAAATAATTCCCCCCATAATGGTATAACAATAGGTACTTTGGATAAATGGTCATAAAACATTCTTAGAAAGACTAGAAGGAAAGATGTAAAGGTTGAGATAGTCAAAGGTTTATTGATACCAAAGGTCAAGTTAGGTCTCTCCCACATTAAAAATGGTGGGAGAATCTAGCTTGATATAAGAAGGATAAATAAGTTTATGGATAATGATAGATATCTTAGAGTCAGAAGGTGTTGATGGGATCTCATAGGTGAGGGAAGCCATGGTATCAGTGAACTTTTTAGTAGATCATGGGGATGATTAGATGTAGTAGTGTTCAAATAATTATAAGAGTTAGTTAACTAATTATTTTTACTATTACAAAACATCATTATTATACTGGTAAGATCTATTGATTTGATTGACCATAAGTTGGGATTCCCCAAAGATATTGAATGTTTTGACTCCTAAGGCTAAGGTAGTCTAAAGGCTAATGACTAGGGTTTCATACTCAACCATATTTTTGGTACATTCCAAATCAAGCTTGAGTAACAATAAAAGAGGTTCACCATCAAAGGGAACAAGTATGATACCAGCTCCCTCATCACATTGACATTTTGATCCATCAAATTACATGGTGACTTGATAGATAAATTTTTCCTAAGAGAGGGTCATGATGGAATCATTAGGGAACTCAAGTGGAGGAGGTTGATTGTTTGATAATGGCAATTTATCCAATTAGTCAGTAATAACCTACCATTTAATTGAATTTTAATAAAGGAAACTAGGGTCAAACTCCACTAAAATCGTGAGACACTTCACCATACATTAGTTTTGGTATGGCTTGGAGTGCATATACTGGAGTGGGTTAGTATTTGTTATGACATAGGTTTTATGGTTAAGAAGTTAGTGGAAAAGTTTGGTGGCCATAAAGACTAAACCTAAGTAGAGTTTCTTGGTGTGGGTATATTGAGTCTCGTACTATACAATTATGTGGCTAATATATTAGACATCTTTCTCTCTATGTTGTTCATCTTGATGAGTAAGTATTTCCCCTAGGGAGTGGTTAGTGGTAGAGATATAAAGGTAGAGAGGTTGGTTGTCCTTGGGAGTGGTAAGGATAGGTAGAGACAAAAGGTACTTTTTGAGTAATCAAAGGCCTCTTGATAGTCTCTATTTAACTTTAAAGATACATCCTTCTTCATAATGTGGTGGAAGGGTTAACATTAGTCTGAGAGATAGGAGATAAAATGATTAATGGATTGGAGTTTCACCTATAAATAATGGAGTTGCTTGAGGTTGATTGGAGGAAGCATGTTGATGATAGTTTTGATTTTTGATAGATCACACTCTATTCCCCAAAGGGAGATAGTAAAACCAAGAAGCTTTCCTAACAAGACCCCAAAAATACATTTCTTGGGATTAAGATGGACATGGTAATGAATGAGGTTCTCAAAAATGATCTTTATAATGGCTGAATGATCCTTACAATATTTTGATTTCCCAAGAAGGTCATACATATAGTCTTCTACAATTTTGTGGATAAGGTCAGAGAATATATAAGTCATGTCATGTTGGTAGGTTCTACCATCATTATTTAATCTAAAAGGTATGACCCTATAGCAAAAGGTTATTTATTGGTTGATTGAGGTCATTTTGTGATAATCTTTAGGGGAAATTAGGATATAATTATAACCTAAAAATCCATCCATGAGAGATAAAATCTTTTGGTTAGTTGTAAGATCAACTAGCTAGTAAATGCTCAGTAGATAAAAGTCATCTTTGGGGAAAATGGAGTTGAGGTATTGAAAGTCCACACAAATGCACAGTCCGCTTATAGATTTTGTGATAAACATGACATTCAAGACTCATTGAAGATAGTCAATGGGTTTAATAAAGTTAACAAATAGAAGATGTTGAAGTTATTCTTTGATGAGAAGAGCTATGTGAGGGTGCATGCATAAAAGTTTTTGATTGATATGATTAGCATCATAGTTGGTGACTATGTTATGGGTAGTAATGATAGGTTCAATTACAAGCATGTCATTATAAGACTAAGAAAATGCTATGTTGTGATCTTGGAGGAAGGAGGGGAAGTCTCTAAGTTATTCAACATTAAGTGATTGGCTAATTTTGACAATGTGAGGGTTGTTAGGAGTTCCCAAGTTGATATATATAGTGTACTCATTCAACATGGTCAAGGTCTCTAGAGGAAGGGATTTATGGATGGAAGAATTTGGGGCATTAAAGTAGGTGAGAATGGAATCATCATCCTAGCACTAAATAATCTTAATGGTAAGAGAGTCATCTCCTATCATCTCAAGATGGATCAAAGGGATGGATACAATTGCCCCCTCCTTTTGGTAAGTTATGGGTCTTAAGCTAATAATGTTTATGAAAAAAAGTTTAGGTGGCATGATGTCATCATCCTCACATACAGGTGGAGGAGAGGTTAGTGAATAAGGGGTGTCTTCCTCAATAATGGTGGTGGTAGGTGGTTTGCTTTACCTTGTAGTGGGTAGAATGAAAATGAGGCCATGTTTCTTTTGAGTATTTTTGGTCTCAATGAAAATCAACTCATGTGGTTCATGCTTATATCACTTGAGACAAAATCCTTTCCAAGTACACCTGTAGAGGTATGTTTTTGATAAACTTGATTTTTCTAGATAGGATAAGTCGAAGGTAAATGGTCAGGGTGAAGAGAAGGTGATAGAATCATCAATTGGTTTGTCAATACCCCCATAGATGAAATGGGTTTGAGAGTGTGAAGGTCCAAAGGGAATAATGGATTTGATATTGGGGTCATATCTAGGTTGGTGGTCAAGTTTCCCATACTATTGAGGAGTAAGGAAATCATCAAGGGTGAGGAGGTGGTATTTCCCTAGTGAAAGATGTTAGAATGTGGAGTCCAAGTGGTCTGAGGTATGGATCTAATCAGAGGGGATGGATGAGATAATCAATTCATCACTAGTATAAGGAGGTATGACTTCCCCTTTCATGGTTAAGGAATTATCTTTAGAAAAGGAGAGTGTGCTAGATGGAAGAAGTAGGATGTCATTGGGGTAATAAGTCATAATACATGTCGAGAAGGGACTAGGGTTAGCTTAGTTGGTGATGACCTAGAATTCATGCTCAAATTTGATGCAATGATGAGCGGAAGAGGGGATGCAACCCATTAAGAAAATCCAAGGTTATCCTAATAAAACATTGTAATGGAATTTGCCTTCCACCACATAAATGATTTTTTGGAAAGTGTGTGGGGTCCTAATGGGTATGAAGGACAACTATTCCTAGGGTAGTGGTCATGGTGTCATTAAAGTATTATAGGATAGTTGAGGCTTTAGACATAACATTATCTATTAGGTTGAGTTGGTTATAGGCATGGGAGGAGATAATATTAATATTAGATCCCACATCAATCATTACCTATTTGATGTAGGTTTTTTTGATGTAAGAAGTAATAAAGAGGAATTTTTTGTGTCATCATGATGGATATAAGGTAATTATAAATCTTTGAAGCTAACAAGGTTATAAATTTGGAGAGCACCAACAAAGGCTATAACAATTTGATGATCTTCAGGTTGGACCTCTACCAACTATAATGCCTTCCTAATTTATTGGTGATAATGAGGTGGATTAGTAACCAAATCATATAATCTTATCTTCATTGGGGTCTAGTAAGGTTATTTGAATACCACTCTCTTTATGGATTTAGAGGGGTTAGATAGGAAGGTACACAAGATAGATATATTAGGTTTAGTTTAAGGTTAAAGGCACTTGATTTTGGTTTGGTCAGGAGGTGGAAGATGGGTATGTCCATTAAATGGACACTTTGGCTTTCTTCTTATCCTTATATTGTGATCTCATGACCATGTGGATGGTATGGATAGAGGGAGGAATTGTGGTAGAAGAGTTATTTGGTTTCCCATAAATTTAAGGTGAGAAAAGAGGAATAGGTAGGTTTTGGCTAATAGTTGTTAGTTGTTAGATTGGTAATAGGCCTATGGGAGGTTATTCTAGTAATAGATCATGCTCAACATAGAGCCAATGGATAATGATTTGGAGAGATTTGCAATTGTCCATTTCATGTTCTAGTGTCTTATGATAAGATCACACTTGGTGGTTGTTATACCAGATGGGTTTTGAATCGAGACAGTTAAATGGCCTAATATGGATAATGTCAAGCAAGAAATGTGTAATAACATTTGTAAAATAGTATAATAGGATTTAGCTAAAGGTGGAGAGGGTTTAGAGGTTTTATTCTTGGTTGGTGGGATGGAAGTCTTTTTAGTAGTGGGTTTGGTGATGGAAGGTTTAGGTATGGTGGTGGATTTCATTGGTGGTTTTGGTTTTGGTAAGGTAGAGGTTGTTAGAGTAGAGGGAAGATATTTAAAGTTAGGTATCTTGGTCATTGATGGTTCACTAAAAATAGGTGTGTTAAAAATCAAGTATGCTGATGTAACTAGAGGTGCTGATTAGGTTTTGGTTGGGGCAACCAATATCCTAATCTAAGTGGAGGAATGAGGTCCCAAGATAGAGGGAAAGGTTGAGGGAAGTAGGATTTTGTCCCTCTATCCATTTGGTGGCTGCACTTACTTGGTTGATTTTGTTTTGTGGTTGGTTGTTGGGTTTGGTGACGTAATCTCTACTTTCATAGATGGGTGATTAAGGATCTATGTAGGGAAGGTGCCAAGTTTTTGGGTAGGTTTGGTCAGTGTGATTGGAGAAGGTGATTTGGTTATTTCATATTTAGGTTCATTGGATGGTTGAGTAATTGTTGGGTTTTTAGGGGGTTTTATTAGTTTGGTTGGTAAGATAGTGTTTTAGATAATAGGAGTCATGGGTTGGTTTATTAAAGGTGTGGTTGGAGGTTTTTTCTTGGCAAGGTAAGGGATACCTAATTGCTACCAAAAGGTGGCTAAATCCAAGTCAAAGTTAGAGACAAATTATAATTTATACACTAACCTAGAGTATGGTTTATAAATTGGTCTTATTCCATAAATAGTGGATTTGAAAGATAAGCCCATAATTTGAGATAAAGGGATGGTAACCTCATCATTTTCTTCAATCAAAGGATGAAAGGTTTGAATGGGTGAATCCTCTATGGGAGGCATAGACATGTGGAATTCCTCTTTGGGAATGATCTATAAAGGGGTAGTAAATTACTTAGTGGTTGAGGGAGAAGGTAAAATGGGTAATTTTTCCAATGTGTCAGTGGAAGGAGGGGTTGATAGTTACACAACCTCAGTGAGTGGAGAAGGAAAAAAGTGTTGATTCCTTATCTTGGGTATCTAATAGAGGATAAAGTATCTCTATTACCTCAAAAAGGAGAGAGGGAAAGGAACATATAGGTTAGGTCATAAGTTCTTCAATAATGAGCATGCTTAGAACCATATTAATAATATGGGCATCATGAGAACACTCAACCTTATGGATCTCATTTTTGGTAGGTTCATGATTGGGGAACGGTTTCCTAAATATGTCAAGGGCTTGGTTTTTAGGTGAATTGGGGTTATCCAACACAAGCTCCCCATAATAAATGAGAGATTTTAAAACACCTTTGAAGGTATTACACCTACTAACATCATGCCTTAATACTCAATAGAAGGCACATAGATCATTCTCATTGTATCAACTAGGTGTAAAATGAGAAGAATCAAATTGATGAGGTGATTTGATAGGAGGAAAGTATATGATGTTGTACTTTAATAACTTCTTCAGGATTGAACTATAGGATTTTTAAAGTGTAATAAATTACTTCTAAGTGTTTTAGTTTTGGTTTCTCATATTTTATTTTGATGAGCTAGAAGAATTTGGTTAGTTGACATATGGTAGTGAAGCATATTTAAGGACAACCATGTTTTTATTTCCCTTTATTTTGGTCCTAATGTTGGTTTGGTTTCTCATTTTAGAGGAAGAGGCCTCATTAGTTTTATAGGTAGAGTTTTTGTTTTTTAGTTTTAGCTTTCTTTCATCCATGGCTCTATTTTCTAGCTTACATGCCATGTTTAAAACCTCATAAAATGTTCTGGAGCTTTGAATATGTAGTGTAGAAAATATGTTCTTGATACATGCCCAATCAAAAAGTTATATCAATTGGGTTGGAGTAAAGAGAAGGAAATCTGATTGATTAAGCTCCTTTAATGAGCTACAAAATCAATTATGGATTCATCATCAAATTTATAGATAGAGTAGAGGTCAGTGATGGAAACCCTCTTAGAGATATTTATCAAATAGTGATCTAATAATGTTTGGGCCAGATGGGTGAAAGACAATAAAGAGTGTTTATTTATGGTAGTATACTAGTCTAAGGCTAGACTGGATAGGGACATAGGGAAAGTATAGAGGAGAGAATCATCATAGGCAATCAAGTAACATGAATATCTAAATGCCCTAAGGTGTTGTTGGTGATCCTTCTTACTCTAAAACATAGAGAACATAGGAATTTCAGATTGAGGAAGATATGGTCTAATATAGATAGATGGGTAGATGGGCTTATTACAGATTTGATCATATGATAAGATGTTATGAGCCCTACAAATAGATGACTCCAAAGTAGTCATCTTATCCATGAGCATATTCATTAAATATACTTGGGGTTGTGCATCCAAAATTTTGTAAGGTGCATATTTTTTTGGTGGTTGGGTGATATATTGATAGTGGGTAGGAGGCTAGAAAGCCTCCACATATTGGTATATGGAGACCAGTGGTTAGGTGGAAGATATGTAAGGGTAGGTAGATGTGGGTGGTTCAGTAGTAAGTAGAGGTATATGGACTTATGGTTTAGGGATGTAACCTAGGTTTGGTTTAATGGACACCTATTGGGTAGGAGTGATGGTTAGATTGGTGGTGAAAGGAAGGGTAGTGACCCTTGTGTTGATTGGTGCTAAGGTAGAAAGTATAGGTAGCATGATATTTTGAAGTTGGATAGTGATTAATAGATTAGAGGTAGTAGACATAGGGTTGGTAATGTTATTGGTAGGTATTCTCATGGTGAGGTGAGTATAAGTGGTTAGCAGTTGGGTTACTCCTAAGGTGGAGGAGTTGTTGGTAGGGGTGGAAAGTATAAGGGTGTTCATAAGCTGGGTAGGTTGGTTTTCCATAGTAGTATCAAATGGGTTGTTAGTGGATGAGGAAGATTAGGTATCCAATGGTTGTGTGTTGGCCATGGAAATAGAAGTGTTTCCCATGAAAAGGTAAGGCATGTCATAAATTGGGTCTATAGGTGGAACCAAAGCAAGCATGTGGTGAGGCATAGTATTGAGGTAATACTAAAGGGCCATAGGATTATTATCTAAGAAGGTGGCAAAGTCTACATATATTTGGGGAACCTCCTGAGGGAAAGGACTTCTTAAAGGGTGAGGAGAGTCTACTAGTCTAGAGACATAATCCATGGATAAGGAGGTAGAAGAGGTTAATTGGTTTGGTTATGGGTTCTATTCTACTAAGTTCTATCACTACTAGTGAGTTAAAACCATCCAAGGTAATGAGATAAAATACACAAACAATCTCACCATTCAAATAAAGAGAAGACAATAAATGATCAAAGAAAACCAATCACACTCTAGATATCACATTAGGTCCTATAGTTCCTTTTAGTCTTTCTTTTGTCTTATGTCTTAAGCTTTCAAGAATTTTTGTGATAAAAGTTTGGCTTGTAGAACAGGTAATAGAAAGGAAATATATGGATGGTTTCAAGTTGTTTAGGCACTCAAAAGGAATCTATATTGGGAATCAATATGTGACTTGGCACTAGGGCATACCCCCTCACTTCACATTCTACAATGATAAGGGTGTCAGGTGTTTAGCCAATATATACCAATTCTAGAGTTTATACTCAATGAGAGAGTCAAGTTAGTTCTCCCCTTGGTAATGACCTCTAAGTAGGATTTTAAGGAAAGGGGTAAGGTGACCTATAGGTGATGAAATCTTAGTTGGGCCTTGTCTCAAGTTTGTTTGATTTTTAATTTATGAAGGTGGTTTGCTTTAATGTGTGTAGCAAAAAGTGATGCAATGATAGGATTATTTTGCTTTAAGCTAAACGATGTGAGCTAAACTTTCAAGAAATTGATGTATGCACTTAATTTTAAGCCTAAAATAAACTTTTGATTTCATTTATGAACACATAATAGAGAGAAGAATATATAGATGCAAAAAAAAGAAACCCAAGTAAAGACACAAAGGTCCCATCAGGTGTGCTACAATGTTTAAGTGAATTTCATCTTATATTTCAAGAAAAGGAAGAAAGAGAAACTAAATATGAGTATGGTTGAAATACCTATTTGATTTTTCATGCATTCCATCAGATGATTAAGAATAAATCCTCTTTGGATTGGGAGGATGACATATAAATAAGACAATAGTAAATCAAATGGTTGGTTAGATAGATATATGAGTGGATTGTCTAGCACTAGCCAGATCTTAGAAGCAAGAGCTTCCTTATGGGAAGTCAATCCACACATTTTAAACTATTAAGTTTATAAACATAATGATAAAAAAATTTCATCAATAATCAAAAGGTAATAAAATTAAATACAATAAATGTTTGCTAAAAAAAGACTAGAAATGATTAATGTAGGAATAAACAAGTCAATACTAGTGTTAAATGACTCAGGTCTATTTCAAAAAATTAGGTAGGGGTCTATGAATAAGGAAGCATGTAGAAGATTAGATTTGGTTGGGGGTAATAGGGTGAAAATAACTTTTTGTTATTTCCTGCCATAATGACCATTAGTGGTTGGGGTGACCATTAGTGGTTAAGGTGACCATCAATGGTCAAGGTGACCATTGGTAGTTGGATAGACTATCAATGATTGGAATAACCATTAGTGATTAGTATGTGTAGGTCTAGACTAGTAAATAGTTAGTTAATAAGATCACAAAGATGGATTTTGAGAGAAGGATTAGTGTTGGGTTGATTATGAAATACAATAAAGTAAATGAGTATCAGAAAACAAATAATTATCTTACCAAAGATTGATTTGGTGATTGCTTGAGGTGGTTGGCCTGTTTGTGGATTTTGATGTCATTTAGATAAAGTAATGGTAATTTACACTTTTGTGGAGTGGAAATGATAATTTAGATCTCTAATTTTATGGTTGGATAATTAGATTATTGGTAATGATTGACCTATAAAAACAAACTCTAGATTCACAAGATTTTGATAATAATTATAGATTGATTTCACTTCCTTGCTCCTCTCTTCTTATAATTAAGGAAGGAGAGTTATAAAAAGATGTTAATTAGGCCTTATAATTTTAAATTGCACATTTAATGGCTCACACATGACTTTAGATGATATATTTTAATAAAATTAAGGTGGATGGTTTATATGTTGGCTTTTAGGATGCTGGACCCTGACCATCGACAATGAAGGTTACCATCGGTAGTCATATTAATTATCAATGGTCAAGGGTCAAGGTAAAGAGTGGATAAATTGGTAGGTTAGTTCAGATTGTCAAATTGACAATGGTTAGGATTAGTTAGGGGTTGAAAGGTTAGATTGGTCTTAAGGGGGTCTTAATATGGTCTAGAGGTGTTTTGACATTAATAATCATAGTGTGTGTATTTCCAATGTCAATATCAGGTGTCAAAACCCTCATCAATCAATGCATGCTTAACTTGGATATCACCTATTTGAACACTAAATAAAAAGGGAGGATCATCCACATGAATCAAAATCTATCTGAGAATCATAGAATCTATAAAAAAAATTTAAGGAAAGAGAAGTTTCCATAGTTTCATCAATGTTTATAGACATATATTCACATTTTTGTAATATACTATCTTTAGATCTAGACAAGGTTGCCTCTTATCCTACTAGGGGAGGATGAAGGACATTCATTTCAAAATAATAGTTACATAAGATGATTTATATGATGTGGAAAAGTCCTCATAAGCTCAAGGAATGAAATCTGGGATGAGAGATTAGTAAGTTCTATGATGGGATCCCAATCATCATAACCCATACTAATGTTATAAGATATAAGTGCAAAATTATTAAGGAGATACTCAGAAGAAGGAGCTGAAGTGCATTGGAATTTATGTTGGTAAGAAGAAGAAGGTTTAGAATAATGTTATAAATCATGTTGTGATGATTAATTAGTTGATTCAAATTGATTTTAAAAATTGGTAGAAGAAGTGTTAGTAGAAATTTGAGTATCATTAGTGTTATAAGGTGATGAAATAGTGGTAAAAATAGAAAAAAGAAGTGTTATCCAAAAGAGAATAAAAAATTGAATCATTAGAATTAATATGGTCATCTTGCCCCAACTCATTTAAATGAGCTGGAGAAGAATCTTGGATAACATGATATGTTCTAGATGAAAGAGGAGTGTATATAGGTTGGGAATCAATAAAAGAAACCACCCTTCACATATTAGTCATGTTAACCGCATTCTCTTCAGAAGTGGGTTGAACAAGATTTTGTACATTAATGGTGGAAGGGCTTGCTTTGTCTTGATTATTTTGGATAGGTTACTAATTAGGAAGAGGGTCTTTATAGATATCCAAATGAACATTGGCTTGGTTTAAGGATTGAGTTTCATTATGTGACTTATCGCCTTTAAAAGTAATTTCATAAGCTTATTGATGCTTTCAAATGATAAAATCATGATAAAAATTATGACCAATAAGAAAGTACATATCTAAATTATAAATTTATCTATAGGTCTCATGAGAATGATCCCAACTAGCATGAAACCAACAAAACTTGTTAGGATCATGAAAATATTTCATAGGATGGGTAGGGTCAATTTATCATAGAAGAGGCTTAGGAATATGCTTAATAAATTTAGTTTAGGATAGAGGTTTATGAATATTGATGTTGTTTAGTGGTGTTACGTGAGGATTGGTATATTATTGAGAAGAGGGAGTTGCTTTCAATGAATGGGTAGGAATGATAGCTTGAACATTGTGAATCGTATCATAAGAATATTTTACACCATCATTAGTAACATTGCATTTTTTTATAAAAAAATGAGGACCCACAGAATGTTAAGGTGGCTCAAATTGATGTATAGGGAAATCTTGTCATTTATCTTGGCCAATAGCCTCCTCTAATGTACGTGGAGAGAGATAGAGAGTGTGAACCTAATATTGAAGTTTAGGAAAAAGGGCATTGGTAAAGAGATGGAAAATATTATCATCAGCTATGTTATGTTCACATTTGTTTGACAAAGTTTTCCACCTTTTAAAAAAGGCTTTAGAAGTTTCATTTTCAATGTTTTTTCAATTTTTGAAGTGGGCCAAAGTGTTTTTGGGAAGATCACTAGTTTGGAATTCTTGAACTAAAGAATTCACTAAATCCTCCAAAATAGTAATGGAATGAGTTCTATATTGGTTGTACCAATTCAAGGCATCACCTATGAGAGTTTTGGATAAGATTTTTGTAGAAATAAAGGTGTTAATTTGACCCAATCCTTATAAATATTTCCAAATGTTTTAAGATGAAGGGTGGGATCAGTTGATCCATCATACGAAATTGTAGGTGTGATACCTCTTATATCAATGTTAGTAATTTTAGTAGTGAGAGGTTAACTTTATATATTCTTAATAGTTTTTTTTATGAAAGGAGGTTGAGGAATGAGATTACCTTGAGACTCTTGAAAAGGAGGAGGGGGAACATTCTTGTTATGTGTACCCCAGGCCACTAGTTGCGGATGAGATCAAAGATGGAGAAGTTGGTTTTGAATTATCATCATTTTATTTGTATTATGAGCTTCAATGATATTCATTTGATTGAGTTTTTGAAATAATAGTTGATGTGTTTTATTAGCATTGTTAAAAGAATTAGAGGTGGTATTAGTGGCTTAGGTACCACTATTGGTGTTGATAGGATCTTAAGAGGAATTTGAGAATGAGGCACTAGTGGAAAAATTTGCTTATGTAGAAAAATAAGGACTAGTGAATGGTTGAGAAAAAAATCACTAGTATCATGATTAACTTGGATTAAAAATTATGGATTAATGGAAGGATTAAGGAGAGTGGATTTTATGAGAGGCCCACTATATGCAAAACCTACCATGTTAGTGGAAGAAGTTAGAGAAGAAGTGGTCATGGTATGAGAAGGGGTAATAATCAAAGGAAGAGGTTGAGAATCAAAAAAAGTGGTACCCCAAAATCTAGTTGAGAATGTAGGAGTAGGTGAATGAGACTCTTCTGATTGACCACCAATCATAAGATTGTAAATAGTACAAAAATATTTTCCTTGATGTTGAGGAAATTTAGATATAAACAAGATCAATTTAGGGGTATACTCTAATTCAGGTTATTATTCTAATGAAAAGAGAGGATTATGTTGTGAATAGGTATTAAGAGGGGTCCCTAGTTCATTCTGTGAGTGATAATATCAAAATTACTAGCATCCAAGAAAGGATCCTTACTCTATGGGAGACCCTATGAGGGTTGGTAAAATTCATCATGTCTATTGACTACAACTTAGTATTATCATCAAGTATAAAGTCTATGATGAAGGGAAAGAAAGAGAGATGAGAAAGCAATGGAACAATAAATGATAGAAATAGTACAGGGTCAATTAGGTTGACCTAACATAAAAATAACATTTGTAAATAAGACAAGGTCAACTAAGTTGATCCAACATAGTAAATAAAGGCTAAATAAAGAGTAAACAATGTCTACAAATACTATAGGGTCAACTAGGTCGATCCAATATAGTGAATAGAGGCTAGAAAAAGGTACAAGCTTGACTAGGTCAATCCAATATAACAAATGTGGAAAATTAAGAAACATATAACAGATTTTGAACTAAAATAAGATAAATTTTGAAAGTAATTTGAAAATAAATAATTGAATGGAAACAAATAATCAATTGTATTAATGCAAGATAATCTAATTGAGGCACATAATACAAAACCTTGCACCAACATTAGCAAATGCAAGTTCTTTCAATACAAAATGTAATTGAGAAAAGAGCAAGAAATCAACTTGAAAAGTATATAACTAACTAATTAGTCAACTTGAATATTTATTAGATTATTATAATATGATTTTAAATGTGATGGGAACTTGATTATAAGAAAGGAACTATAAATCAATCTAAGGATGGTTTCAAGTAGTTTGGGTTGAAAAGGATCTATATTGGTAATGATAAGACCTTGATAGTAAGGCATAACCCCTCCACACATTGTAGTGATAAGGGTGTTGAGTGTTTAGCCATAATATACCATTAACTATGCTTTATACTTGACCAGAACATCAAGTTGGCTTTCCCCTTGGTGATGAAATTTAAGTAGGTTGGCCTTGGGTAGATAAATGTTGAAATGTTTTTTTTTTACATATTGTGATTTGGTAATGTGTGCATAAAATAAAAAATAGTGAAACTAAATGAATAATTGAAAACCACATAATTAAACTATGTGATCTATTCAAAGCATGCAAGAAACAAGAAAAGAAAGTGTGAATTTATTACTCGCATATAAGATTAATTCCAATTTTAAAACAAGGTATAGTTTTGATATAGTCAACAATGTATGCAAAAATTATATAATAGGGTTGATTATACACAATGGAATTCAGGTCTAAAAATAAATAGGGTTGATAGAGTTGACCTAGTTATCTAGACAACATACAAAACATAAAATTGGGTCAACAAGGTCGATCTAGTTGATTATGCAAGGGTAATTTTAAAGATTACAAACTATAAAATGAAATAGTATAAAGAAAGAGATAAAAATATATAAAGGATCCTTGATGAATCAAAGATGTAGAGAATGAATATTTTTATTTAATAAATTTAATATATGCTTTTAAATATTGCTAATTGGGTTGTCTGGGTCAATCAAGCTTTGTAATAACCTATTATTGAGTGGTTAAAAATGTATAGGGTTGACTAGGTTGACCTAGTTGTCTGGACTAGTAGTCTAAAAAGTTAAAAACCTATATTGGTTCATCTAAGTTGATCTAATAGCCTATACCTAAAAACCTAAGCATATAAGTCAAAGATGGGTCGATCCAGTTAACCTAGTATAGAAAATATATGATAAAAATAATGATGAAAAAGAATGAAATAATGTGAAAAAATATTGGAATGGTTATTTCATGTTAGGTTCATTATAATGTATGAAATTATAAATACATCATGTCTATAAATCAATCTTGGATTAGAGAATATAGAACATACCTACACTTTTGATTGGGTATACACTTGTTAAGTGGAATCATGACTAATACGTGGATATGGTAGACCCAATTAAGGGATCACTTTTCACAATACACCATGCTAGGAAGGATTTCAGAGCATACAATCTAAAACAATCATTTAAAACCCCTAAAAGAGTCTTAGCTTTTGATATTCACTCTATTCTAATAAACAAGAAATTAAATCTAATCTAGTGCTCACCAAAGCTTGTTGCACAAAAGTGGAGGTTAAAAATAAAACAATCTAATATAAACATGCATATAAGACATATATTCATGTCAATGTATATAGAATCCTAATGTATGGAAGAGAAGAACAAATTCATTATTTATCTACTCTTACAAAGGAGAAATAAAGTTATAAATACTTACCTTTTAAGATGAACCCATAAAGACTCAATCTCTCCCTTGGTTAAGGTGCTTCACAAGAGATTGTTGTGGTATGTAAGGATAACAAAGATAAATCAAATCTAGGCTACACAACCTATCTATTCATTTAAAAGACTTATCCATAAGATGAGATCCATATATCCAAAGAAATTATGGAACCCTAAGACTTATTACTTAAGTTTAATGGTCAATAAGCATATGTTAATTCACACTTATTCTTTTGAGCTTATCTATTCTCAAATGGTTAGAAATGAACTTGTATATAGGTAGATCTTGCCCTAAATCCTTTCAAATGTTTTGATTATATGGGGTCAACCCAATCAACCCTATATATTCTTTGGAAATAAATCATTAGGTATAAAAATATCTCATCCAAAGGGATAAGAAAACTCCAAGTGAATAATACCCCAAAATAGTACATGATCGACCTAGTCAACCTAGTATAATGAATTGGCAAAGTGGGGTTAAGGAAATAAAAAGGAGAATAATGATGTGACCAATTAATATAATGGGTAAAATAGAGAAGAATAATATTAGGGTAAATGGTTTTAGGAGATAAGTGTGTATATGGAAAGTGGTAAAAGGGAAAACAATCTTATGAAGCACCAATGGTCTACCCACCCCTTTTCTAGTGTACCCCTTAAGGCATGCACTCAAAGAGATTTAAACTTGATGAGTTATTATAAGATATAAAGTGTCAGTAAGTGATAAATTTTTGAAAATATTATGTAGATGAAAAAACCATTCCTCAATATTTTTGGTACTCTATCAACAATTCTTTTCCTTTCATAAAATTATCAAATGTTTTGAGCAATGCCCTTATGAAATCTTCATCTTGTTCATCTATGTACCTATAAGCAATGTCTATCGAGTAGTCTAACTCTTTCATTTCATGAAGCTTACTTGGGAGACTATTTATCTTCATTTTAAGATTATATACATTCACTTTGGATTTGGCTAATTGGTGAAGTTTCTCATGACCAAATGTAGATATGGGATTAACAATCTCCTAAATTTTGTCTATGAATTCTCTAATCATAGTTTCAATTGAAATCAAATTCCCATTTTTATCTATGTCATTAATAAAATACACTTCAAATTTTTGACCTTAGTTTCAATCTACATCATTATGTCATTTCCATGTGACTTTGCATTGTTGAATGTCTGAAGGCACTCTTGTAGATATTGGATCCTAAATTTTGTAGCCTAGAGGAATTTAATTTGATAGATGAATTCTTTATTATTGACGACTCTTTTTTAAATAAAGTCAATAGAAGAAAATTTTGATAATTCAACTAGCTTGGGAAATAATTCTTCTCAATTTTGTTTTTCTTCTATATATTGAATTTCATTTGTCATTAGTTGTTCACATTGTGACCATATTTTAAAAACCATTGTTGTCATAGTGATAATTATTGAAGTTCCTTAATTAGTAATATTTTCAATCCAATCTTTCACTACATTTCCCATTTGACCTGTGTCTCTTACTTTCTCCAATGTCTCATCATGAAGAATTGATGAAGCAACTATTTTTTTAAATTATGAAATCAATCTTTGTATCACTGAATTCAACTATTCTAATTTTTCCTTCAACTCACTTTTTATTTCTATCTTTATCTATTTTTTCAATAATGGTACCAATTTCTAACTATATGTCTCCCTTTATCCATTCTCTAACAGAATTTTCCAAATGATTCTTAGATACCTAATAGTCTCCAAATCTAACTTCTATATTATCCTTATTGACTATAGTAATTACCACTTCTACATACTTATCTCCTTTCTCGTCTATTACCATTTGTCTAACTATTCTTTCTTTCTTTGGCCTTTTCAAGAAATAAATTGCCAAAGTTCTAATGTCTATCTCCTAAGGTTTAATTACTTTTCTTATTTTCTTTACCACCATGCATAACTAATCTAAAGTTATCATAATTGAATAAGGAGATGGCATAGAAGTTGAAACTAGTGGGACAAGCATATCTTTAGTGGAATAAGTTGATTTCTTAGTTATGGAATCTTAGAAAGATGTTTATACATATTCTTCTTTGATTATTGTATCAATTAGAGTTTTAAGACATCAGAAGAGAGAAAATTTAGGATTTGAGGGAGAATATGAATAAATCTGAGTGATCTCTTGAAATGGGAAAGTATATGGCATAGAGAACACCATATCATTTGAATCCATAAATTAATGGGTCATATTCTCTAAACGTTCATAAGAATCTAAGAAACTATCAACAAGAATCTATTGATGAATTGAAAGACAAAGAGAAGAGGATACATTTTTACCTAACCTATTTATTTTGAGCTTGAGAATCTTCCATTGTGGAATGTCTTGTTGAATATATTCTATTTCATACAGTTATTCTATCATCAAGGGTTCTCCACTTGGACTTGATTCATCTAGTTTTCTTGATCCATCATGTTGTTTGTAGAAGCTACCAAATTTATCCTCCCTAGGAGGTTTAGGGAAATAAAATTTTATGACATCCAATCCTTTGTTCCTCAACCACTTAATATTTGTATCAAGTTTTTCTCTTGTTTTATTTTTGAGATAATTATATCCATTCTTATCCCAATGGACTATAGGAAATATCTTCATCATCATATTTTATTTTTCAAAAATAGGATCTAATGTGACCTCATCATCCAATAACTAGTTTGGAACTTTCATGATGCCAAATTTGATTAATTTCTTCATGATAAACTATGAATAGTCTTTGATCCTTAATTATTTTTCATCATCTCAATCCATATACTAGTCTTTAAAATACAAGAGGTGTTGATATGAAGATCCAAGATTATGTTCAATCAAGCCCCTGATGTCAAATATAAACCTACTCTTAAAAGTCCTCAAATTATTATGAGACATGTATTATTTAGTTATTTTAGCTTTTATCAATGATGGATATGTATACCTACCAATTTAGAATGTTGGCCTATTGAAAACTTGTGTATTTCAACAACTTGTATCACCATTTCCATCAATTCCCACTTATCACTGACATATCATAGAATCATATAAGGAGAAACTTTACAACTAGTGAATCTCAAATAATTAAAATTTGGGAAGTGTATGGACCAAGTTCACAATATATCTATCTCTATGGTGACCGCTACTAATATCCTTATGTTCAAATTATCCTTTTCAAACAACTTAATGATAAAATGAAGAAAACACTCATTTACCCTTTTGAAATTATGTGTTTCTTCTTTAAATTATATCTAGGTATATATGTCATATACCTTTATCTTTCCAAAATAACCTATTATATGCAATCTATCAAAATATCTTCAACGTTGTTATAACATAATTGAGATAAAAATTCATATAAAATTTTGACATGACCTTCACATCCATGAGTTATCTATGAATTGAATTAGTAATTAACTATCCCCAATTGATATTTTACTTATTTCTCAGGATGGTTCAAATAAATATATACATCCATGACTGAAAGTTCTTCATTGTTTGGCTTCTCACTATCCCATGAAATAGTGTTATCATGTCATTTATTTCATTTTAGAAATCAGATCTTGCGAGATTTTTTGGGAGTCAATTGGAAGAATGTTTTGGATTAGTAAACCATCCACTATTGACTTATTTATCACACATAATACTATTTCTATCCCAAAATATTTGGGAGGACTCAAGAGTTAGATGTATAAAAGATTCATGATTCAAAAGGTGAAAAACATTGTTTATGTTCTCAAGAACAAAACTCACTACCAATTCCCCCTATGAATCTCTCACTTTATTTATTTATAAGTTATATTTATTTTACATGACCAAGATTAGATCAATATATTTTACTAAAATCAAGGATGTTGTTGCTTGCACCAATCCACTATCAGAAATGCTTTGACTAAAGTAAATTTTATTCACTGTGTTCATCCTTTCCCAAAACTTGTCTAAGTCAATGTGACCTATATCAGTGTCTATGATATTTTTAACATTGGAATCCATTGGTGAGAGAGGTGTCATGCCCCAAAATTTATATTTCATGGTTTATGTGTGTTTACTCAGAATCACCTTTTCTAGAGTATAAGACAAATAAATCAACATTTTTAAGAAAACTAAAAATTGGGAGATATTTATAGAAAAACTCCTTATTTGCAAAAATTGAAAATATTAATAACCTAACCCCAAATTAATTTATTCAAATGTCATGATTGGATGTAATCATAATTTTATCTATGAAAATTTCTCTAACATTGTTTTTAATGCTTCTTAATGAATTTCAATTTTCTCATAGAATTACCATGATTAGTTTTAACTTCCCATTTGATCAATCACTCCACTATGACAAGACAAATCCTCCTGAAAAATACAAATGAGATAATTCTTTTTTGAAAATTCCCATCTTTTTATTTTAAAATCCCACTTCCACAATTTATATTTTTATCTCAGGCCAAAACAAAATTTTTGTTTCTAGTTACTTATGCATAATTTGAACTTCTTAAAACTCACATGAGATTGCATGGATTTTTTATGCAACTAGAACAATTTAATAATTTATTACAAATTTCCAATTCTTTTTTTTTCTCCTCATAGATGTTTCTATATGATGGAAATTGTAATAAATAAGGATTGTAAATTTTCAAATCAAGAACACTTTTCTCTTAATTTTATTTTTATTTTCCTCCCTAAATCCTTACAAATATTCTCTTACTCTAAAGAATTCAAAAATAATTATATCACTTTTTTTCATGCTTGTCCAATTATTTGGCTATACCATGAAATGTGGACAAATGAAAATCTTTAAAAAAAATAATTATAAAAAAAATAATTATAAAAAAAATAACTTCTTTTTTAGGATTATGATTGGTCATATAATGGCCATACCAATTAATTTTTACCAATGAAATAGCTAAAAAGGAATTCTAATTGCCATATTTCAACTTTTGCATAGGTCATATCAATTGGCGTAGAATAAATAGGGAAAACAAGTAAAAGTTTCAAAAATACCTACAAATTTCACTCTCCCATGCAAGTTGAACCACTATCCATACAGTTTAGTGTTTGGCATATGAAAATAAAAATTTGATTTTTAAAATCCATTATTGATCCTTAGCATTTCCCTATAGCCACATGTTAAATGTAAAAAAAATTAAAAAAAGTTGTCTTTCTCTAAATATTTATTTTCCACCTCTCCCTTTTAATTTTTTGTGGCTATACATCTCACTTGGCAAATGTAAAGTAAAAAAAATTGTTCTTTTTTTGTATTTTTATTTTCTAGATCTCTATTGAAGTGGTATAGTGTTTTTATGGCTTAGTCTACTAAAAAAACAAAAAAATTCCTTCTTCCTTATTCTGGCACAAGTCATATGACCTATTATGGTATAAAGAAAGCAAAAAATTATCATCAAAATATGATTTTTAACCTTCTCTTGGGGCACATTTATCTTGATAGGAGAAAAAAAGTAAAATAAAAGAAAACCTTCCTTTGCCTGCTTTAAATTTTACTTGGTAGCTATAAATAAGTATTTTATTTGTTTATAACTCCACTTTGATTTGAAAAATATTCATAGATCTTTGACATGCAAGTTAAATAAACTTTCCTTTTTTGGATGGGAAGAAGCTTCTAATTCAATATGACTCAAGAAAATAACCAAATTTACATGATTAGAGGAAGAAATAAATGAAATCACATGCAAGTTCAATAAGGATTTTTTAATATTCTATAAAAATTTGCATGGTTTAAAAAGTTAATTATAATGTGAAGGTTTGCATTTACATGACTCAATGAAGTGTATTTTTTTATTTACACAATATGGGGAAGTGCAACTTTAATTTATGTGGTTTGTCGAAATAGAATTTGGAATTAAACGAGAATGGGAAATGCAAAATAAATTTCTAACTTACACAGATATGAAAAATGATTTTCACAAAATGGAAATTTGATTTTACAAATTACACAAATTTTCAAATCAAATTTTCAAATTGTATGGGACTAAAAAACAAATTCGTAAATTGCACAAAACGCAAACATAAAAATACAAATTACACCGAGTGGAAAAATAAAATTATAAATCACATGGAGAAGATAAATAAATTCATAAATTGAATGCATTTGGAATAGATAAGAGTATTTTTCATAATTTTTGGAAAATAACCATGCATTTGTACAAATTATAAAAAGTTAAATGGATTTTACAAGTTGTGTGGAAGTTTAATGAATTTTTACATAGAAAGCTCAAATTCATTTTAAAAAAACTTAGGATAAAAATAAATTTACCCATTAATTTTTAATTAATTAATTAAAATTAATTAAAAAATAATAATTTCTCAAAATTTTCATGGTTCCAATCTCAAAGTCAAAATTAGTCATTAAAATACTGAATTTCCACTAGTTTTTATCTTTCCAAAAATTGTGACAACAATACCCAAAGCTTAATTAAGGTTTTAATAAAAAATTGAGGTCATTATAGTTTCTCTATCAAAAATTATCTTTTTTGTAAATCCATGCAATATTTAAACCTCTTTCAAAAACCTTTTGGTGAGCATTAGTGCATCTTTTGTCAAATTACTTGGAATGAAATTGAGCTACCTTACTAAGTTTATACATAAATATCAAAATCATGTCATGATAGTTTGTAGCCAAAATAAATCCTTAGACAAATTCCATGCTAATAACTTTCCACTTCCATTCTGATATAGAATATGGTTATAACAACCTACAAAGAGGCACACGTTTAGATAAATAATTTGCTGCATCCTTTTTGATTCACTTCTAGAAATACAATGGTCTTAGTTATAATAATATATTAGTCACTCTATGATGTCATGAATATGGATAATTTTAAAATTCCTTTAGAATAATATTCATATATTTTTATCTGTTATGTACATATATTCTATGATTATACCTTTAAATTTCATAATTCTCAAAATGAAATCCATGGTATCTACAATCCTAAGAATTCTCAGCCAATACTTTCTTAAATTTTTTGTAGAATTTATCTTTAGGTCATAATTTTAATATATAATCTTTAAAATTACTTATTATCATGGTTAAATTTATGATGTACCTTCTATGACTAAGGGTATATGCAACTCTATCCTCTTTGCCCTTAATGCAATTAATCTCTAAATAATAGTTTGATAAAAATTCTAACCACCTCCTCTGATGAAAATTAAGCTTAGGTTGGGTAAATATATACTTGAGTCCCAAGTTATTAGTTTTAAAATTTAAAGGCTTTCCCAACAAATAATTCCTCTAAACTTGCAAAGCATGAATTATCACAACTAGTTTTAGGTCATGAGGGGCATAATTTTCCTCATGTATTATAACTACAAAATAACCATTTGGATCTAAAATCCATAACAATGGTGCTAAATTAAGCTTCTTTTTCCAAACATGAAAGGGTTCTTCACACTTATTAGATCAAACAAAATGTTGCTATTTTTATTTAAGAGAGTTGATTAGATTAGTAATTTTGGAGAAATTTGGTACAATCTTCTTTTTTTACCCTATTAAACTCATCAAAATATGCACCTAATACACGTTTTTGGGTATTGACCACTACATAATGGATCTAATCTTAGTTGGATCCATTAAAATACATTTTACAGAGATAATATGTCCCAAGTATTATACTCTTCTTTGAAATTAAGAACACATAGAAAACATCTCATATATTTTATGTTTTTGAAACCATTATATGACTAAAACCAAGTTTTCAATATGATCTTCTTCACTTTTTGAATAGATGAGAATATCATCCCAAAATACTAGTACAAACTGATCAAGATAATCTCTAAACATAATGTTGATGAGGTTTATAAGTGTTGCAAGTGAATTCATTATTCTAAAAGGAAGTACTATCAAATAGTAATGCCCATAACAAGTCCTAAAATATATTTTTGGAATATCTTCCTATGTATTTCTCAATTGATGATACCGAACACAAAGATAAATATTTAAAAATATTGTTGTACCAACCATCTGATAAAAAATATCACTGATGTAAGGTATCATATAATTATTATTGATTGTTACCTTGTTTATCATTCTATAGTCAACACATACATGAATGGTTATATCCTTTTTGACAAAGACTATAGGTTTTTCCTATGGTGAAACATTTAGACAAATCAACCCTTTGGCCAACATTTATTGAAGTTGGGACTTTAACTCGATTAACTTAGTTGTTGTCATTTCATAAAGAGCCTTAGATTATAGTTTTGATCCCATAATGATATCAATGGTGAAATAAATTTCTTGTTTTGGAGGTATCCCTATTAATTCCATAAGAAAAACATCTTAAAACTCTTATATAAAAGCACAATCTTCTAAATATGGTTCTTTTGTTTCACCAATTTCATCTATTTTGTCTAGGAATGTTTGATATCTCTTTCATTGAGCCTTTTTCAATTAAATGTCTAAAATTTTGAATGTAGCTACTAACAGTGGAGGTGAATAAGTAGACAGCAATTCACATTTAATTTGAAAACCATTCCATCATACATCAACTTGATGTAACAATATAAACATAAAATTACATATATCCACAACATGAATCAAGAGCATACATCACATGAACACATCATCTATATTGGAAAATCTCATGGGTAATAAAACCCACTAAACCTTGAAATATGGACTAAATTATTATAATGAAAAGATCCAATTTAGACCAGCTATAACTGATCAAGAAACTACCATCCCTTATTTAGTGAGACTAAAATCCCACTATCTAGTTGAGCTACCAAAACAACTAGAATTATAGAAACATTCACCTTGCAAGGAGGTTTCAACCCCATTATATGTTAAATAGTCATAATAAAACATATGAACACATCCACCTCGGAACTAATGTTTTCAACACCTGATGATGGACCTCTAATTATCACTCTTCACCTTCAGTCATACTCAATCTATAAGATTAATATTCTACCAGTAAAATAATGACCTAAATGTCATATAAATAGTCATCAATCTATTATGATCTTCAACTAGTATAATGGGAACACACAAAATTCACCTTGCCTTCAATCACCATACACACTCTCTCAGATAACCTCTTGAGCATACTCACTCATTTTACCTCTTCTAGGCTTATTAGTTCCAATGACCTATATGATCACCTAAATCACATTGATTAGACAAGCATGCATAATCCTCTTTACTCTCTCCTATTCCTTACTAACATATACATTAGCTTTCTAAGGTTCTCTACTTTTACTGACTCCACATCAACATAACTAGTACAAACATACCAATAGGCCTTGTACTTATACCATGCTCTTGGTATAACACATATTGGTCAGCTAAGATACTTATCACAAATGCTTAAACTTATAAATAGGTCCTCATACATATTATATGTAATAACCACATATACCATAGGTTATCCAATGCCTCATTACACCCAGACCACCATTAGGTCTTAGTGAGACCTAAAACCATTAGGCCTTCATACTCACATGTTACATGTGAGACTACCTGGAAGACCTTCATCCTTTACCAATGATTAGAAAAAATAAAAAATATAAAAAATATCCAATTTATCTCACCTACATGGTTTCATGCCATATATAACACCAAATCCATACTTGGACCTACCAATTAGGTCTTCTAGCTCTCTAGGTCTTCATACACTAAAAACATAGTCTCAAAATTTTGAACCATCTACTCAAATATTTCACATAGACATATGATTAAAACACATGGGTGAAACCTTTAGGACATAATGTATACCTCCATGTTCTTTATACACATGAACACATGTTTTAATCACTCAAAACAACATATAAAAATGACTACTCAAACTAGCCATATATAGTAAAAATATAGTCAATCTATTTTAACACTTCATATCTGATCAAAGGCTTACCATGACAACCAATGCCTTACAATAATACTTAAAAACTTATATAATATATCCATTCTCATTTTATTCTTCGAGTCTACTCAAAACACCTTCAACTTACCTATGTAAGATAGTCACTCAAACTATGAGTGCATTCAACAAACACAATCAACTTCTATGTCTTGTTCATATAAAATATAGATTGATCAAACCTAAAATTACCACACAAATGATAATTTTTCAGTATATAACACTCTCCAATATATAATTCATCATGAGATATCAAAACAACACCAAAATAATCTCACACAATCTTATCGGGTCACTTGTAGGACATAATCAAATACATAGTCAACTTTGGAGCTCAATATATTTGATTGTACACACTTTCAAGTCATAAAATATTTATATATGATCTTTGTATTCCTATACATATTTTTTTTTACACCATGATCAAATGATACATAGATCAAAATATATGGCCCAAAACTAGACATTGGTCTTTCCTTCATTAAATTCAAATATTTGAATCCAAAAGGTCACAGTTAAACTTTGGTCACCATGTTATCACCTTATGTCATCACTAATTAATTAAATTATTCACCATCAATATATTATAAAATTTAAATCATAGTGTGTCAATTCCCAAACATTAAACCTTGAACATGTTGACCTCATCTCGTTTACTCTTTAAATATTGACTCAATAGCACCATCAATCTTCTATATGTAGCATGGTCTTTATCTATGTTAAAAATTGAACACCTTTAAAAAATCTATCTAAACATGCACCATTGATATATACATACATACATACATATACATATACATATATATATATATACATATACATATATATATATATATATATATACATATACATATATATATATACATACAAACATACACTCACTATTATATCTTAGAATAATCTCGGTCTTTATCTCTACTTGTTGTTAATCATAAAACACTATTTACCATCTTAATCAACACACACTATTAGATCATTTAAGTATGATCACTTGTGCACTATTGGGTCTTTATTTGGTCCTGATCTTTAACTCTATTAACCAATAAAAAATTTAACCTCTATAACATGATTTGCACCATAAATATTCACTTTATTATCTCCCATGAGACATTATATATCTATTTGGTCATGATCTTTATCATTGTGCAAAATAGACTAAGTATGGGGACCATTGAAATCTATCTATAAAGTCAACTTTGCACCTACATATCTTTTTCTTCACTTAAGTGCATGTTCTAAAATTTGGACCATATGATCTCCTCACATAAGAGAATCCAACCATGTTTTAATATTATTTTATAATCCTCACACATATGAGATATAAATATATTAAAATTCTCACTCATAATTTTTCTCTCACATATCCAATTATTTTAAGAACTATCTACAAAGACCAACTTTTCACATGCATAAATTTTGTCATGATTCAGTACTTAACCTACAATTGAGTGAAAATCAACTAGGATAAAAATAAACAAACCCATATGATTAACTTCTCCTAAAATTTCCACATGTGTGAGATATTCCACCATCAAAATGTTTACTCACTTTTCTTGCCACATTAGAAATTTGGTTAAGTATGGGAAAACATTGTCAAAATGTTTGAGAGCCCAACTTTGCACTTGTATATATATTTTATCATCTTTCATTGCTAGACTTGAGACTTTTAACATATAAAAAAGGGCCAATGTGATCAAAACCATATGATCAACTCCCCCTACTCATCCACACATGGTAATTATGATGTCATTAAAATACCTACTCAGATTTTCTACCATTGGACCCAAAATGTCTAGATGAGAACACTGATAAACTGGATGAATTATAATCATGTACAAAAGCACTCAAATTATTTTTGACTTCTAATATGACCTCTTGCACATTCACAAATTGCCATACTCATCCTTGAAAATTTAGAACCATGCTAAAAATGAATATCAACCAAGCTTCCATCAAGCATACTAGGACAAACACATTATGCACTTTGTCATTATCACTTAGACTATTAAGGCACTTAATTCACTCACTAGGACACCTCCATGACATCATCATGACATCATTGGAAACTCTCTAACATAAAATTTACCTTATTTTAAAATTTATCTAATCTCTTTGGATTTGAGTTTGATTTATAAAATCATATCAAATCTTAATCTTTTAGTGAAAACAATCAACTTTGGCTTTATTCCTAGAGAGCTAATTAACTCCTATGATCACATTATATGACCCTAGTGGTGCTACATAAAGATTGACTGTGGTTATTTCTAATAATTTTATCTCAACCTCAATAAGACATATATCAACCTTGACCTTGGATTCATTCCCATACTATACTGATCGAGAATTTTCCATAAAACTAACTTTCATAGATAATTCACTTAATTTACTAGGAGAAATAAAGCATTCAATGGCTCCTATAACTATCAAAATAGAAATAGATTACCCCCAAAAATACATGATACTTTAAAAAAAGTCTCTTGAATTTTTTTTTGACAATTGTCAACTACTACCTTGGTACACTATTAAAAGGTTCCCTATTGTGACGTAGAGGTGGACTAATTATTTTTTAAATCATCTATCTTCCACCAAGGACAATTCATTTTATAATGTTATCCTCCACATGTAAAGTATACAGTAGGTGGTCCCTTCCTCATAGCCTAATTAACACACTTGAATCCTTACCTAAAACCACTTCTAAGTTTCTTATTCCCTAAATTATTACTAAATCTTGCATTCTAAATTATAAATTTATTTTTGGAATTCCCATTTCATTTCCATGTCTTTTTCTTGAAGGGTGTCTTCAAACTTCCAAACTTATTCTTGATTTTTTCTCTTACCTCATCAAACAATTTTAAATTTTTCTTATGTAACTAACTTATCAAAGACTTAGTCCATGGTGGATGGTCCATGTACATCAACTTAATATCTAATTTGAGGTTTTAACCCCATAATGAACTTTTTGATCTAGAAATGTTCATCTTTATGATACTACAAAACATACTTCAAGAGCTTTATGAATTGCTTCTAGTATTCATTTACTGATAAATCACCTTGCTTTATATTTTATGAATTTATTAATTTTTTATGAACATATTATTGGGGTAACATCATGCCTTAAAATTAATAAAAAATTACTCCTAAGTGGTGGTAGAGGAATCAAGGTTCATCTCAAGCTTCTTATTATCCCACCGAGTTTTCATTTCACCATCTAGTTGGTAAACTCCCCAAATAGCCTTAATCACCTCAAAATAATTTATAATCTCAATTGTTTTCTATTTTAGTGAGCCAAGTTTCAAATCCATCACCTAATACCATACCATCAAACTTGGGTGGGTTCACTTTCTTTGTATCGTGTGCAAAATATACAACTACTTGAACTCTAGTTTCTTGCTAACGTTATGTATGCCCCTGATCCCGAGGCTCCTCTTATTCAATAGGTTATTATTATAAAACCTCTTGTTAATATTCCTCCTCAAGTGCATGAAATTATCACTCTAGATATGATATATTATCTCTATTCTCATTCATGACAACAAGTATTTGATGAAGTCTTTTAGTTTTATCTACTAGTATTTGGTTAGGATCAACTTGAGGATTCACATTTAAAATTCCCTCACCACTTGATTTACCTCATTCCATTATCTTTACTAAACATAAGAGAATAAATTTATATTAGTGGATGTATTAGGTTTGACTATTAAATATTTTCTCTATCACCACAATGTCAAGACCCCACTGGGTTACTCGAGAGTTACACAACTTTTTTTCTAAATGGTTTACTTATGAAATCATATATAACTATCTATAAAATCACTCTTTGACTAATAGATATATCTAAGCAATAAATGTAGAAAAGTATCAACCTACTAGCTAATAAAATGATACATTTAATTTTTAAATAACCTATAATAGATTATAAGATGACTATTTTTGCATAAAATGAATAGTGGAAGGACTCAAGTATAAAAAATCACTAATATAATCAACATTACAAATATAAATAAACATATGGTTTTTATATCCTAATATTTATAATTAATTATAAATATCACAATTACTACTTTGTTAAATATCCTTCAAATAATTATGTACTATATATTACATTTCAGTACAAAGTTAGATATATAATATAGTATATACAATAATAAATATAAAATTGAAAAATATTTTAGTGATCCATAAATATAACCATGAGTATGATATTATATGTTTGAGTAACTATAGATGGATAACATCATCTGAGTGTTTTAACTCTAACCATAGACCATTGGTATCACACACACCTCTTTACTAGGAGTAGACCTACCCTTCACAAAGAGGTAAATAAGAATGGTGCAAATATAAATAAATAAACTAGAGCCCATGTGTGTATAATAATTAATACATGTATTAGTCACATAGACCATTGAAATGATTCCTCTATATAGTGTAACATTAACTTACACATGTAAACTAAAAAGTATAGTGGAGCAATAATGTCTCACCTATAACATTAATTTATCCAAAATTTTCATTATAAAAATCAAATATCACATGGATCCTTATCAATTATACTCACACAAACTCTTAATGAATCAAAATGACTTGGTAATATTATGGGGTAGATATATGTGAGTTGTAAGTTAGTACCCTCATATATCTATCACTTATTATTACCTAAAACATGCTTATTATTATCTTTACCTATAAATCCAAGGCATAGTTAATACATATTACAACATGCACTTAATACAAATAAAATCTAAGGTACAACTAATATTAATTAAAAAATCACATTATTTCCAGTCACTCAACCTTAATAGTTATATGTATAGGTTTTTCTCAAATAGACTGTATTCAAAACCAAAAATGTAAAAGAGACTAGAAAAAGAACCTAAGTATTATAAGTCCCTTCTAAAAATATATCTCAAACACAATATTTTATGGTATAAAACTCAGTCAATAATATAAACCATTGAGTCTCGAAATCGCTCATTAAACTAAGCTTTTTCTACATGTAGTTGATAGCTTTATACATTCAAAACTTATCTCGTCATTTCATTAATATATTTTAAGTACTACCTATGTACAATGTATTATTAAATCGGTAATTTAAGTTGATTTACTTAATAATATCAAATATCTCTCTAAAAATAATCTTGTAAGCTGGTGAATAAGTCACATCATCAAGGAAGCCCTTATTATCATCTAGTCTTTGTAAGAAGTAATCATTTAGCATGTTTATAGAGAAGGTAATTTTGTTGATTAATTTTCCAATGAATGTGTGGTCTATATGGGATTAATAAGGTGGTTTTTTAATTTAATTTCTACCTAATATTATTTTTTAAATAATTAATTGAGAAGCTTTTAATCATGGATAAGAGTGTTGCATTATTAAGGGTATTACTTTTTGTTTGTCATGGTTTATTAATGGTGGCACATGGGATTGTGGAATTTATATCCCTTTCATGGCTCTCTAAGTTGGATCATGATTTAATTATTATAATTAAGGTCATCATTTTGATGAGTAATAATTATTTATTTTTTGTAGCATTATTGTTAGTCATGTGGAGCATCAAGTGATATCTAGTGGTAATAGCACATTCTTGCTTAGAGACACTAATGCCTTATTCATTTTTGTTTTATACTTCAATTTTCTTTGGATGGAAGGGAATCTTCTAAGGTTTGAACCCTTTTTATTGGACAAAGCTAAGGAGGATAGGTATATGGTAAATTCTATAGATAGGAGGATAGGATAAATTCTTGTAGAGGATGGAGGGCCATGACAAGTTTATATTTGATTCCTTTGTGAAGAATTAGAGTAACATGATGTTGGTTTTGAATGGATTAAATATGGATATTATTGAATATATTATATATTAGGTAATAGGTCATATTATTAAGGTTACAAAAGTTTTTAATTTAGGTAGAGACCTAAAAGAATAAAGGGATACATTTCTCTTAGAAAGGGAACCTCTAGCTCCCTTCAAGAATGGTTTTTCCAAGGAGGATCTTCCTCACCCATTTAATGAAGTCATGAGTCAATTTATGTTCTATATAACTTTGGAAGGTATGCTATATTTTGTACACTACTTTCACTACCAAATCCTTCTAAGTCTTCCATTTTATATCCTTCATTCCTTTGAAAGATCCATTTTAAAGGTGAAAAAGGGAATGAATAAGCACCTTAGACACCATGATGTAATATTTATGATATATAAATATTTTAAGGACATGAATAGGGTACCTATGAACTTTCCCACACCTATTATCTAGGACCCTTATTTGATTAGTAGAAAACATAGACTAATAAATTATTTGAAGAGAAAGAGGTAGATTCTAGATGGTGGTAGTTGGCTAGATAGTGGAAGCATATCTATAGATTTTCAAGTGGATACTCAACATGGTAGGGAAGAAATGATAGCTGAATGTCTACATTTTTTATAGATATATTTTACTTTGATGGATGAGGTTGGTAAAGATAGGGAATAAGGAGATGATGTAGATGCTCAACCTGTAGAGGATTTTCTTGATAGCAAAAGACATCAATGAATAATTCAATCAAGTGGATGAAGAAATAAATGTTCAAAATAGGATGGCTAAGAATCAAGAAGAACTTGAGCCCCAAGAATCCATCATGAGATGGTTTATGAAGGAGCATTATCCTTTAAAAAATAAAGTTATACACTTATCCCAAGAAAATAAGGAATTAAAAGGCAACATAAAGTTTATTATGAAAGTGGGTAAAACTTCAATGATATATAACATTCCAACATTAATATCCCTTAGGAATCTCTTAGGAGAATTGAATTGAAGTGGAGAGACCAATAAAAAAATTAAGTTCAGAGAATGTGACAAGATAATTGAACAACCACCCTAGATATAACAGAGATTGGATTTGGAGTTGAATAGAATGCTTAGCAAGTGGTATGAAATATTAGGTGGCCAAAAATTCTAGTTGATTTTGTGATATTTTATAGATATTTTTAGGTTTTTTTGTTATTTTTTTCTATGTGGTGGAATTTAATGTTTACTTGGATTTGAGGGCCATGTCCATTTTTCCTTGTATAAGGTTGGGTTCCTAGTTCAAAAAACCTTTTATCACCCATAATAAAAGAAACTAATGCCTATGTACAACCTGTATATACTTTATTACAAAACTACCATATATATATATATATATATATATATATATATATATATATATATATATATATATATATATATATATATATAAAGAGAGATCATCCCACATGATAAAGCTTAAACAAACTCACAATAACTTATAAACATGTAACCATTCCTTAAGCTCTACTATACACTTTGCACTATATATATATATATATATATATCTAAAGAGAGATGATCCCACATGATAAAGCTTAAACAAACTTAGAATAACTTATAAACATGTAACCATTCCTTAAGCTCTACTCCACACTTTGCACAATTCCTTTTTGACTCTTAACCTAATCATTTCATTATTGTACAAAAATATGATATTTTATCCAAGTAAAGTGCAACCTATTTTATATTTTTTATGTTTGTTTGACCCATCTATTATATATATTTCAAGGAACTAATTCAACTTGACCATATCACCCAAAGAGTATCTTATGTATATCTAAAATCTTATTTATTATATCTATCAGAATTCATTAAACACTAAAAGTGTATCTTATGAGTTCATCAACCCATTGAATTACTTTACAAGACCTAAATAATTTACCTCATAAATCCCCAATATAACCTACAACTATGTTAACACACATATATATACTCCATTTTTAATATGTCAAGGTACATTTCAGCCTTATATTTTTAAACTTGGTTATATTTATCCATTCTTTATATAAATATGTATACATAGAAACATATTCATATATTAACATTAATAAAATAGTTTCCCCATAATCAATAATAGAGATTATATTTACATAGATTTTATCATCCAAATAATCCATATATAAGTCTATAGCATTCTCACATGTATGTATGTATATTCCTAGTTTTTCAATTTTATTCTCTAATGAGACTTAAATATCCCAATCCATGTCTTCCTAACAAAATTGTCTAGATACAAGTCTCTACTTTCTATTATAAATATTCATATAAAATCAAGTATGTCATACCATAATTTTATTTTTAATGTTCCAAAAAAACATGTTATTATCACACTAAAAGTTCACAACAATCCATAACAAATACCAAAACAGTTACCATTAAGGTGAACTTTGATTAGTTATTATAACTTGTATGTAACATACCTAGCTAATGTATACTTTTTAAAGATTACAAATTATTTAAGTTCTCAAATAAAACATATATAAATTATATCTCAATAAATCTAAATTTTTATTCAATGTTTAAAAAAATTGAAAAAATAGGCACAAGATTTCAGAATACCCAATTTTCACTCTAAATAGGACTCTAGTTCATCTCTATAGACCTAAGGACGGAATTGAGTTTCATCTTAGGGTATATAATCTTCATACCCTAAGGTTTAAATTATATATTTTTTTTTAATAAAAAACTTTTTTGATCACTTACATACTCGATAATATGTTTATAGGCCTAGGAATGGAATTCAGTTATGTACCTAGGTCTATAAACACAAAACATTACTTCTATTTTAGTTTGAAACTACCATTCAAAACATTAAAAACATATTATAATGAAAACCCATAAATAAATCCACATTATTTTTCCAATTAGGTGTAATCATATAAAATTGGATGACTTAGTCATGGATAATAGCACCCAACCTATAAGTCTTCTTTCTTGCTCACTCAACTCTTCTCAGCTAGACTTTCGCTAATTCCTAGTCACCCATAGATTCTTGGACTTAGGTTTTGAGACATAGGTGTCCATCTTAAACTTAGATCCATCCCCCTATGTCTAATCCTCTTATGAAAATAACACCCAATTTGAATAGGAGTGCCAAGATTTAGGGGTGTCCTATTTTTGGTGTTGTTGTCCAAGTTCACTTTAGCCTGAAATGATCAAATTTTCTTGAATCCTTATCTTTTCCCCTATCAACCTAATGCAAGATCATCTAACCAATAATCATCAATTTCCCTATAAAATCTCATTTAATGTCCATTTTGAAGGATTGACACTCATTCACAAGAAAAAATCAAGAATACAAGTAAGTACACTCAAGCACTCTTCCTTATTCTTTGCATACAACCTTCCAAGACCACTTCAAGCCTACTCAAGCACTCATACCAGTCTGTAATCATCCAAATTACATTATAGTTTTGAATCTAGATACATAAATCACATAGTTACACCATGTACTTCAAATGGGAAAATTAAATTAGCTTGAGCCATCTTCAAAGTATTGGTATGTAGGCAACATGCCCATGCATGGGGTGTTAAGTACATCTAGTGTATCCTTTACACACTAACCCCTTCTCTCTTTCCAAAATTTTATACTCAAGTTAAAGTACCAAGAGATATTAAAGGTTTTTAAGATTGAATTAGACACATAGAGAGTTCCACATAGACCTAGGCTTCAATATTTCACTATCAATGTGTCACAAACCTGCCAAGTATAACCCAAAAAACTAGACTAGAACAATAGTGTTGGAAGTGGAAAATAACACTAGAAATAGACAATAATGCTAGAAAGTGGACTAAAACACCAAGTAGTAGGGTTTCTTAAGTTTATCACTTTTATCTAATCTAGAAATAGAGTTTTATATCCTATTTACGATAGTCTTCCATCTATGCACAACAATTTCTAGTTCTTGCATCATCTATTTTAGCCCAGAATAAGCTACGTTTGATTTCATCAAACTTATTACTATTTTTAGAAAAGGTAAAATACATATCTATTTACATAAATCATTAGGCTAATTGAGACACATTAATTACTAATTTACATTTACTCAAACCTTTATTTTCTTAGAAATTAAACACCCTAATTTCTATGTAAATAAAACATTTGGTGAACCTGCCTTACTTCAAATTTTTGCATAAAAACCCTAGAAACCCTAGGGTTAATTATTTATGATTTTTACAATATTTTCCTAATTTTTCTTGAATTTAAAATTTAAAAAAAAATAATTGAAATGTTTTCAATAATTTCACCAAAACCCTAGTTTTCACATACTTGGTCCTATTTGCATACAAACACTTTCAAACCACTAGGAAAAATATATTGCCTAGAAATATTTTCAGATTTTTACTCAATTTTCAAGAAAAATTCTACAAATTTTGTCTAAATTTTTTAATTTATTACACTAATTTTGAAAAAAAAATCATTCAAAACACTAGTTGTATCAGATACATTCTCAATTATTTTTCAATACTTTTTACATCATTTTCTAAAAACTTAGTTGCATATGAAACTCATAAAATGAGTTTCAACATTAATAATTCATAGTATTTTTCATAAATATTTATGAAAAATTCCTAGTTTCATATAATAGATCCTATTTGGATTCTTGAGGTATCACCTTACATCCATAGTTAAATTGCAAAAATGATTCTCATTTATGTAAAAACTTTTCTTACATTTATTGAAAATAAAAAGGAAACCATAATGGGACCTATCATGTACATAAATGATGAAGTCTGTCATAAGTTAGTACAAAGTTTCATCCTTTATATTTCATGTTTATGTTTCATAATAAGGGATGATATTATGAAATTCATTGCTAAACTTGCATAGGATTTCAATATTTCTTTTGCATATTCTTTATCTCTCAAATGGAAAAAATTTAAAGATTATCATGCTAAACACATTACAAATGTTATAATACATATAAAATATATTTATGCATTACTAAACAAACCCATGCTCTCTACCTTTTTCTCTCTATCTCTCATAGGGAAAAATATATAAGTTTATCATGCTAAACACATTAGAAATTTCATAACACATGTCACAGTTTCTTATGCATACATTCACAAATTCATGCTTCTTATCCCTTGTTTACTATCTTTCATGTGGAATGTTCTTTACAATCATATTGCTATAACAGTATATAACTCCACTTACATGAATTTGAGCCTATATGCATAGTTTCTACCTAGTTGTATATGCCTCTTTGGCTACTCTTGTTTCAATGTCATATATTATGTAGAGAAAATAAATCCCTTCTCCTCCTCTCCCTCAAGAGGGTGATAGATACTTTCCCTCTAACTAGGTCCATGTTGTCACCCCTCCAAAAGGTTAGGTAGTGTTTACTATTATTCCTAATGCATACATTCATCCTACAACTTTCTTAAAACCTCTTCAACATATGTGCTTACATGTCCAATTGGAAGAAACTAAGGTTTACATTCATGAGACTCTAAATGATCAAATCACTAGTATGAGAAAGATAATTTCAGATTTAAAAATGTAGAATAAACTATTAAATGAAAAGATCACAACATTAGAAAATTAGATTACATTACAAAAGCTTCAAAGACACCCTAGTGTCAATCATGTATATGCACCTTCACGTAGTCAATTGTTTACAAGCAATGTTACATATCAAAAAAACAAATCACAACAAATTAACTCTAAAACTAGTGATTAAGAAATAATTCAAAGATAAAATATGAGTTTAAGTGAACTACTAAGGGAAATTATTAAATTTAACTTGATCAAACTACCTCCTCTACATCTACTGAGAAGATTCAAATATTACTATGCATATCATAGAATGCATGGGCATCACACATACATGTTTGGCATTGAAAAATGATATATATAATGGATAATTTTTAATGAGGACCTTATACAAGGTAAATCGGTCAAGTAATCCACAACAACACAAAAACACAATCATAAAGGGTCAAATTCAGAAATAGTATAAAAGTGATTACCAAAGAAGAAATCAAAACAACAAAAGGATCAAAAATAAAAATTAGAGCAATAAATAGTACCATAAGAATATGTCAAGCATGAAAAATATGCAAATCTACCTCTCCAAAATGAGGATCAACTTTTAAATTAGTATGGGATTGGTCAAAGATATCTACAACAATTTGATTATCAAGGTCAAGGGTTGGGAAAGCATGCTCAAGGCATTACTTCTCCTATTATATTAGATGACAATGTTTGTCACCAAGGTTTTGGATTTATTGAATATCCTAAGGCAAATCATTCACTTATATAATTTATCAAAGGAAAATATCTAGATACAAAAATAATAAACACTAGCATTCCATTGGTTCAAAATCAAGATGATAATGATGAGTGGAAAAAATATAGGTTATTATGATTTTCAATATACCAAAAATGAATCCAAATATATAAATTCATATTCTCAGCCTTTCAATCATGCTTCAAAATCACACATGATTCCATTATTTGATATAAGATACAATGATAGGGGGTCCCATCTTAGACTCATCGATTAGTATTATTTCTTTTTGGCATTGATTATACTTAAATGCTTTTACTTGATTGTACATAGTTCAATTATTTTCAAAAATACAAAAAAAATATAACATTTCAAAATATAAAAACATTCAAAAATTTGAAAAAACACCAAAAACATTTTTTGATTGTATGCATCATCTATGTTTACATTACTACTATCATGCTAGAATTTAAATTTGTTGTTTTATGCTATTGTATGTCAATTTATATATAGTACCATGCTTCACTTGATCTTATTTGAGTGTGTGAAGTGATATATAGCTATTTTATGGCTTCATTATACCTATTGAGGGGGTACTCCTACTTCTATATTCGAGACGTACATCGATATACACACCCACTAAGGACATCTTCCACATGATTACACCATCCAGGTTATGTCATGCCTATACTACACACTCTAAGTTAGCATACTAATGCACATTCATTACTACATTACATAGATAACTACATCAACATTTCATTATTTCTTATAACTTGTGTATTTCTTATCATATGCCTAGTCTTATACTACACATGTTTTATATACTCTGACATTTGCTTTGATTACTTAAATGTGTGTGTATCTTCTAGTTATTATTTTTAATTTCATTCCTTTCTTATCATAGCTTGTGTGATTGCACTTTCTAGTTCATTATTATCTCTTTCATGTGCATTAGGACATCTACCAATGTCCTTTGCTTCTTTTTAATGTGTGTACCTTAGGACATTTGCCAATGTCCTTTTTTTGTACTCCTTTATGTGTCTGTGGCCTATGTGCCAACTTTGTTTATTTCATTTTTATTTGTATGTGTCATTTAAACATGCCTTCCATGCTTGTTTCTAGTTTGAGTGACATGTTCCTATGTCCCTTGTTTTCACGGCCCCTTGACCCATCTAATATGCTTATTGATTCTTGCTTCTTGATTATTTACTTGTTTCTTGTCAAATGTGTGAAATTTCATGATCTATATCATGCATTTTATTTGATTTCTTAGATGCCATGATACACATCATGATTTATCCCTCAAAATAACAACTAATAATTAACATTTCTAGTTCTAGTTCATTACTTTTCACATGCTTTCACATTGTCATATATATCTAGGCATACCTTTGTTGATTTAACAATATCTTGGTACAAACATTCTCTATATCTTGAAACATATTATCGAGTATAAAATGATATATAATAAATCCTTTTAGATTAACACACTTGTAAGACTCTTTTCTTCTGAGGGTAGTCATTGCAATTTGATGATTGCTACTCTCAAAAGAGGGGAAATTAAATAGGGAATTTGTCACAAAGACAAAACCTCCTAGAAATTGAAATAATATCATTTAGAATAATCAACACAAAAACTATAGGTCAAATTGGTCAAATCAAAGCAAAAATAACAATAGTCTTAGATTAGTAGTTAGTTTTCACACTAGACAATAGTACCATAAATGGACAACTACACTAGAAATGGATAGTAGTATCAAAAATGGATAGTTATGCAAAAAATAAGGGTGTCCATAGTTTTAAATGATTCTCTAGGTAGAAAAACTCTTAGGGTTTCTATAAACATGTAAAAATTTCAATTTAGGGATAGTTTTTGCACTTCTAAATCCTTTAGATTTAGTAGTTTCAACATAGATTTCTTAGATACAGGGGGTTATCATGTGTGGAATGATGGTTCTCACTTTCAGTTTAAATTGAGCAATTGGTATAAAAACTTCTAGATAAAAATCCATGTTCTAGATATTAGTGATTGGGGGAAATGTGTGTGACACATTGATCCTCTTTTTGTTTCCAAATTTAGTTTATTTTAGGCATTCTCAATAGTTGCATGCCTTACTCCATCTATAGGTGGTTGGCATCACATTCAAGTTAGAATTTCATAAAAGTTTAGATTTTTTATTACTAGATTTCTTGAGTTGGCTTTCATATAAAACTAGTACATCAGCTTTAGAGTGGCTTTCATATAATCTCAATCTCCATCTTTCAAAATGGTGAAGAGTGGCCTAGTTTCTAGCACACATTTGGCTATCCATTCCAAAGTGTCAAATTGGTCAAATCAAAGCAAAAATAACAATAGTCTTAGATTAATAGTTAGTTTTCAAACTAGACAATAGTACCATAAATGGACAACTGCACTAGAAATGGATAGTAGTACCAAAAATGGATAGTTGTGCCAAAAATAAGGGTGTCCATAGTTTTAAATTCTTATCTAGGTAGAAAAATACTTAAGGTTTGTATAAACAAGTAAAAATTTCAATTTAGGGATAGTTTTTGCACCTATAAATCCTTCAGATTCAGTAGTTTCAACAGTTTTCTTAGATACAGGAGGTTATGAATGATGGTTCTCACTTTCAATTTAGATTGAGTAGTTGGTATAAAAACTTCAAGATAAAAATCCATGTTCTAGATATTAGTGATTGGGGTAAATGTGTGTGACACATTGATCTTCTTTTTGTTTCCAAATTTAGTTTATTCAAGGCATTCTCAGTAGTTGCATGCCTTACTCCATCTATAGGTGGTTGCATCACATTCAAGTTAAACATTCATACAAGTTTACATTTTTTATTACTAGAGTTCCTAAGTTGGATTTCATATAAAACTAGTACATCAAATTTAGAGTGGCTTTCATATAATCTCAATCTCCATCTTTCAAAATGGCCAAGAGTGACCTAGATTCTATCACACATTTGGCTATCCATGCCATAGTGTCAAATTTATATCACATTCATGGGATCCATGAGCCATTTCATATGACATATATTATATATTGTTATCACTTCATAGCTTCACTTCATGGGGTAATAATGGATCTAAAGGGCTAGCCTTTGTATTCTTGAGCCACCTATTCAGAGGGATTGGACATACTGTCTAGACATCGATTAACACATGCATGATTTTTTGGCTTCACTTGGTGGTGATGGATCCAAAGGGAGAGCCTTTGCATTCTTGAGCCATATTTTATGGATTTTATCACTCAATTTCATTCATGATATTACTCTTAATTTAACACATACTCAATATAATCAAACGTCATAACAGGTTTTATATTGGTTCACATACCTGGGGAGGTGTATTCATTCCTCTCTTTTCCTTTACATAGCTTTTGTATATTCTTATCTTAGATATAACATATCTAGTAAGAACTGATCTACTTCATTTTTTTTATTTTTAGATTCACACATCATGTCGTGCTCTCTTTACACACATCTAGCATCACACAACTTCATGAGCCTTCCCTTATAGGTATGTTTAGGTATTCTTTCTATTTTCATTTTATCTTAGTATTTCACTTTGCTACATTGATATAATATGGGGGGAGGGAATCTAATCATATAAAATGAAAAATTATATGAATTAGGCATGGCTAATAAAACTCAACCTATAGGTCATCTTTCTTACTCACTCAACCCTTCTCAGCTAGACTTTCATTGATTCCTAGTCACCCATAGCTTCCTATACTTAGATTTTTAAGACTTAAGTAGCCATCTTAGACAAACATACATCCCCCTAGGTCTTATCCTCCCAATATAATAGCACCTAATTTGTATATGAGAACTATAATTTAGGGGTGTCTTATTTTTGGTACTATTGTCCGAGTTCACTTTAACCTCAAATGGTCAAATTTTCTTGAATCCTTATTTTTTCCCCTATCGACCTAATTCAAGTTCATCTAACCCATGGTCATTATTTTCCATATAAAAGTAAATTAAATGTCCATTTAGAAGGTTTGACACTCATTCATAGGAATAAAATCAAGGATATAATCAAGTACAGTCAAGCACTCTTCCTTATTCTTTGCATACAACCTTCCAAGACCAATTCAAGCCTACTCAAGCACTCATACCAATCACTAGTCATCAAAAGTACATTTTAATTTCACATCTAGATGATTACATCACATTATTTCACAAATCACTTTAAATGGGATAACTACATTAGCTTGATACCACTTTAGAGTATTGGTATATAGGCAACATGCCCACACATGGGGTGTGAAGTGCATCTAGTGTATCCTTTACACACTAACCCCTTCTCTCTTTCCCAAGTTTTCTACTAAAGTTTAAGTACTAGGATCTCCTAAGGGTTTTTAAGATTAAATGAAACACACATTAATCTTCACACATATCTAGGCTTCAATATTTCATTGCTAGGGTGTCATAGGCCTACCAAGCAAAACCCAAAAATACTAGACCACCAAGACAATAGTGTTGGAAGTGGACAACATCACTAGAAATGGAAAATAGTGCTAGAAAGTGGACTATAGTGCCAAGTAGTAGGGTGTCTTGAGTTTGGTGCTCTTATCAAATCTAGAAATAGAGTTCTATTTCTTATTTATGATAGTCTACCATCCCTACATATCAATTTCCAAATCTTGCATCATCTATTTTAGCCTAGAATAAGCTAGGTTTGATTTCTTCACACTTCTTACTATTTTTATAAAAGGTAAAATACATATCTATTTACACAAATTAGTAGGCTACTTGAGATACATTAATTACTAATTTACATTTACTCAGACCTTTATTTACTTAGAAATTAAACACCTAATTCCCAAAAAGAAAAAAAACATTAGGTTTGTAGTCAATAAAATAAAAAACTTGAGACAAATAACTAAACTATTAATACAATGGTTTCTATATAAATGTGAAAAATGGAAGTTTTCCTTCTTCTTATTGAGCTCTAATGTCTTCTCATCCTACCATGTTATCCCTTATTTTCATTTTTATCTTATTATTATTTTTTAAAAATCTATGCATGCTTTACATGACCTAGTAACTCTCCTACAACTATACAAGTTCACCATCTTACAACTTGAATTTATCAATTCATGAAATAAACCATGGGCCATTAACTTCAATCATTCACATTATTATCAGGCATGGAAGCTACATGAAATTCTTAATCTCTCTAAGTGGCAAAGTCAACTCCAACAACATAGAAAAAAAATAACCTTTATTCATTTCTTAAAATTCCCAAATAACCTAATTTATTTACCTTTAAAATTCATGTCATCTCTAATTAAACATAACTAAAACATAATACAAAGTTCTAAAGTTCATTTTTAATTAATTTTATTTGGGGTGTTCTTACCCTATTTTAACCCCCCTTTTATGCCACTAAAAAGGGATAATCAATCAAAATAATCAAACAAGACCAATAAACACTCAACTTATACCAACTAGAATTCATTCAAGGTTTACACAACATAGTTTAATTCCTATAAAGATTTTTTAAAACATAACTAGTCAATTCAATGACTCTACATATTATGTTAATCATAAGTGATGGAATCTAACTACGAAGGCATACATCAGTCATTCCAAGGAAAAAAATTCAAGAAACATTCATTATTTAAGTATAATTATAATTAACATTCATTTTGGTTAAGACACAAGAATGTGGTGTGTGTGGTCCGGTTTAATTCTCTCAATCTCTAATTCTAGTATCTACACCCTCCTCTATGATGATATTCTCCCTTTGTACTACATGTGAGGTTAGGATAGTTCTACAACCACTTCAATAAAATAAAAATGTATTTATTATAATATTTTATCAATAATATATAAGGATCAATAAACTACTATAGTGTAAATCATATAAAAATTAAATCACAGTCAACATGATCATAGATCATAGTATAAGCATATGCAAATGTTCTCCAAAATAATAATTGATCATATAACAAATAATATGACTATCAATCATACATCATACATAACCAAATCAAACATAAAAATCAGAACTACAAATCATTAGTTGTATGTCCCCTACTAATTACTTATGTAGTTTTTATAGAGTGGGACAAGAAGTAGCATATTCTCAAATTTATTTTGAAACCCCCCCCCCCCCCCCCCCCCCCCCGTCCCACCCAAAAAAGAAAAAAAAAACTTATATGGATACTTATTTGAAATAGGTTGCCATGAGGGACCCAAATAAATAGAATTGAAAAACTTGTAAATTAATAAAATCACTACTTGATGCAATGGAAATTTATATTACCCTTTTTCACATCCAACACCAAATTATCCAAAGAATGTAGGATATAAAAAGGAATGTCTATAGGAAAATTATTTCTCTAATAATTCCAGATAGGAAAGTGATAATAATTCATAGCCATATACCATAATTAAAGAGTAACATAACTCATTATCTATTTTATAACTTCTTCATAAGGCTATAGAAAATCCCCCCTCAAGTAACCCCCTTGATATAGAGTTAATTACTCATTATCCATCAAAAAATTATCCCTCTTTTCCTCATAATCCTTACTAGATCTAATATGATTTGTATCCTCAATATTAAGACCATTAACTTGTGCAATCAAACTCTTTGAAATTTTCATATTCACATTCTTTATCTTGACCATCTAATCCTTCCAACATGTAGTGAACTTCTTTGACAAGTGTTGATCATACCCATCGATCCTATAAATGAAATTAATGAGACCACCACTATGGATAATATCCCATGTTACCAAATTCTAGATTAAATCCTCAACTTAGCTAGGCTTAGTCCTCTACAAGTCACCTCCCATTTCTAAGAAAATATGGTTCTTGTTAAAGAAACTAGAAACTAGATTGGAATAAAGATGATACAACAAGAATACTATTTTAAAACATTATTCCCATGCAACAAAAGCTAAATACTTTTTAAATATCCTAATAATCAAACTAAACATAAAATAAATGCTTCCTTATCACATATTAACATTGGTAAAATCCATGTAATGATATCCTCCCTTAATCATAACACACATAATAATAAAAAAAACCCTTAGAAACATCCACTATCCAACCCCTCGAAATCAAATGATAACTATCCAAATTAGGAGAAAAAGGTATAATGATGAAAAAAGATAATATTTAAAACATATCTTATGAACCAAACCTTGAAATAAGAGGCTAACACTCCCCTATTGGTGAAACAATCAATTAACTGATTCCATTCTCTATACACATATGATAAAAGTAGCATAAAAAGGAAACACAAATAAAAATAATTTATTTAAAATATAAGAGATAGTCCAACTTTCCTTAATAATTTTATTTATATAATTATTTATACTAAGGTAATCACACTCAATAAATAGTTTATTAATTATTATATCCTTGGAAATTTAACCCCCATAAAGCAACCAGTACTTCCACAAAATGATTTGGTTGATACCCCATACTATTCTCATAAGCTTCCACTAATTTCCATTTATCATCTCTCGGATCTCCTCCACCACTTGACATATGTGAATTACATTTTATATCCCTATCATAATTTAGTTTTACCCATATAGATAGAGGGACCATCCATTTTATATTTTTCATAATATGCATTCTAGGACCCACATTTAATATAATCTTGAAGGACAAATGATAATTATTTGTTATAATCTCTTTTGAAGATGTAAAATTTGTATTATTCCCCCACTTTATCCATTTTAAATTCTCAATGATAAAATGAATTATTTTATTAGCCACTCTTTTACGTGAGATCTTAAAATCCTTGAAGATCATACCATTTTATTCTTTCCAATCCCCCCAAAGATGATGAGTAATGTCCAAACACATAGTTTCTAAATATATTGATTATAAAATGGATTCATCCAAACAAGACAAAAAATAAAAAAGAGTACAAACAAGTCTAAAAAATCTAAAAAAATTCAAGAACAACCCCCCACACTTTGAAAACAAAGGGACACTTTATCATAATATAAAGGACATATTCATTATCAGCTTCATAAAGAGGACATATATTAACTAGAACCAAACCTCTCTTACATAAATTTACCAAAGTGAGGTTTGGATGAAAAATATAAAAACATATTAGTTTTGGGTATTATATCTTTATCCCATAATCTTACGTAAGTATTTACTCATTAATAAGAATAATCAATTTCTTGTAGCCCGATCTCACACTATAGCTACCATCATCACAATCCTTCCATAGTAATTCATATTCCTTTAACAAGTTTGTAACATAAATTCCTCTTAGAAGTATGTTAAATTATAAAATAATACAACTCAATTATTGTAATTTGTAAATTCTTCCAACATCTTCTACTATCTTCCACATCAATATAATCAACTAACATAATACCAAAGTCATGTCGAATTTGGACACCAACTTAATATCATGGATCCAAATAAATCAAAGGATAATATTAAAAAAAGGATAATCCAAAAATATTATGTTAAATACATTACCAAGTCTCCATTTACAACCTTTCAAAATAACATATTTATTCTTAACCAAAAAATTGATAATGTAGAACCTCTAATGAAAAAATCTTCAATAAGGAAGACAAGTGCATTTCTATTCTCCAAATATTTAACTCTTAAGATTTTAACTTGAATATTTTAATACTTAATGAATCTCCAACAAATATTTTCAGCCAAAACTTTATTCATAAATTTCAAGATGCTAAGATCCAAACCCCCACTATGTTTGGGAAGACACACCCTCTTCTAGGCAACCAAAGGAAATATTTGTTTCTCCTCTATACCCATCCACAAACACTTTTATAAACCATTTATATCTTATCTTGAATCACTATAACTTTAAGGTAATATAGGGTCATATATGCTTATTTTTATTGTGCATTATCAAATAAAATAGGCAAAAATAACTTACTTTCTCTAATTTCTCTTTTTGATTAGGTGCATCTGTATTGTTTGAATTACATCATTACCTTTGTCTTAAAATTAAAGGTTTCAAAGAAGTGGGATAATTATTTATATATTTTATTTCAATTTTATTATGTATAACAATATTATTGTAATATTTTTTCTTTATTTTTACTACATAAGCATTAATAGTCTTGATTTCACGTAAATGTTCATAAAAATGAACATATTTATGTTGTTTACAAAATCAGAAAAATATTATCCTTCCATTTGATAATTTTTTTTAAGTTTATAATATAAATACAAGCTATTCACATCATGGTTAATCTAAAAAACATTGAATTAATGATATTTAATTTTATTTTTAATTTTTAGATAATTTTGTTTTTTACATGTTGAAGAGGGTTGATTATTTAATTTATGTTTGATGGTGACTAGCTCATTACTAATATTGTGAATACCCTTGGTAATTTATGCATTATTAAAGGTCATACTTGTAGATGGTTTATATTTAAGACTAATTATTTTAAGTTTATTCTTATATTGAATATATAAACTAATAGTAACATCATAATTTATAAAATATTTTTTCTTTTGAGGGCATTTTATATTCAATAAGTAACAAACTAGAATAATACAACCTTCTTAACTTATTTTTAAGTCTAAAATTGGTCAAATAATTTGTCTAATTTTGGTAATTATTATTTGTAAATAATAAATTTCCTCATGATGGTCTATATATATGTTATCCAATTGAATAACAAGTTTTAAAGCTCATTTATTATTTATAAGACACTATTCAAGCCATTCTTTAATATATTTCCATTGATGAATGAATTTAGGAGTTATAATAATAAATAATTGATAGGATTTACCTTATAAAGTTTGAGAAAACAACATGAGATACATAATTTCAATGGTAATTATATGGTAGAAAAAATTAGTTTGAAATAATCAAGATGATATTCTCACAACACACCAAAATTACCTTAAAAAAAAAAAAAAAAATAAAATCTGTTTTAACATAAGGTAGTTTCAAAGGGTGATTCCCAATATCAATTACATTTCTATTCATCCAAATATTTACCTACACATCTTCTACATTATAAACTTATTCATTTTTATTTATTTTTTCTTGTTCTCTATCTTCTTGCAAATTGGTAATGACATCCCTAATTCTATTCCTAAATTGGTATATCACTTTTTAGATGTTTAACAATCCTTATGTGTTTTATAAAAAAATAAACCTAATTTGGGGTTCAAAATTTTTAGATAATATATGTTCTCTTTCATATCATCATCCCATATTTCTTTGAGTCATATGATCTTGATTTTATCTTGTGAATAAAAACTATCTTTATATCTCAAAGGTTACATTTTATTAATAATTAGTAACCATAATAATGTATTGAAGGTTTTATAGATTATTATACCAACTAAAATATACCAAATTTAATGTGATATCATATTTTTATTTTTATAGATCGATATATGGTTGAATCATTGGTACAATACTAGTAATGGTCATATATAAAAAAAGACATTGATAAGAATTTTTGATAAACTTTTATGGAAAATTATTATGATCTTCACAAAAAAGTTTTCAAATTTTTTTATGTTTAAAATTGTCATGTTAAATAATATACCCATTCAATATAGAGATTAGTTATACATGAAGGATGTTTTTAATATGAGAATGAACAAGAGATAAATTGAGGATAAAATCATAGTTCCTCAAGATAAGTTCCTAGAGTTGGTTTTTGATGTGAATTTGCATAAAATTAATTTTAAATGGGTGATTAAATAAATTTATAGATTGAATGAATCCATAAATAAAGTTTAATACCATACTCAAGGGAGCACTGACCAACTAGGTCCATCAAATGATGTGAGTAATTAGGATGTTATGAACTAGATATGTGTGATGTAAGAAAATAAAATCAATAAGCTAAAAAGGGAAACTATCAACTTAATAAAAATATAATTAATATTAATAATAATATAACTAAAACCATGTTACTAATATTAAGGTGCTAAAATAGGTGATTAATTTTAGAAAAAACATATTAACCTTAGAGATAGAAAATAGGCCAAATCATAAGATAAAAGCAATGATGTTGAGTTGGATAAAGTTGGTGGTGGTTATTTGTAAAATATACTAAATAAATTATCTAATTATTTTAATTTTTTCCTAAAAGGATTAAATAATTAATTTATTTGTTGGTTGGTTTCTTTTGTTGTTATTTTTTAATTTTTCTCTATTTTTGATTAGTTATTTACAAAATTATTGTGTTAGCCCATGTTTCTTTTATTATTAATTTTTTAAATTGTTTTGTCTTTTTATTATTCCTTTTAGAGTGGAAGGGACCCCTTCAAAACCCTCAACATAACTTTTATCAAAAACTAATCTACCCATTCTCATATTGTGAAGGTCAAATTGTTATCATACTATTATAATATTGGAGACATAAGACTAAATAAATAAATTCTAAGGCATGTAAAGGATATTTTATGGTTAAGTGAATAGGTTTTAAAAAAATTCAATCCTTACACAATTTTTGTGGAATTGTAATATTTATTTCAAAGTATATTAAAATACATAATATATAAATTTTCATTATAGATTCTCAATATCATATTTAAAATCATGTATATATGATAATAGTCGTTATATATCAAGTCTCAATATTAGAATTATACTATTAAAACTATTATTTTAAATTTCATCAACACATTCACTATATTATTTAAGAAATATCCATTTTTGAATTTTAACTTAATTATAATATGTTAATAAGGAAGATAAATATTACTTTGAATATTTAAATAAAATTTATAGTGGAAATTTTTATTTTATGTGTGACCTTCTCTTGAAATACAAAATATTTTATTAAAACTTATACCCTATTACTATAAAATAATGAAAATATTTTAGTTTAATTTCATTTTACCCATAGATTTTTATTTTTATCTATCATTAATACAAAATATATTTTATATAAATGAGGGGTGATCCCTCAAATTTATTAAAAAAAAAAAAACTAACTTTAGCTCATGACTTAATAAATTTTTTCTATGTTAGAAAATTAAATAATATTATAAATCCTTATAGAAATATTTAAGATAGAAAATAATTATAATAAATATTTAATCCTAATTTTTAATTTTTTTAATATTATTTAAGGGTTTATATGTTGAATTAAAATTATGATCATAAGCATTAAGAGTGTTTTGATCTTATTTGAAGGGTTTCTCTTTATCTTGAATATATACACTATATGAAAGACCTAGTTTGAATTAGTGAGGTATTAGGATAATTAGGTATTGAATATATTGATAATTCAGTTATAATCATTTAAATTTATGTTCCATTTTATTTTCACATCAAATCCAATATCATTTTTTTCTAAAGTATTTTGAAATAGACCCATAGATTGGTTTGTTGTATTAGTATTGAAACAAGTCTATGTCATGGGTCTTCTACCTATCATTGAAATATTGTAAATCGTTAAGCATATATGATGGAAAGGGTCATAAAAATTAGTGGGGATAATAGTATAATTAACTAATATAAAATGTGTGTATGTCATATTTATATTCCATATGACCAATTAGATTAAAGCATAGCCTAGAAAATTATTCATATATATATATATATATATATATATATATATATATATATATATATATAATCATTGCAAGTATTTTTATCCTCATTAATATTAATAATTTCACCCACATCATATCATACATTATTTACATGGGATATATTTTTTATGGGATGTGATATTTGGTTGTGTTATATAAAAGGTGCACTTACAATTTTATTAGTATCTATTATCTTGAAAAACAATAAATTGACATCCTTAGAGACAAGTATAAATCTAACCTTCATGTAAATTTTTTAATAATTTATGTAATTTAGAGAGAACTAATTTAATATAAAGTATCCATTTTATACCAATTAAAATTTTTTATCTTGTATTTTTAGATATAACTTGACATGGTGTAGTTAAATTTTTAGGCCTGATAATTATGTTCAATTTAAAAGATACTAGAGTTGTTATTGGTTGGTTGTTAATTTATTTTTCATAATTTTTGATTGTGTAAGGTAATTATGATATATTCCAATTTTATTAATATATTATTCACTATAAATGTTTATCCCTTAACCATTATTTGTGAGGACCCTCATGACTCCCTTATGATTGATATTGAGTTTAATGTATAAATATAAGTGTTGGTCAAAAATATCCTTAGATGAGAAGAATTCAAATTTAGAAGAGATAAGTTTATCACTATCTTAAGATTATTTGAAAATAAAGGAAAAATAAACAAGTTTAGTATCATGTGAAAAATTAGTATCACACAAGGTCTTATAGAGTATAACTTTAAAAATATTTAAGACTTTAAGTAACTGTAGTATTTTTTTAAAATTATATAATTAATCCAAAAAAGGGTCTTAATATTATAAGGAGATACATGAATTGAGGATGGGTGTGTTTGTTCACCCAAAATTTGAATTGAGATAAAGGAAGATGGATAAAAACATTGCATACCCTATGCCATTAGGTTGATATAATATATAACTCATATCAAATCATCATAAAATCAAAATTTTAAGATTTATCACTAAGAGGAGGAAAATAAAGCCATCAAGTTTAAGGGTGTCATCATGAAATGCATCATGTATAATCTTACTATGTTTCAGCCCATAAGCTAGTAGTCTATGATAAATGTGAGGCAATAAGCATGTAAAACATGATAAGCATTTGTATAACAACCAAATGATCACTCCTATAAAAATATAAACTATAAAAAATTGCATACCATTTTATAAATAATTTAACTAAATAAAACTTATTTTTCTATGAGAAAAGGGAAAAAACATAAGCCTACACATAAGCAACCAAGTATAAGAGTAAAAAATATTAGAAAATTCAAAATGGTCTAGGAAAAGGCAAGCCTAACTAACAATAAGGAAAAAATAAAGAAATGGTTTTAGGAAATCCTTGAAACAATTAGAACTTAGAAAAAATATATAAATTAGACCCTAATGGTAGAGGATTATGAAACCCTAATTTGGATTATCACTAGGAAAGGGTTCACCAAAAAACTTTAACTATTTTTGGTTTAATGGTAAATTTCACTATGCACATTAATTTAAAATAAAGAAACAATGGGGATACAAGATAATTATGTAATAATAAATATTCATATACTAACTATGCATAAAAATAGTAACTAAATGTACCAATAAACTATTGATCAATCAATATCTTGGGTGAATATTTTGTCAACCAGCTAACTGATGAGCAAAATAGGTCTCTTCAACCACAACATAGGGAGATTGGTCAGCTAGATGTGCAGGTTTACTACATCAACATGGGATAAATCTCTCCTCTCATCAAGGGGAGGTTCCCTATAAGTATGAGGAGCTATATACTATAAATACATGCATAAAATAACACTCAGGGGTAAGGCAATGCCATCCATCTCTCTTCTTTTAGAGATGATGCTCAAAAATAAAGGAGAAATCTTGGTTAAGACACTGAAGGCACTTCTCTTCTTTTAGAAGTGGTTTGGCAGTAAATAGTAGGAGTTCTTTCAAGTAGTGACAAGAAACTAGTGACAAAGGGTAGTAACCAACAAGATGAAATGGAACACAAAGTTTCCACCTCAACTGCCTAAAGAGTGAAATACAAAGGATAATGGGGGCACATATTCATCCCAAAATCCTCAACACAGAAAGAAACTAAAAACACACACTGAAGACAACTATAAGAGCACAAAGTCTAAAAGTAACTGATTTTAGGACATCCTTCTTATCACTTCCACTAGTTCTGCTTGTTTGATTAAATAAACAAGAATATATCTAGAAGATAGACATAAGAATAATCTACTAAAATGGCACAAATTATAATATCACAAATTTTACAAGTAACTTGCTTTCTCATTTAGATAAAATAATATAAACAATAATCTGAGCTCAAAGTCTCAATATTTGCCTTTCAATTTGGGTAGAGTCTTGCTTTTATGATCAAAAGGATATCCTTTTGAAATGACACAAGAGAATACAATATATAGAAGCTAAGAAAGGATTGGTACTTTGCTCCATGGAATGACCCATGCTGTACTCAATGCATTGAATGCACTTTTAGTTTGGTCAAAGAGCGCCATGCTGGAACAGGGCAACCACCTTAACTATGGCATGTTGATTCATCTCAAATGTCTTCTTCTGGGACTAAATCATCTATTTTATCCCCTAATGTCTACATAGTTTTCCACCTCACCTTTACCCTAATGGAGACAAATAGGCTATGCCTTCAATGTTTTCAGGCTCAAATATCTACCTGGTGGATTGTTCTACCTATTGGAATAACTGTTGCATAGATATTTCTGGTCTTCCCCATTTCTTACTGTGATTTGAGCCCTCAAGCTATATTTTCCCCTTTTCTAGTTCTTTTGGTTCTTTCTCTTAGCCTGAAGGTCTTTGAATGCCTTTGAAAGCATTCAGGTCTGTGTTTAGGTCTACAAAGATCAACAGACACTTTATTGCCACAAATTTGATGTCTTCAAGTCTATCATCATTGAAAAGCTAACGGTTAGTTGTTTGTCTTAAATTTGATGGCTACAGGCCCATCATCCTCTTTAGCATTTCCTTTGGGTCTTTCTCACTTGTTTTGGCCACTTTATACTGATCTTAAGAAGTGACATTTGGCATTTTTTTCTATGAAGTAGGTGAGGACACTTGGTAGCATCCACTTAACTTATATAAGCTTTAGACACCTTTTTAGAGTCTTATAGGAGATGACACATGGCAGCTTCCACTGAGCTCCCAAAAACACTATAGAAACATTCAGGACTCATTTTATTCACATAGACGTAGACACTTGTCACACTCTACTTGACCTTAAAAACTCATCCAGGGCCCACCACTGTCCTTGCAAAACAAAAAGAAGAAATTGTAGATGTAGACACTTGGTGACTTCCACCAAGCTTTTCAAGGGACACATGGCATCTTTTGTTGCTTTTTGGAAAAACATATTACAACCTTTCACTATTTCCACTTGGCACCCTTCATGGGATTTTGAGAGAAGCTTATTAAAATAAGCTTTGAAACTTATTAGAAACCTAAAATGTAGATGTAGACACTTGTCATGCTCCACTGAGCTAGAACAGGACATGTGGCATGTTCTGCTTCTTTGAAACTTTATTAAAAATTGAGTCCTGATAGATGACACTTGGTAGCTTCCACTACACTTTAGTAACTCACATGGGGCCCACCACAGTACTTATGAAACAAAAGGAAGAAACTACTGATGTAGACACTTGTCATACTCCACTGAGTTTATAACAGGACATAAGGAAGAAATAGTGGATGTTGACACTTGGCGGCTTCCATCGAGTTATACAAGGGACACGTGGCACGTTCCATTGCAATTAAAAACAAATTATATTGTGTCTTGATAGATGACACTTGGTAGCTTCCGCTCTTGGGATTTTTTCTTTTGGGCACTCCTTTGAACTGTGGAATTGTGAAGTAGTTGAATTTGATGAATTTTGACAAAGCACTTGACTCTTTGAAGCTTGCCGATGACGTTGAACCTTGAACCTACTAGTCCCTTTACTGAAAAAGCTTAAAAAATGAGGAATTGGAAAGCTCAGAACAAATTTTGGGAAGGAAAGAGATTATTTTGGTCTGTTGAGCCAAAATAGCTCACATGTTGTCCCAAAAATGAGTGATATTTTTGGGTACAATAACTGGCTCCATTTGGGGAACTTCCTTCAGTTAAAAACTTAGAATAGCTAAGGGGAGTAGAGACCAGAATCTCCAGTGCCTTGAAGTATGCCATTGGGATATGGAATCATTCTACCCAGAAAGAAAGGCTCCAAAAAATGAAAATAAAAAATAAAAAGTAGAAATAAAGACTATACAAATATACATATGTACAGGTGAACTCATTTGATACTTCAAGAATTGAAGTGCTTTAGATGCTTCCCATTATGAGGTAGAGAAAAGAGTGTGCCATCTTGATACTTCAATAAGAAAATATTTTCGCCATTGAGCTCATGGATAGTAAAAGGGCCTCTCCATAGGGAATCAAACTTTCCATGTATTCCCTTTGATTCTCTTCTCTTGTCCCACAAGAGGACTTGATCTCCAATCTGGAAATCATGATCTTCTACTTTCTTGTCAAAGAGCTTCTTCACAAGACTTTGATGGGCCATAATTTGGTCCACCACCATAGTTCTCTACTCATCTAGATCAACCAAGCACATGATACTCTTATCAAAGGAACTTTCATATGTTTTATCCTCAACTACCTTAGCCAATTTCAATGCCGATAGTTCTAGGGTGATTGGTATCTTAACATTGAGCCGATAAAGAATTTTGAAGGGAGACATTCCAATTGCCCTTTTTGGTGTGATCCTATCTACCCATAGAGCATCAACCAATGCTTTATGCCATGTCCTTTGGTTGTCATCTACTAGCTTTGTAATGATAGTTACCAGGTTCTTATTGCTTGATTCAACTTGTCCGTTCCCTTGCAGAAAGTAAATAGAAGAGTGGGAGAGGGTGATCCCATGCTAAAAATAGAATTGAGTAATCTCCTGAGAAGTGAAACAAGCTACATTATTAGTGACAATCTTGGTCAAGACCCCAAACCTAGAAATGACATTCTCCTTGAGGAAATTGCACACCACTTCTGAAGTAGCATGCATGGTTGGAATTGCTTCCACCCACTTGGTGAAGTAGTCTATGGCTGTGAGGACATAATCATGTCTAGCACTTGAAGATGGGTTTACATCACTAATGAAATCAATGCCCCACTACTAGAATGGATCCTTTATGACCACTGACTTGAGAGGTAGGGCAGCTAATTTAGGTCTTCCAACAAACTATTGGCATAATTCACATTTTCATACCCACTTATATGCATCCTATAACAAAGTAGGCCAATAATACTTGGCTCTAAGAATCTTGTGGGTAGTTATGAGAGTTGAGAAATGTAATCCATAGGCTAAATTGTGGAAGGACTTAAAAATTTGGTTCTACTACTCTTTATCCATGTAGTGAAGGAACACTCCATCAAGGCTCCTTTTGTACAAGCCATTGTCCCAGAGGACAAAATTGGTAGCTTTCAATTTGAGAGTCCTTTCTTTAAAAGATAGGTGGGTAGAACACTCACCATAAGTAAGGAAATGAGAAATGTTTGAATATCACTCATTCATGGTGGAGATAAAGAGGACTATTGGCATGCCTTCTTCTTCTAATCCTTCATGCCCTGTTTCTTTGAGTTTATTGTCAACAATCAATTGGCAGAGGCCTTTTCCATGTACTAGCTTCATTAGTTTGATGACTAAATCAAACTCCTAGATTTTTTCAATCCAATTTCCTCTTTTCATCCCAAACTCCTACTGAGTTAATATGGATTTAACCATGGTATCAGGAACCAACGTAGTAACGTGTGAATTTAGGATGTAGAAGCAAAAATGCTTCACTACCTTTAACATTGCATAGACATGTTTCTCCATGTTTGAGTATTTCAGCTCATGAGATTTGAGAGGATATCTCATGAAAGAAATGGGATATTTGACACATTCTTAGTTCTACTAAACCAGAATGCTGAAAGGGTGTGTTTAGAAGCATAGCTATATATGGTGAATTCCTTGTTGTAGTCTAGACAAACTAGAATTGGGGCATGAGTAATGGTAGTCTTTATGTCTTGGAATGCCAATTTACCTTCTTTAGTCCAGCTATAGATGGCCTTTCCCTTCATCATATTTGCAATAAGATGAGTCTTCTCAGCAAACTCAGGGATGAACCTTCATAAATAGTTTACCTTTCCAAAGAAAGAGTGAACTATAGTCTTAATTGTGGGCAAGGTAAGTTATTGGATGGACTTAACTCTATCTGAGTCAATATTTATGCCTACTTTAGACACAATGTATCTAAGAATTTTCCCTTCTGTTATCCAAAAAATAGACTTATTGGGGTTTAAGGGAATGCCATTCTAGCGGTAACATTCTAGATCTTGTTGCAAGTGGTGCACATGATCCGGGTGATGCTTAGAAAAGACAATCAAGTCATTAAGATATACTATAATGAACTTACCTATTTCATCTTTGAAAGCAATATCCATTACTCTCTAAAAGGTGGTGTTAGCATTTATCAGGATAAATGGCATTCTCTAATAGGCAAAGGTGCCCCAAGGTGTGGTGAACACAGTCTTATGCTAGTCTGCTTCACCAATTTCAACTTGATTATATCTCGAGAAGCCATCTAGCATTGATAACATCTCTGAACCAGTCACTTTATGAAGCACTTGATCCATGATGGGAAGAGGATAGTTATCCTTTAAGGATGATTGATTCAAATTTATAAAATCCATGCAGAGGCAAATTTTGCCATTTTTCTTCTTACAGGCACTATATTTGTAATCCATGTGGAATGATGGATTGGGAAAATGATCCTAGCATTCAACATTTTCTATATTTCAGACAAAATAGTACCTAATATCTTTGGATTGTATTGTCTAGATTTTTGCCTATAAGGTGCCGAATCACTTTTGAGATGAATGTCATGATGAATTTCATCAAGCATGAGTGACTTCAAATCATTGTAGGGGTATGCTAAGATTTCCATGTACTGGTGGAGTAGAGCAGTGAATTTAGACTTTTCTTCTTGATTACAGCATTTCCCAATGTACACAATCTTGGGATCTTGCTTGGTACAAAAATTTATCTAATCAAACTCTTGAGAGGAGCTTGAATCTATTTGTTATTATTTGATGAATTTGTCATGCTTATCAAATAGCTTCTCAAGGGAAACCACACCTTTAGGAATCTTATTTCCTTTAAGTTTCAATAATTCTTCACCTACATCTGCACTTGATCCAGGGGTTGGTTCAAGCTATTAAGGCTCATTACCTTCAAAGTGAAGTTGTTGAAAGCTATCCTTTTGTTATAAGAAGAAAATTATTGGATTGTCATTGTTAAACAACTGCCAATGACTAGCATTATCTGGTACACTTGGTCAAAAGACCAGCTTAATAGTGTACTTGTCTCCTTTGAAATCTAGGTGAGGAACTAGTAGAGTTGCTAAAATAGCTAGTGCATCAGCTCTGTCATTGAATTCTCTAGGAATGGTAGAGATGCTAAAAGCATCAAAGTTTTCAATTTAATCCTAGACTAGATTGTAGTAGTGGCACAATCTCTCATTCTTGGTTTGATATAGGTTTCTCACCTGACAAACCACCAGTTTAACATCCCCCTTGGCATGGAGGAGTTTGATGCCTTTGTCCCTAGTAGTCTTTAATCCAAGCAATAGAGATTCATACTCAGTTGTATTATTGGTATTGCTAAACTATAATTTGTAGGATGAAGGAAAAATATCTCCTTGAGGAGATATTAGCATAACCCTGGCTCTCAAATTGGTAGAAGAGTAGCTACCATCAAATTCCATAATCCATACCTCATTAGACACTACTTTTCCTTTGGATTCCTCTTCATTTGGAGGTGGAGATCCTTCCACACTTGTATTTCACTATATAAATTCTTCTATTTTCCAATTGAACTAATCTTTAGGTTGTCACCTATAGGAACCTCATTAGATACTTCATGAACTTCATCTATGGATATAAATTAGTTACCCATGCTTGAAGACTCAAATAGAATTTGAGCTTCAAGTGTCGAGGTCTAGGTAACCACATAATTCACTTCCTTATCAAGGAGCAACCTCTTCATAACACCCTTGACTATAATCCTTGTTTTAGATAGGTCCATGCTCAATTCACCTCCAATGTCCTTGTAGAATTTTCATCCAAGAAGGATGTCATATGATGCTAGGATGTCAGCCACCAAGATAGTCATCTTGATTCTTTTGTCTAAGAACACTACAAATGCAAATTTGACATCTTTTATTTGTCCTAGTAGTGGTACTTGTTTGTTCTCTATAGAGAAGCATCTACTAAATGTTTTGGTCAATGTGAGGCTAAGGGATTTAGTCACTTTGGTAGGCATGACATTGTTTGAATCTCTAGAATCAATGATGCAATTATTCAACTGATGTCCATTTATTAGCAATGAGACATAGAAAGGTTTAGTCCTACTAAGAGCAGTAGGAGGAGTAATGACAAGGTTATTCCTAGTAAGTGCATTCTTGGGGGGAATCATGAGCCACCTTGGGAATCGGTTTTCCTAGATTTTTCACCATTGTTGGGCCTAAAGGATTCATTTACCAACAATTCATTTGCTAGATTCTGCACCATTGGATCAGTGGTGACTATAGTTGAGTATTCAGAAGATGAAGAGGATTTACCTTTATTAGGGTCTTTCCTTATTTTACTTGCAAATATAAGGTCATCTTCTACTTTAGTAACCCAATCTTGAGTAGGAACATGGTTTATGTGGCTAACATGTCTTAGTAGAAAACTCACTTCAAGCAGTTGTGAGTTGATGAAGAAGCACTTAAGGTTTTCAGGTGCTGGCTGAGCAATTGTAGGAATCCTATTCCTCAGCTTGTCAAACTTTACAATGAAATCCCTCATAGGTTCATGAGGTTCCTTCTTCATCTATGTGAGTTGGGCAAGCAAGGCATGTGCATCTTTTGTAAGCTTGAACCTTGCTTCAAATTTGGCTTTGAGTATGTCCCAATCAGTTATTGATCAAGCTTGCAGATGGAAGAACCAGTCTACAAGAGCACCTTGCAATGTTTCTATAAAGAGCCTGACTACCACGTCCTCAAATTCCATGCCTATCACACCATAGGCTATGCTGAAAGCTGTAATGTGTTCATCAAGATGAACTCTCCCATCACCAAAGAATTTGGGGAAATTCTTCCTTGAGCTACATGGAAGTTCATGTACAGGTGGAGTGAGATTGAGTAGACCAAAAGAGTTACCCCAGGGGACTTGAAATGCCATGATTGGATTATGGAAAAGTGGGATAAAAAATCTAGGTGGTGTATTTATAGGAAAAGCTCTCTTGACAGTAGAAAAAGCATCTCTACCTTGTTTTGGTGACCTAGTACAGGTAAGAAGAACACTCCTAGATCGTTGAACTTAAAGTTGGGGAGGGAATAGGTCAAAATTTCTTTGCTACACCAACTCAAAGATAGGGTCAATGACACCTTGAACTCTCTAGCTTCTGGTATAACATGGAGTTTCTAGATTGTGAAACAAAAATGGAAAAGGACTGGTCTTACTTTAACTTGAAGTTTGAGGCTTCAAACTGCTTGTCCTTCCCTAGTAGCTTTGGTTTTGTAGACTAGATAATATAATGGAGATGGAGGAAGATGGTAAGGCTATAATGATAATGGGTAGGACACAAAATAGAGTTTCTAGAGTCTATAATGGATAAGGATAGGGACTGCTTCAATCTAAAACATGAGGCTTTAGATTACACGTAATTCCCCAATGGAGTCACCAAAAACTATTGGGTGAATATTTTTTCAACCAGCTAACTGGTGAGAAAAATAGGTCTCTTCAACCATAACATAAGAAGATTGGTCAGCCAGATATGTAGGTTTACTACATCAATAGGGGACAAATCTCTCTTCTCATCAAGGAGAGGTTCCCTATAGGTATGAGGAGCTATATACTATAAATATATGCAGAAAATAACACTCAAGGGTAAGGAAACACTATCTATCTCTCTTCTTTTAGAGATGATGCTCAAAAATAAAGGAGAAATCTTGGTGAAGACACTCAAGGCACTTCTCTTCCTTCAAAAGTGATCTGGTAGTAAATAGTAGTTCTTTTAGGTGGTGACAAAAAACTAGTGACAAAGGGTAGTAACCAACAAGATGAAATGGAACACAAAGTTTCCATCTCAACTACCCAAAGAGTGAAATACAAAGGATAATGGGGGAACAAAGTCATCCCAAAATCCTTGACACATAAATAAACTAAAAACACACACTAAAGATAACTATAACATCACAAAGTCTGAAACTAACTAACTTCAGGACATCCTTCTTATCACTTCCACTAGTTCTGCTTGTTAGATTAAATAAACAAGAATACATCCAAAAGATAGACATAAGAATAATCTCCTAAAATGTCACAAGTTATAATAGCACAAAGTCTAAAAGTAACTTTCTTTCTCATTCAGATAAAAAAATATGAACAACAATCTGAGCTCAAAGTCTCAATATTTGCGTTTCAGTTTGGGCAGAGTCTTGCTTCTATGATCAAAAAGATCTCCTTTTGAAATGACAAAAGATAATACAATATATAGAAGCTAAGAAAGGCTTGGTTCTTTTCTCCATGGAAAGACCCATGCTGCACTCAATGCATTGAATGCATTTTTAGTTTTGTCAAAGAGAGCCATGCTGAAATAGGGTGGCTACCTTAACTGTACCGTGTTGATTCATCTCAAATGTCTTCTCCTAGGCTTGAATCATCTAGTCTGTCACCTAATGTCTGCATAGCTATCCACCTCATCTTTACCCCAAAGGAGACAAACAAGTTGTGCCTTTAATGTTTGTAAGCTCAAATATCTACTTGGTGGACTATTCCACCTACTAGAATAACTACTGCGTAGATATTTCTAGGCTTCGCCCTTTCCTGCTATGATTTGATCCCTCAAGCTATCTTTTCCCCTTTTCTAGTTCTTTTGGTTCTTTCTCTCAACCTAAAGGTCTTTGAATGCCTTTGAAAGCATTCAGGTTCACGCTTAGGTCTGGAAAGATAAATAGACACTTTATTGTCACAAATTTGATGTCTTCGGGTCCGTCATTGTTTGAAAGCTAATGGCTAGTTGGTTGTCATAAATTTGATGGTTGCAGGCCCATCATCCTCATTGGCAATTCCTTTAGGTCTTTCTCACTTGCTTTGGCCACTTTCTACTAATCTTAACAAGTGACACATGTCATTTTTCATTGTGAAATAGGCAAGGACACTTGGTAGCATCCACTTAACTTATAAAAACTTTAGACACCTTTTGAGAGTCCTATGGGAGATGGCACATGGCAGCTTCCATCGAGCTCCCAGAAACACTATAGAAACATTTAGGACTCATTTGGATTCACATGGACACAGACACTTATCGCACTCCACTTGACCTTAGTAACTCACTCGAGGCCCACCATAGTCCTTATGAAACAAAAGGCAGAAATTGTAGATGTAGACACTTGGTGACTTTCGTCAAGCTATTTAAAGGACACGTGGCATCTTTCACTGCTTTTTAGAAAAACATATTACAACCTTCTACTATTTCCACTTGGCACCCTCTGTGGGATTATGAGAGAAGGTTATTGAAATAAGCTTTGAAACTTATTAGAAACCTGAAATGTAGGTGTAGACACTTATCGCACTCTACTGAGCTATAATGGGACACATGGCAGTTCCACTTCTTTGAAAGTTTATTATAAACTGAGTCCTGATAAAAGACACTTGGCAGCTTCCATTTCACTTTAGTAAGTCACCCGAGACCCACCATAGTTCTTATGAAACAAAAGGAAGAAAATATGGATGTAGACATGTGTCACGCTCCACTGAGTTTATAACAAGACATAAGGAAGAAATAGTGGATGTTGACACTTGGCGGCTTCCATTGAGTTATACAAGGGACATGTGGCATGTTCTGCTACTTTTAGAAACAAATTATAATGTGTCCTAATAGATGACACTTGGCAACTTCTGCTTTGGGCTTTTTTCTTTTGGGCACTCCTTTAAACCATGGAACTATGAAGTAGTTGAACTTGATGAATTTTCACAAAGCGCTTGACACTTTGAAGCTTGCCGACGATGTTGAACCTTGAACCTACTAGTCCCTTTACTTAAAAATCTTGAAAAATGAGGAATTCAAAAGATTAGAACAAATTTTGAGAAGGGAAGAGATTATTTTGGTCTGTTGAACCAAAATAGTTCACATGTTGTCCCAAAAATGAGTGATATTTTTGGGGACAACACAATATACATTTGTGAAAATAGAAAGAGAAATAAATAACATTGAAATGAACACACTTATTGATTATAACTAGGCTCTTGAGATTAGCACAAAATAAAATTTCAAAACTAATCACAATCTATTAAAAGTTCATAATTGGGTGAGAATTAATTGTGTTTAGGTTAGAATAAAAACAAGTGTATTATATCCATTGATATTTAATGTACCATCAATTCTATCTTTTTCAAGTTCCTAGGATATTTAAATTTCAATACCACTTTGATAGAGGAAGATAAAAAAATAGCCTAGATTTTATTCAAAGAATTGATGCATAAAATTTCTAATTTGTTTCTCCTTTTATATTGACCTAATTCACCATCATGTCTCAAGTGGAATAAAAAAATTAAAGTTAGTTTCCTTAGGAAACCTCTTGAAGAGTTGCAGCTACATATCTCACATGCATGGAATCAGAGCTCCATATAGTTCTAGTGTTTTATGAGTGTAATACAAACCTAAGAGAAGGATAGGGATTTACATTCTCTCCCTAGATTATCAAAATAAGCTACAAAATAATTTGATTATACCCTATTTCAGATTAAGTATATATAAATTTAAATCATTTAAATATCTTATATTCTTGAAGATCATCATTTTAATACCTATATTGTATCGAAGACATTTGGGATGTCTTATATATATTTCTATTTTTTATTGAAATAATTTAGGAGACTTTGTATCTATATAATTATCAAATAAAAATTCAAAATCTATAATAATGCCATCTAACAAAGGAAAATAGACAAAACTAACAATCATGGATCCACACATACAAAATAGGAGGGAGAAGGGCATGATCACCCACATAAAGAAAAGCAAAACAATCATTAAATTTTCCATTATAACCTAAAGATGGAAAATATAGAGTAAGTGAAAAGGAATTTTTAATGTAATTAATTACGTAAATCAATCCAATATAAATATCAAGGGAAGATGAAAAACAAATAATACAATAATAAGATAACGAAAAGAAACTCCACATCAATAGTTGATAATAGATCAAAATAATTGATAAATAAGACTGAGGCACTTCATGAGGGGCCCCTCCAAAACCATGAAGTAAGTATAATATTCATAATATAATATTTAATTACTAACTACTAATTTATATATAATATACTTAAGCCATGGTTACTCCATAGTCTGACACTACAAAAAATATGAGAACATAGAGAAATGTAACAAGATAAGGTAAAATCTTAGTTACGACACATATTAGCCACACATATCCATATACATGTGATAGGTTGAGGATGTATACTTTCCCTCTCTTTCAAGGGAAAAATTCCCTTAATTTTTAAGGTTTAGATATAGTTATATTAATTTTTCATCATTCCATGTTACCTCCTCATTTGTTGGATTCTTCCACTTGATCAAATAATCATTAATCTTCCTTTTTCAAAACCTTTTAGTGTGTTTCTAAAGGATCTCATCAGGTTCCAAAATGACTTGACCTTCTTCATCTAATTTTTTTAGCTCATTCTAGATGAAATGTATCTATCTAATTACCATATTTATGTAATAAAAATGAAATACTATATATATATATATATATATATATATATATATACTTTTAGACTAAGGTAGTTCCAAGTTATATGTGACACTGCTAATTTTATGTAGGATATGATAATGTCCATATTAATTTATATATATATATTTTCCTTTATTTCTTACTTTGATTAAATTTTATTATTTTTAGGCTTAAAAATACCCAGTCACCCATTTTTAAATTCCTCTTGCTATGGTTTTTATTTACTTACTACTTCATTCAACTATGTTTAACTACTAGATTATATCTTAGAAATAATGTATTATTAAATAGATTAAATTTTTTGTTTTACCCTCAAATATGAGGTTATGGTATCTATATAGTTCTATAAATGGATAAATTATGGTAGAGGTATGTAGGAAGCTTTTTACCACCATTATGCTAAAGGCAGCTAAAGAACCCATCTTTCTTGTTTATCTGACACACAATAATGGAGAAAATCTTATAGGAATTTTTTGGCCACCTCTGTTTAATCATCAAAATAAGAATTATAGAATGATATATGAGTCAAATGAGTAAATAAATATGAGAATAAATAAATCTAAAAATTACTTATAACGATAAGATCATGATCAGTTATTATGAGCTTGGGGGTACCATGTAGCTTTTGAAATACATCTAGAAAAAAAGTGGTTAATATTATGATGGATGTACAACTTCAACATCCTCACCAATTTTCATGACTTGATCTATTTTTATCAAGTGACTCATTATCATTCTTTTCACAATGATTCAAGTGGACATAAGTTTGAATTAGCAAAGTGTTAAAGTGAAGTGTTTTGTTTTATGTCCCCATGTTGCTATGACTAGTGGGCATTTATTTGTGTAGCATCATATAGATGTGTGTGGGTAGTATAGGTAGTATTAAATATCTTGAATTTGTGTCATTATAGATAGAGAGTAATAAGACCTTGGGAGGGTAATATTCACTATAATCATTTGAGTTGTTATCAAGCATTATCAGTTAATCCCGACTCAATGGCTATTGTGTATGAGGCCATTTTAACTATTTATTATACTTTAGACAATTTTGTCCCACAAGATTAAATAAAGTACATGTTAACATAATTATTCTTGCATTATGTGATTATTCATGTGTGTTTTAGTCATTTCCCAATCTTTTCAATTGTTATGTTTATATTTTGAATATTAATCCTATTAAATACAAGGAGTAACACTATGTTGTGTTTTTTTATGCATGTAAACACTAAATACATAGTCCTTAGTTCTTTTAGAGTTAGTTTCTCATAAATGAAATTGAAGGGAGGATGAATCTACATAAGGTTATATCTCAGTCAAGTTGGCCCCATGATAGTTAGTATTAGAACATAGTTTATGTCTTAGTTGGGTTGTGTTTAACTAGTTAATCTTAGTGTCATACACCCTCCCCTATTTAATTAGCCTAGTGTGTTGAGTCAATATGACAAGAAAAAGCTCCAAAGTATTGTTCTATGTTTTAACCTTTTAGGACTTAACAAATGTAAATCCTATGTTTGTTAAAATGTTGAGTAGACAAAATTAGGGAAATCATATTCATAAATAAAACCACTAATTTATAATATAATTATGTAAATTCTAGTTATATAAAAATAGAAATAAATAGTAAAAGTAAGAACTTAGCTAGAAAATGACTTGGATGATTTGCATGCTAGAAACTAAGGTAGAATCTAATCTAGGTGTCATAAACTAAATCCTAGTGTTAGAACCTCTTCTAGATAGTACTGACACAATTGGATAATATCACCATTTTTGGAAAAGTGGTGATAGTATCCTGATATTAGCATTAGTATCTTTTGTGTAGGACTATCCCAATCTTTTTGGTCTACCTATGTTTGGATATTTGAGTTTTATTATTATGTGCATAAGTTTTGAAATCCTATATTTTTCTTATAATGAATGATTTAGTGAGTAAACCCTAAACCCTAATATTCCATGTAGTTAGGGCATCTAGTTGGCATGACCTAAAAAATGTGTTTGCTAGTAGGGTAATTTGAAAATTGTCAACACCCCACTGTGAATAGAGTTTCATGCATACCAATACTCAAAGGAGGGATAAATATCAATGTAATTCTCCCCACCTAAGTGTTGGTACAAGTATAAGTGATGATAGTATGATAGTGGTCTTGAGATCCTTAAATTTGCTTGAGATTATAAATATAGGTGATATGAGCTTATGAGTGTTATAATGGTAGTATATATAAGTAAGGAAGAATAGGGATTTATGACCTTAATTGTGCAAATTTTTTTCTAATTTTGAATGTGTATTTTACATAAAATTTCTATCTAGTGGTTAGATTGTTAAAATTCATGTATTTATACTATTTTGATTCTTGTGAAGGTGATAAAATATGTCTAGGTCAACCCTAGGAAGTTATAGTTTTGAAAATATATATGTTTGGGAAATAAAGAGGTAAAGGACATTAACACCATTTTTGGGACACTAGTGTAAAGTGACACTAGTGTCCTTATTATGGTGCTAGTGTCTAACTGGTAGAACATTAGGAATAAGGTGTTAGGATCAAGAAATGAGGTTTTGAGACTATTTTATGGATTAATATTAATGCCTTTAGCTTAAATGAATGTTGGATAACTGTGATAATTTGATATAGGATGGGTCTAGGGCTAATCTAGGTATAGTTAGTCTCAAGTAGCACTCTTAGCACTTAAATACCACTTTTAGGTGATTATATTTCCCCCCCATTTATTATATAAATGTAGCAAAAAAAAATGACTAGGATAAAGGAAAAATAATTGTACCTATACATACCTAGGATGTGAACCCGATGAATCTGGGTTAAAGTATGTGAAACTAGGTCTGAATTCGAAGCATACTCTAATATGTGTCCTACAAATGAAATGCACATAGATTAATCATTACTTAGGAGATATCAAAATCAAAATAATAAACTAAGTAAATAAGTAAAACTAAGTAAAGAGATAGGAAAGAGTAAAGTACTAAATACACCTCATTGGGTATGTGAATTAATGCATAAACAAGGTGACAAACTATGTGTATGTATGTATATAGTAGTCAATTGGTAAATATACTAGATTGAGTTGGTGGCTTTATCAATCCTCATGTGTGGATGGCTTAATAAATCAATCTAATTTTGACTCCATCATTTCACACCCCTATTTGGTGGATCATGACATGTGAATAGATTGGATTGGATTGATGGTGTATTCAACCCTCTCATGTAGGTGGATTAAACATTAGTTAGCTCTAGGCCACTCAAGAATGCCAACCACTTAGATGGATTAAGGCATGAAACTAGTATAAAACCTATAAAATTATGTCATATGTATACATCATAGATAATGACATGAATTTTTTCATTCCATTTGATCAATTGATGTGTGAGTATAAAGAAGTAATGTGTTGTGCACATGGCCCCAAATATGATATTTGAGCATATGGATTCAAGACTGAGTTGTAATAGTCTATATATAGGTATTTTAATTGAATATTGGATTATTCATGCCATGTATGATTCCCATAATTTGATTAAACTTATATGAATCACATTTAAACTAGTATGATTCTAAGTAAAATTGATAAAAATGAATAAGTCTGTAACTGAATCTATGCAAACTTATATAATACCTACTATAATTTTCTAGCTAATCTAATTTTTTTGAAACTAAATCTATTGGAAAATAGTTTCATGTCTTAGATAATATAACCATTTTTGTAAATATGGCACTAGTATCCCACTTTGGGTAATAATGTCCTTTTGGTATAATTTTTATGTAGTTGTACTACTTTTTACGTCACTATTTTCCCACTGTGTTTACCTGAGTCTAATTTTCTTTAATATGAGCATGTGTGCTAAAAATTTACTATGAGTGTGATATAGGATCTTTATCTCTATTAAAAACCCCTATGAATTCACCCTATTTTTAGGGAAGTTGTTGAACCTATGCAAGAATTGACCTCAAAATAAAAAGCTCTATAAAATGTGTGTTAGAGCATATATTATATTTATATAATAATCCAATTTAATGTACATACATAACATTGTAATGTAAGATAATCTAATAATAAATATGTAATGTATGATGGATGCCATATCTATCATTCTCAAAGGTATCAAGGTATGTAACAATAAAAAAAAAGGGTGGCTACCTAGGGGGATGGGGCATGATGTCAATCATGGTACACAAGTATGACATACAAAAATAGTGTGTAACAATCAAATACAAGTGTCATGGCCAAGACATATATGATAAATCATACATACAAAACACATGACGCATGCAAACTATGCCAAGGTGCCATAATATAAGGTGTATACTCATAATATTTTCAAACTTTATCAATTATTAATACTTTCTCTCCTAAAAGAACCTATTGAGTCATAATCTCTATAATTACATGCCTTAAAGGGTATACCAAGAAGGGGTGGGTAGACCATTGGTTCTTCAAAAGATTTTTGTCTCTTATACTAACAATTTATACCTGTATACCCTTATCTTATGCACTCCACTAATATTTGACACCTCCCTTGCACACTCCCCAAGCATTTCACTACATTCCTTAGCACCTATCTAACCCCAAAAACCTTTTTGAAAATTCACATTAGACTTTTAGCCTACACTAACCATATATTTAATTTTTTAAAAACATGTTACAAGTATAGGTTAGTTATAGTTGACCTAGACTAAGACCCAACTTGTTTTTATCAATTAACGATATAAAGTCTATTGGGCCAACCCTGTCAACTAAAATTTCATAAAGGTTTAGGGTTAGATTCATCTATATATACACATTAATTTCACCATTTCTTATAGAGATAAGGATCTAGTTATTCATTTTCACTTCTTTAGAATATACTCTTCCACCATTCTACTTGAGGAGTTAGTGATTAGGGTGTATAATTGGAGAATAATACTATCTTGTGGAAAAGTCTTATTGTAGTTATTAATTATACTTAAAAACCACAAAAACCTATTAGAAAGCACCTTTGGCCAAGGGATAGATTGAGTCTCGATGGGTTCATATTCAAGGTAAGTATCTCTAAATTTACTCCTCTATTTTAGTAGATAAAAGTAGCATAATTAATGGATTATAAATATATTACTTTCTCCATGCATTAGGGTTTTACCTATACATAGTTTAATTAGGATTATCCTATGCATGTTTACTTTTTACATTTATTATCCCCACTTTATGCCACAAGATTTGGTGAGCATTAGATTAGAATTTACTTGTCATTTAATTTTGTGAATATGAAAACATAGGACCTAGATAGGGTTATTACATGGTGTTGATTGATTAGAGGCTTTGGAACCCTCTCTAGTGATGTTATTGTGGTAAGAGATCCCTTGGTTAGGTCTAATAGATCTATCTTTATCATGATATTAAATATATAATGTATCAAAAACTAGAAGTGTAAGTAAGATCTGTCTTCTCTAAGGTTGGATTGATTAATAGACTAGTTTGATTTCTCTTTGTATACATTTTGGTGAACCCAATGTGAATCAAAACCTTGTATGTTTTTTTTCATACCTTAATTTTGTCATCATATTATATATTTTTTATTTTTATACTATAATATTGAACTTATTAGTATAGTTCTAACAATACTTACCCAGATTTAACACATAGTTACTTCAAAATGATTGTGTCATCTCCAAATATAAGTTATTAGATCAACCAACTTGACATAGTTTTCTTCTTCAGTTTTATATTTGCATACATAGTCAAACCAGTCAACTCTATTCACAATTATCTTCTTTCATCATACAAGTTTCAAACATAGTCGAGCTAGTTGACCCCATTCACAACTTATTTTTTAGCATACATGTTTTACAAACTATATCAAACTAGTTAAATATATTAAATTGTTTTTTGACTCAACACTTTAGAATCATAACATAAAATCATGAAACCTAAGCATCTTCAAGCCCATGAAGGTTCATTTTTACCTTATCTATCATTTTAGTTTGTCTTTCTTAGTTTTATATTTCACAAGTTTTTAGTCTATAAAATTAAATCCTTAAAGCCAATTGGGTTGACTTACTCGACATAGTTTTGTAGCATATTTTTCTCCTAAAGACATAGTCAACCTACTCAATTGTGTTCATCTAGATCTTTATTTTATAGTATAGTAACAACCCAGTCAACTCTAATCTACTTTGTTTTTATATAGTATTGCCTCAAATGATTATGTAATCTTCATAATCAGGGAATTAATCTCTTTTTCTAGTAATTAATTCACCTTTCTTTTCAATTTCTTGTATTCTTAGAATAACACACAGATTAATTAGGTGTTTTTTAAATTATCAATTTAGTCACACTATTTATTATTTTGTGCACACTTCCAAATCAGTTTACACACAAAAAACATTAAACATTTGTCTTCCTAAGGTTTACCTATTTATATTTCATTACAAGGGAGAAGTCAACTTGATTTTTTAGCCAAGTGTAAACACATGATTGATGGTATATATTGGAAAAATACCTAACACACTTATCACTATGGGATTGTTAATTAAGAGGTAAGACCCAATACTAATATAGTACCATCACCAATATGAATCCCTTTCATCCCAAACTTCTTGAAACCATCCTTAGATTGATTTATAATCTCATCTTATAGTCAAATTCCAATCACATTATGTTCAAACTTAATTATAACTTAAAAACTCTTAGTAATGACCAATTAGTTAGAATTTACTTTTAATTTATTGCTTTCTCTTTAATCATTGTATTTTGTATTTTAAAATTTTCATTAGCCAGTGTTGGTGCAAGGTTTGTTCTATGTGTTCCAATTTTATGAATCACATTGATCGAATTGCTTGTGTGATTCATTTAATTTACTTAGATATTATGATCATAGGAATATAAGAAGGGAGGTTAGTAATATATTAGTTCAAGTAATAAAAACTCAAATATAAACACACTAATACTTACACTCCAAGCCTATAAGTTAGGTAGAGCTTAGTAGCATAATACAAATAAAAGCAAAAACTAAAACATAAAAGACAACAAATATTTTACCTTCCTTAGGAGATTAAAATGCTTTTTTGAGTGACTTTATTGGCTTGTGAAAATAGTAGTATTTTTAAAATGAAGCCTATTGGCTCCTTATCTCCTTAGCACCCTTGAATTTGATGTGGCTTGTAATTACTTGGCTCAAGATTTTGACATTATAACATTTTTTATATGAGTCTCATGTAACAATTCTTACATAATAAATCTACAATATCCAAGTATATAAATTAGGAGGTATGGCCTTGTATTTATAGAAAATGGATTTAACTATCACCCAAGGTGATTTAGGATGGAGTTAAAGGCTTTGAATGGATTCAAATTAAACTCAAGTGAGTTAAATATAACCCTAATAGAGTTAATAGTTGTCAAGTAATAATTATTATAATTAATAGGCATGGATATTAAAAATAATATATATTTTATGATATTTTCAAAGACATTAACAACACATACATGCAATGATAAAAGGATAGGATATTTAAATTTTTGAATTTGCTTTTTTAGATAATCATTAATTTCACATGGATAATTCAACTAGGCATTCAATTTGGTTTAGTTTGTTAATTAAATTATTATCTATTTAGATCTTTCAAGATTTGATATTTATTCATGTGACCCACTTAATAGGTTCATAGGCCAAATTGACTATTGTGATGATGTAAGGTGATTAGGGATGAATCCACGAGAGGTTATTACTGCATATGGTAAGATACCCTAATTAGGGATATCTCAACATGATTATGAGCTTTGATGAATGATGTGAAAGAAAATTTAGGACATTAAATGATTCCTAGACTTAATTTAAAATGATTAGTAGGAATCAGTTTGAAGTCTAGTTGAAGGCTAGTTGTGTCTAGTTTTAGGTGTCTACAATTTTCCCCTACTTGGGAAGTTGTTACAAGATATAGGCATAATAAAGTCTTCTCAAATAATCAAGTAGGCCAAAAAGAAGAAATGATTGAATAAGAAGCTCCAAAAAATGTTTGGGAATCCTATAATGATGCCCCATTTAGGGAGTGGATTTCACATATGTTTGATGGATGATCCTTCAAAAAGAAGGAAGGTTAGTATAGTGTTAGTTTAAATTAAAAAAAATCAAGTAAAAACACACTAACACTTACACTCCAATCCTAGAACTTAGGGAGAGCTTAGTAATAAAACCAAATGAAAATCAGAACTAAAACATAAAAAATAATATATCCTTTACCTTCCTTGGGAGCTCTAATTACTTTATCAAATGGATTGTTTGGCTTGTGCATAAAATATTATTTGGAAAATAAATCTTGTTGGAACCTTATCTCCTTTGCACCATTAACTTTGATGTGGCTTGTAATTGTTTGTTTCAAGATTTTGGCATTATAAAATTATTGATACAAGTCTCATGCAAAAATTCCTACATAATAACTCTACAATATCAAAGCTCACAAATGAGGAGATATGGCCTTGTACTTATAGTAAATGGATTTCAATATCACCCAAGGTGAGTTAGGATGGAGTTAAGGCTTGGAATGGGTTCAAACTTAACCTAAGTGAGTTAAATATAACCCCAATAGAGTTAATATTTGTCAAGTAATAATGATTGTAATTAATAGGCATGGCTCTCTAAAATGAGACATTTTATTTTATTTTCGAAGAGATTGACAACTCATAAAGGCAATGATAAAAGGCTAGGATATTTGAATATTTGAATTTTCTTTTTTAAATATTTATTAATTTTACATGGATAATTCAATTAGGCATTTAATTTGGTTTAGATTGTCAATTAGTTCTAATTAGCCATTTATCTATTTCAATATTTTATATTTATTAATTTACCCCACTTAATAGGTCCATAGGCCAATTAACTATTGTGATGTCATAAGGTGATTAGGGATGAATCCACGAGAGGTTATTCTTTCATATGGTAAGATCTCCTAATTGGGGATGTCTCAAGATGATTATAAGCTTTGATTAATGATGTGTAAATAAATTTAGGATGTTTGATGATCCCTAGGGTTAATTTGTAATGGTTGGTAGGAATCAGTCTAAATTTAGGTCAAAAGGTAGTTGTGGCTAGTCTTAGGTGTCTATAGTTTGCCCTTATTTATGAAGATGTTTCAAACTATAGACACAATAATGTCTTATAAAATAATTAAATAGGATTAAAATAATATGATGATTGAATAATAAAATCCAAAACATGTATGGGAATCTTATAATTATGTTCCCTTGATGGAGTGGTCCACATATATGATTGATGGATGATCCCTCGTAAAGAAGCAAGAATAAGAATGAAATTAACCCATGGGTAAGATTAATAAATTTAAGAAAATGCTTACATGAATTAATTTAAAAATTATTAATTTTTCCAAATGATGTTATAATCATTAACAAAGGTTGAGACACTGATTTAACCATAGGTGGTTATAATCAGTGGCACTAGGCATATTCCCCAGTTAGGATTAATGAGTCAAAATAATGAATTTCCCATAGAAAGTTATAATCATTAAGATGACCTAGATTTAATAAATATGTTTGATTGATTCCCTAATAGGGTAGATTTGTAATCATAACTCAAGGATATAACTTGTTATATAGATTGAAGAAGAGCAAGCATAAACATAGATGTGATGGTTTAATGACTGAAGATTCCATAATTAACTAGGCACATGATGATGTGTAAAGTGATGAAATAAATGATTGGAAAAATTAAAAAATGATCATTGTGAATGATTTAAGTGTACCTTATAATACAAAAATTCTCATCCTTATTATCATTGATACAACTAGAATTGTCAAGAGTTTGATCTGATTCAGGAGGGTGGGAGTATTTTACCAAGGCTACCAAGGAGAAACTTATATGGTTCCATTACTTGTAAGACATCTCAAGATGATTTTTTATATAGCATGTGATAGTATGCATCATGATATAAAATATCATGATAACTTAGCCAAAATGTGCATAAGGATTGACTCATGATCCAATAAGTAATTAAAAATAATGGACTAATGATAAAAACCATGATGAAAATGTTGACATATTAATATGGATGGACTCAAGAATAATGTGTAAGGAATGAACCAATGAGCACATATAAAATGAGTCAAGGCACAAAAAATAAATCAAATAAATAGGCAAATAGATAAACAAAAAACAAGTAAAACTGTAAAGTAAAATTAATAGAAAGCATCCTAACAATATATTTGCCCAATAGGGTGGATATAGGATGACTAACTAGGCTAAGACATGACAAATGTTTTTAGATTTCAAACAAATTTAATGTTTTTGGAATTTTTAGGTATCTTAATTTATTATATATTGACAAGATACCACTCAAAAAATGGTGAGAGTGTTGGCTTAGGTTACTCACACAATTGTGAGAGTGTATGGAAAATGGGGACTGAGCTAACCTCAGCATGAATCAATCATGGTCTACATAGTCCCATTAGGACATTAAGTCATAGTATTTCTATGAACACAAAATGTGGTGATACTTGACCTATTAACAATAAGTTCTCAAATTGAGGAAAATGGCTAGGCAAATGAAAATAATAATGGCAAGGTGATACAACAATGCATGGTAAAGGCATTTTTTCCTAATTTCCCCATAGGAGGTTATAATTAAGATATTAAAACTTAGGTTTGTGATAATAATTTTCCCATAGGTAGTTATAATTAGGAACACAAGGTAGACTACTAATTTTACCATAGGTGATTATAATTAGTGGAACCAGTTTAAATGTGAATAAAAGATAACTTGTTAAATCCACTATCAAACTACTTTCATAGACTACCATTTAAACATAGAATTCTAAAATTGTTAAAACTAGATCAAAATCCCCTTGTATAAGGTGTGAGAAGAACCAAAGGATCCCAAATCAAAATGGGTTGGGAAGGATGGCTAAAAAATGCTTTGGCCTAATATAGATGGTATGGTAGGATGACATAGGATATAGCATTGTTTAGGATGACGATGGTATAAAGATTGGATAAAATGGTAAGAGGGTTACCCCTAGCTAGAAATGATGGGTAAATGGTAGATTATGAAACAACATTAAGGGAATGGAAAATGAAAAGGAAAAGTAAATGATTTAGGCCATGTACAGGTTTTAGGCAAGGCAAATGGAAAGAGGAAAAGGTATGGTTTTGGTAAGGTATAGGTATGTCATATTATTTTATCCAATTAAATGATTTTAGTGTTCCTACTAATGTGAAGATGTTCCTACTTATCAACATATGATACAAATAAAAATAATAAATTATGTAAATTTCTATCCCACACCTCTTCTGAATAGATGCTCTATCAAGAATTGATTACAGATTTGGATTTCAAGAATGTTGTTGTGATCTCCATTGGTCATTGATTCTATTTCCTTCAAACATTGAGATAAGATGTCTTTGTATCCTATGAAAATGAAAGTGTGGACAAGTATGGTAAACATGGATAAATAATGGATGATAGATTTGATTTGGTGATGTAAATGTGGATGATAACAGAATGTATAATGGGTAGGAAACAAATGAAGATTAGGGTTTATAGGCACACATAATGTTGTTGATTTTAGATTTGGCATAGCTTTAGATGTGATGGGGTTGAAGAATTTTCAATATGTTATTGATAATACCACCAATTTGTTTTGTTTTTTGGGACTAAGAGTAGCTACCATCTCATTATGTTGTAGATTGGAAGCTATAATGATTTCATCTTTGATAATGTCTTCATCAAGCAGTGAAGAATTGTTGTGCTCAGCTATTGGCACCTTGATGAGGTTTTCACTAATAAAATTATATTTATTATATTATACCACCTCTAAGAAGGATTCACTAAGGAACATTGACATTGGAATTTGATTGTTTCCAAATGCGTCTAAAAAGGTTTCACTAGAAGATGTTATGTTTTGGCTTTGATTATCCCCTAACACCTCTAAAAGGTTTCACTAGGAAATTATTCTTCTTCTACATGACTTTGATCTTGGTCTCCTTGATATTATACAACTAATATGTCACCATGGATTTATTTTAGAAATGTGTGGTTCTATCAATCCTAGTCGACACTTATGGGAGATGGAAGGTCAATAGAATGGTTAGCTTGATTAGTGTTAATGGTATGTGGAATGGGAAAAGGTTGCACAATCCTCATAAAAGATACTGGGATAACTTGTGTCAAAATTTAAGTAATCATTATAAAAAAATATAAAAGGATCATAAATGTATTCAAATTGATTTAGAAAGCATGTGTAACCAATATTGTAACAACCATGAACATATTTTGATTCTAAAGTTGATTTCAACTCAAAGGACTCTAAATCCAATGTTGAGATTGATGTTGATGTTGATTTTGATGATAAATATAATGTTAGTTCAATAATAAAACCTACTTTCAATATTTATTCTTCATTTGGTGTGGTTGTTATGATAATGATGTTTTGTTGAATGTTTGGTATGGGATAAGTAATGGCCTATGATGGCATAATGGGATCCCTAGAGACTAGGTTGTCAAATTGATACCCCTCCATGAGGAGAAAAAGGTCAAGATACAACTCCTAAAATACTATATTATCAAAGGGAATCTCTCTAAAAATAGGTATATGGTTGAGGTAATGATTTTTCCAAAGGTAATTATAATCATTAAGAAGTGACTTAGTAAAGACTGGTTTGTCAGAGTGAGACTCCTCGATAATAGGTATTGTATCAAAAGTTGATTCATCATAGGTTGACTTATCAAAAATGGGAATTTCATAAAAAAATCATGGATTGGTTGGTGTTATTGGCTTTGGTTTATAATCAATTATAAAATACTAGTTTTGAATAGATCTTGGTCCTCAAATGATTGGCTTAGTTGGAGAGGTATTGATTGGCTTGGTTATAGCTAGAATATTGGTATGGGTTTTATAAATTTGGTAATGGTTGGAAATAGGTGAATAATGGTCAGAATTTGTATAATGATAGGCATATCAAAGCCTAGTCTATGGCCTATAATAGTAATTATGACCCATCAAGTTGTGATTAGACAAATTTGTTTGGATAACAAGTTACCTTACATGGAATGGCCTAGAATGGTAATGGTAGGGCATTTAAAATCTTGGTTTATATTTTAATCTAAAGGATGAGGTCCTATAATAGAAGTGGTAGGGTGTTGTGAAGCTTGATAATTATTGTGGGCCACAAGACAAGGTCTTAGCATTGAAATGGTAGGTGATTTTAAATATTAGTTTCTCTCACAAGCCAAAGGATGAGGGTTTGTTGATACCTAAATGTGTAACATAGGTTCCTAGAGTGTTTAAGAAACACTTCTCATTTTATAATTCTTAAAAACTTAATGCATGAGTTATAGGTTTTGATAATCCTATTATCTTTATTGGAATAGAGGTAGAACAAATGACGTCTAAATTATTTATATTACTTGGTGGTTATACTATGCTAAAGATGGTGAATTATGATTGATAAATAATATAAAGACTAATATAAGATGGATATTTACAATGATAATTAACTTAAGGTGAATCTAATTAAAAAATAAGCAAAAGTAAAGGTAGGGTAGAAAGAAATGTTGTTAATCTTCATTCCAAACATCATGGGTTTAGATTTCATCTAGACATGCACTTAACCAATGTGTAACATGAAATAGATTAAGCCCAAATCCTATCACACACCATTCAAACTCCTAAGGAAGGTGGAAATAATTTAAATAAGAACCTAGTTCACTTTAAATATTTACCCCTGAAAGCAAACATCATTAACCCAAATGCAAGAAGAATAAGAAAATAAAATGAACCTAAAGAATTTTACTCAACCTATAATTGGTACAAGTTAAAAAATATATAATCAAATGTAAACAATAATAATTCATAAGAACCATTAAAATCTAGAAGTAAGAATAAATAGTGAGAGAGAAACCATGATAACAATGAACACAAGAAAATACTGAATAATCTTTGAAGAATTATATGCTTATATTAATTACTCCAAGTTTACAAAGTAATTTGGCTCTAAGAACTCCCCTTTTTTTACAACTAAAAATGGTCCTTTTATAAGGTGAAAGGAAGCATGTTAGCTAGTCCTATTCAATCACAAAAGTACAAGTATAGAGATAGCAATCCTTTCTATAAATGTTTTAGAAATACACTAGAATTTCCCAATGGACTGATCTATAGTCAGTGTGTTTTACAAATATCACATACCTTTACAAACAAAATATTCCACTTCAAAATATTATACAATGTTGGTTGCAAAAAGAACATTCTTATTTAATTTAACTTTTGGACCCACTGGCTAATGAAGTTTTCCATAAATATTATAGGGTCTTCATTTATTTTTAATGCTACCTAATACAAGTATGGTCCCATCTTCAAGCTACTTGAGGATAAAGGAGAGGTCCCCCAGTTGTTATAAACACCTTTTAAACTACACACCAATGGACTCTATCTTGACTTACCTTTACATAGATGACAATTTAGCCTCTTTCAGGTCAATTATAACTCTCACATGATTTGGTTATGGTCCTCAATGCTATGCCAAGGAGCATTTTTAGGTTCTAATAGTGATCTAATGGTGGTATCTAGCTGAAATACTATGAGCTTAGATCCTAGACTTTACATTACTAGGTCCATAGGGTCTCAAATTTGGTCTCTTACACTCACATGACTTTGATGTGGAATTTACATGGCATACTTATGTAATTTTATTTATCACTATTAAAAATATTATCATTTCCTTTAAATTTGGATATTAATAGTTGTCTTAAAATTGATGTCCATCAGACCATCATTTAACACCTATGGGAAAATATTTGATGGTCACATGATCAATTTTAAACATGTTAAGGGAAATATTTACTAATCCTACCACTTATCATTTTTTGGTTTGTTTTACACTCTGTGTTCTACATTTAGACTTCTTTGTGATTTTTGCTCTTTTTACTAGGCTCTGAGGATATACCACTTGGCAATCCCACAAAAACTTTGATAATTTAGTGTGATCTCACTCTATTCCACTAAGTGTGTATGAATCAATGTGGTCCATTTATTTAAAAAATGTGATTGATCTTTAATGTATACTAGGATCTAAGGTTGTGCCACTTGACAATCCTACAAGCCTTCTAAGCTCTACATATTGTCAGTTCTATTAACTCATACACTTTCACCATGTGGTAGTCTCATGTTAACCTGGAGCTTCATTGAAAATTATTCATTGATCTCACTCCATTGGATCCAATGGATATGAATCAATACATACCATTAATTTTTACAAGGTGATCAATGTTTAATTGGGGTCCACTACTTAACATGTTAGGGTGTGGAGCTAAAAAACTTCACCAAGGAGCATTCATTATTAGGTTCGGGTCTACATAGACACCAGCGCTAGTCAAAAGTGACCAACGTCGGTCACAGGCAGTTGCAGAGATGCCGACGTCGGCAGAAGGTCGGCCGACGGCGGTCACAGACAAGCAGAAGGAACCGACGTCGGTTACCTGCGTGTCCAAAAAGCTATTTCCGTGGATAGAAGCGAGTGTTTGCATGATAAGTTTGAGTTGAAGTCTCAAGCTCGCGTCTCTATTATTGGCATTACTATTTTTAGAGCCCTTGTTCAAGTGGCTTAACTGCTTGTTGGATGTACATGCTCAAGTCTCCTAATTCTATATGTAGAATTAGATCTTCTTAGCTTTGTAGTAGTTATTGTTGTAGAGAGTGAATTATTGTAATTCATTGTGTGAGAAGAACAGTAAAGAATTGAATCAATCCAGGCTTGTTGGAGTTGATTGTTCTTGAGAGAGAGAGCTCTTGAGGAATAGAGATCTATTGAGAGATCTATACATCTAGGAGAGGTGTGGAAGAAAGAAGCTTTCTTCAATTGTATTCCTTTTGTAAAGAGTTTGTTAATACAAGTTTTCAGGGTGTTTTCTTGTATCTCTTGTTCTTACTATTATCATTCTAATTACTTGTCAATCTGGTTTAATTCTGCATTTATTGCTGTCACAATTGTAATCTATTATTGGTTTGATCCCCCAACAAGTGGTATCAGAGCCTTGGTTACAGGTTCAGAGCTTGATAATTGGTATCAAAGTTTAGGTTCACTAACAGGTGGTTCAGATCTGTGTAGTGTGTATTGATTACAGGTTCTCACAGGAGTTTCTGCAGGGATTTCTATTTGATTGGGAGAAGCAATGGTAGATGAAAGTAAATTGATAATGGAAAAGTTCAATGGCAGAAATTACCAACACTGGAGAATGCAGATAGAGGACTATCTATATCAAAAAGATCTCTACTTACCGTTAGGAGGTATTGCAAAGAAGCCCAAAGACATGGAGGATGAAGAATGGGAAGTTCTTGATAGAAAGGCTCTGGGGTCTATAAGACTGAGTCTAGCATCCACTGTGATATCTAATTTATCACAGGCAAAGTCTACGATAGAGTTGATGATGACGTTAGCAAATTTGTATGAAAAACCCTCAGCTTCCAATAAGGTATATCTTATGAAGCAATTATTTAATTTGCATATGAATGAAGGTGGATCTGTTTCTACTCATCTGAATGATTTCAATGGTATTGTGAATCAGTTAAGTTCAGTGAATATAGTGTTTGATGATGAGATAAAAGCTCTTTTGATATTATGTTCTTTGCCTAAAAGCTGGCATGGCTTAGTAATGGCAGTAAGTAATACTGCATCTACATCAAATATTTTGAAAGTAGAGGATGTTGTTAGTGTTATCTAGAATGAGGAAATACGCATGAAAAGCATAGAATAGGCATCCGAGAATGCTTTAAGTTTTGAGAGCAGGGGAAGGCAGAAAGAGAAGAGCAAGAAAGGCAGATCAAGATCCAAGTCAAAGGGGAAAGGCAGATCTAAATCCAGAAATGGCAGAAGGCCTCAATGCTGGAATTGTGGAAAGATGGGGCACATAAGCAGAGATTATTGGTCAAAGCCTAAGGAGGACAACCAACACGAAGGAAAGGAAGAAGCCAAGATTGCAGGTATTACACAGGATGCATTAATTTTCTCTCTGCATAATAATATAGAATCTTAGGTATTAGATTCTGGTGCATCTTTTCATGCTACTCCTAACCGGGAATATTTCAGTGACTATATCCATGGAGATTTTGGAATAGTGTATCTAGGGGATGATGAGCCCTATAAAGTAATTGGCAAAGGTAAAGTGCAGCTGAAGATGCAGAATAGCAACACATGGGTGTTGAGAGATGTGATGCATGTTCCTAGCTTGAAGAGAAATTTGATTTTTGCAGGAAAGTTAGGGGATGAGGGTTGTACAGTAACTCTCACAGCAGAATCTTGGAAGGTGACCAAGGGTGCACTTGTTATGGCCATAGGTAAGAGAGAAGGTACTCTCTATTTGTGTAATTGTGTTACTAATAAATCTCCTTCTATATTATCTACTTCAGATGTGGATGCTAAATTGTAGCACTCAAGGCTTGGCCACATGAGTGAGAAGGGGATGTCAATTCTTAAGTCTAAAGGTATGCTTTTAGATTTAAAAGGCATAGATCTAGAGTTTTGTGAGCACTGTGTATTTGGAAAATAGAAAAGGGTTAGTTTTCTCAAAACTGGGTCTACTAAGAAGACGCACAAGTTGGAGCTTGTTCACACAGACGTGTGGGGACCGGCTCAAGTTGCTTCCATTGGAGGATCACAGTACTATGTATCTTTCATAGATGATGCCACAAGGAAGGTATGGATCTATTGTATTAGAAAGAAATCTGATGTATTTGATACTTTTAAAGTTTGGAAACCGATGGTTGAGAATGAAACAGGTAAAAGATTAAAGTGCCTAAGATCAGACAATGGTGGTGAGTTCTGCAGTCATAAGTTCAGAGATTATTGTTACATGCATAGAATCCGTAGGCAAAGGATGGTTCCAAGGACACCTCAGTAGAATGGAATTGCTGAAAGAATGAACAGGACAATAATGGAGCATGCAAGATGTACGAGATTGCATGCCGGTTTGCCCTTATAGTTTTGGGCACAAGCAGTTGACACTGCAGTATACCTGATTAACAGAGGACCCTCTACAACTCTGGATGGTGGTATTCCAGAAGAGGCATGGATAGGTAAAAACATTGATCTCTCATATCTCAAAGTTTTTGGTTGTGAAGCCTTTGTGCATATAGATAAGGAAAATAGAAAGAAGCTTGATGCTAAGTCTATGAGATGCACATTTATTGGCTATGGCTCAGATGATTTTGGTTACAGATTATGGAATCTAGAAACTAACAAGGTAATCAGGAGCCGTTGAATCAGTCTAAGAAGAGCAATGGTGAATTGGATGAGGTGAAAGTCTAAGATGAGCTCACTGGAAAAAGAAATAATCACTTACAGGAAAACACAGAGACCGACGTCAACAGGTTAGGAACTAGCGTCGGCAGGACAGTAATCAGCGTCAGCCATACAGAGACCGACGTCGGCCGTATAGGTATCAAGGTCAGTCAGGTAGAACCGATGTCAGCTAGTAACAAGTCTGGAGGTGACCGAGGTCGGTCATTGTCAGAGAATTTGGGTGGACAACATGTTGTGGACGAGTCTCAGACACCCATCAGGAGGTCAGAAAGGGTGAGTAAGCCTCCAATTAGATATTCTCCTTCTTTACTTTATCTATTGCTAACTGATGGTGGAGAACTAGAGAGTTTTGAAGAAGCAATATAGGTGGAGTCCAAGAGTGAGTGGGAGCGTGGCATGGTTGAGGAGTTGGAGTCCTTAAGAGAGAACCAAACATGGGATTTGTCTGAATTATCAGCTGGTAAGAGAACACTTAAGAACAAATGGACCTATAGGTTGAAGGAAGGTGAGAATGGATAGATGAGATACAAGGCTAGATTAGTGGTAAAAGGATTTGCACAAAAGCCAGGTATTGACTTTGGTGAGATCTTTTCTCTTGTTGTTAAAATGACTTCAATAAGGGTTGTATTGTCTTTGGTTGCTTTTGAGGATTTGCATCTTGAGCAGCTAGATGTTAAGACAGTGTTTCTTCATGGAGATTTGGATGAGGAAATTTATATGGAACAGCTAGAAGGATTCGAGGTCAAGGGTAAGGAGAAGTTTGTGTGCAGGTTGAAGAAAAGCTTGTATGGCCTCAAGCAAGCTCTTAGGTAATGGTACTTAAAATTTTACAGGTTTATGACTGAGCATGGCTAGAGTAGGTGTCAATCAGACCATTGTGTGTATTTCAAGAGATTTGATAATGCTAGATATATTATTCTATTGTTGTATGTAGATGACATGCTAGTTGCAGGGTCTCACGTGCAGGATATCTCAGAGCTTAAGGTAAAATTAGCTCAAACGTTTGCTATGAAGGATTTGGGAGTAGCAAAGAAAATCCTCGGCATGAGCATTAAGAGAGATAGGAAAAATCACAGGTTGATATTGTCTCAAGAAGATTATGTGGACAAGGTGTTAAAATGGTTCAATATGTAGGATGCTAAACCGGTAAGCACACCTTTGGCTGGAAATTTTAAGTTGAGTAAAGAATAATGTCCTAATTCATACAAAGAGGTAGAGTACATGAGTAAGGTTCCATATTCTTCCGTAGTAGGGAGTTTGATGTATGCAATGGTGTGTACTAGACCAGATATTGCCCAAGCAGTGGGAGTTGTAAGTAAGTATATGGCCAATCCAGGTAAGGAACATTGGAAAACAGTTCAGTGGATCCTTAGATATCTGAGAGGAACCAGCAGTAGGCACTTGTGCTATGGAGGTTTAGATACTTCTCTACATGGCTATGTAGATTCAAATATGGCAGGTGATTTGGATGGCAGGAGGAGCACTACAGGTTATGTTTTCACTATAGGTGGAATGGTGGTTAGCTGGATATCTAAGTTGCAGAAGGTTGTTGCCTTGTCAACTACAGAAGTAGAGTATATTGCAGCCACAGAAGCTAGCAAGGAAATGATATGGATGACACGGTTCATGAATGAGCTTGGTAGGGAGCATGAGAGTTGTAGATTGTATAGTGACAGTCAGAGTGCAATCCATTTGGCTAAGAATTCAGCCTTTCATTCAAGAACAAAGCACATACAGCTAAGGTATCACTTCATACGATAGGTATTGGAAGATGGTGAGTTGAAGCTGGAGAAGATCCATACAGATAGGAATCCTGCTGATATGTTAACCAAGCTAGTTACAAAGGAGAAGTTGAATCTTCATTCAACTTCTGTTGGTCTTCATGATTGAGTTGAAGATGGAGGAGCTAGAAGATGTTGCTGTACAGGTACTGGTGCAGCTGTTTATCTCCAAGTGGGAGATTGTTAGGGTGTGGAGCTAAAAAACTTCACTAAGGAGCATTCATTATCAGGTTCGAGGTCTACACAGACACCAGCGTCAGTCAGGAGCGACCGATGTCGGTCACAGGCAGTTGTAGAGACATGCTGATGTCGGCAGAGGGTCGGCCGACGGCGGTCACAGACAAGCAGAAGGAATCGACGTCGATTACCTGCGTGTCCAGAAAGCTATTTTCGTGGACAGAAGCGAGTGTTTGCATGATAAGTTTGAGTTGAAGTCTCGAGCTTGCATCTCTATTATTGGCATTACTATTTTTAAAGCCCTTGTTCAAGTGGCTTAACTGCTTGTTCAGTGTACATGCTCAAGTCTCCTAATTCTATATGTAGAATTAGATCTTCTTAGCTTTGTAGTAGTTATTGTTGTAGAGAGTGAATTATTGTAATTCATTGTGTGAGAAGAACAGTACAGAATTGAATCAATCCAGGCTTGTTGAAGTTGATTGTTCTTGAGAGAGAGAGCTCTTGAGGAATAGAGATCTATTGAGAGATCTATGCATCTAGGAGAGGTGTGGAAGAAAGAAGCTTTCTTCAATTGTATTCCTTTTGTAAAGAGTTTGTTAATACAAGTTTTCAGGGTGTTTTCTTGTATCTCTTGTTCTTACTATTATCATTCTAATTACTTGTCAATCTGGTTTAATTCTGCATTTATTGCTGTCACAATTGTAATCTATTGTTGGTTTGATCCCCCAATAGAACAAAGGGATCATAGGATATAAAAGAGACCAAGCATAGGATTTTTAGCCTAAATTTTGGTTGTGTTGAATAACATGACCAATCCTTAGAGTAAAAATTAAACTAAGTCCATGGTATGATTAATTTGTCCCCACTTAAAATTAAATAAAAATATCTTGCCAAATTTAAATTTTAATTAAGAGGTCTAGGTAAAACATCAGGCTAGGGTTTCAAAATATTAATCAATTATAGATGAAGGCTAGTAAGAGAACAATTAAACATTGAAGAACAAAAAACCTAGGCATCTCCATTCCTAGATGGGCTCCATTAAACTTGTAACTTGAAACACAAATATCTAATGTCAACACATTAGATATGGTCAAATCAAAACCTTGAAAAAATAAGTCAACCAGACCATGGTGTGGATGACCTTCAAATTAAAATAATGTGCAAACATGATAATGACACTTTGATCAAGTGGATTTTAAGATTTAGGGTAAAAATTTGCACAATTTGACACACAAGTCCCCATTTTCTAGAAATGGGGGTATGTTGACCTTAAAAATAGTGACTTTTGGGGGAAACATAGTAATATATTATAATTCAAAGACTCTAGTTTAGACTAATAATTAAGCTACTTATTCTATTTGATCAGGTACCATTATTAATATCAATTCATCATTAAAACAAGTCTTTCATATTTATAAATAAGATCAAACATCAAGATGTATTCATGTTGTGTGTGTGCTTTGATTCCACTTATTGATTGTCATAGGATTTATAAAACAACTTCTAAGTTCATGGATTTAATCATTAACATTGACTTTCAACATGTTTTGATATTTATTAAGGACCATGATTAGCTCAAGGAAGGATTGGCCATTTTTATATTTCCATCCAAGCATCCATATCCCTAATAGAGATGCATTTATCTCTACTCAAGGCTTTGCTCTGCTATCAGCCAAGCATCCATATCCTTGATGGAGATTACCTGAATCACCTATGCTTAGAAATATCTTTGAATTTATCAATAAGTTTCTTGTTTTTGTATTTTTAAAGTAATTTTGGATTTATATCAAAGGTTGTGAACTAGGTTAGCTAGTTTTAGGGATTTGGTCAAGTTTTTGATTTTAAGATAATCATCCCTAGATGCAAACTTTTTGTAGGTAATTAATGTTTTATAAGTGCAAGCATGACTATGTATTAATAATTTAGGCTTTCATCCTACATGTGTAATCCTTATTAAAACCATGCTTAGATAAAAATAAGGTTTAAAATAATGAGAAACAACTATCCTAATCATTTGTCCTTACTAGTTTATTTAAACTATATCATCTATCTCATCTTTCAACAATCCATGATCAACCATTGTTGAGAATTCACACCTAAATTTTTGAACTATTAATATCTTGGGTAGTTAGGTGATATTTGAGCTAAGGGATGTCTAAAAGGAATTATTTAGAAGTAATAAATCTATAGAAAGAAAAAATATATATACCAACACTATATATAGATAAGGGATAGAAAATAAAAAATCTAGATAAATAGAACAAGAAAGAAACTAAACTAGACCCTGCACTAACCCCATAAAGTTCTTACCTCTAGGATCAAATGGAAAATTATTTTGTCTACTACATAATCTTGAATTATTATTACTTCCATTCAATGCCCTCTTCTTATGGATAGGAGAAATTGTATGCTTGTGTCTTATAGGTGATGTATTTTGGCTCCTATCATCATTCTTAGATGTATAGATCAAAGATATGAATCAAGGACATAGTCATCTTCTTCCCAAATTCTTCTAATTTATAGTAGGAGTGCTAGTTCTTCTTCACCATATAAAAATAGTTGCTTATATCATCTTCACTCAATAGTGGTATCTCAGCTAGTATCCTTAGACTAATATCTTCATTAGGTTCTTTTTGAGGTAGACATGGACTACTAATCTTCGCACAAAAATCTTCCAAGTCATCCTAAAAGTCTTCTTCATCTTGATCAACTGAATGATGTTCATCTAGAATATTATCATTAGAAACATGTTGGTCCCATACTCATGACCTCTTGATGAATTCATATGATAAATCTTGATCTATTTCACCCATTTTATCTTCATCCTTGGTGAAAAAAGGTATCTCTTTTACCTAATTGAGTTCTATATCATCTATTTATGGGACCTCTAGGATATCATTGCTCTCTTGAAACACCTCAATTTATTCTAATAAATAATGGTATAATTACTACCCATGGTTTCTTCTTCAATAGTATCCTCTATTCCATTAGTGACTTCATATGAAATATTCCCATAGATATCTTCTAAACATAAGTCAACTTATATCTGATATAGTTCATGGGACTGCTCATCTTGAAGAGTTATTATTTCCTCTATGGTACCTTGCAGGTTCATTTTCCTCTTTAAATGGAAAATAAAAATCCTCTTTCATGAAACATTTCAACATAGACCAATTGCATAAGTCCCAAAACAATTCCTAAATAAAAACCTAAAAGTAATTAGACAAAGTATTTTAAATATAAACCCCAAAGGGTAATTCATTTAGAACAAATCTCTGAAGGAAGATACCAAAAATACTTGTCTAAAATATAAAACCCAAAAGTTAGAAACATAACAAAAAGAATTTATATTTAGATCATACCACATGAATAATAAAAAGGTATAAGGGGGGATCAATACATAAAAGGGAATAAACATGGATGTTAGACTAAGGTTTGGTCATGTTGAAAAAAATGACTAAGCCTTAGGAAATAAAAATAAATGAAGCCCGTAATATTATTTAAAATGTCCCCACATAAAAGTTTCTCGCTAGATTCAAATGAAGTACTTAGATCAAACTTATATTAAAGGTTAAGCTATTCAAATATAAATCTAACAAACCAAAGGTTAGTAAAGAATCAAGTTAACATTAAAATAATGAAACTCAAGAATTGATCATTATAAGTATACCTTATTAGACCTATAACCTGAAACACAAAGATGCAATGTTAGTACTTTAGCTAAGGGAAAACTAGAACCATGAACAAATATGCAAACTAGACTAGGTGTGAATCATTTTCAAATAAAAATAATGTGCAATCATCCTAATGACACTCTGATCACATGAATTTTTAAATTTTAAGGTATAAATTTGCATAATTTGACACATGGGTCCTTGTTTTTAAAAAATGGGGGTATGTTGACCTCAACATATGGTAAGTTCTAGGGGAAACATAACAATATGTTAGAATTCAAAGACTGTAGTTTAGATTAATAATTAAGCTACTTATTCCATTTGATTAGGCACCATTATTAAGATTAGTTTATGGTTAGAATAATTCATGTAAATAAAAAATTAGGATCAAACATTAAAACTCAGTCATATTATGTGTGTGCTTTGATTCCACTTATTGATTGCTAAAGGATTTAGAGAAAAAATTCTAGGTCCATGGCTTAATCATTAACATTAACTTTTATTAATTTTTAATACTCATTAAGAACCATGTTTTAGCTCAAGGAAGGCTTGGGCATTGCTTTGCATCTAGTTAGGCATTCCTAGCCCCGATAGAGATGCCTTTAGCTCTACTCAAGGCCTTACTCCACTACTAACTATGCATCCATATCCCTAGTGGAGGTTACCAAAATCACCTCTACTTAGAAATCTCTTTTAACTTTGTAATAAGGATCATGTTTTTGGATTTTTTCAAGTCATTTTGACTTTATAGAAAAGTTTGGGAACTAGGTTAGCCAAGTTTATGAATTTGGTCAGGTGTTTTATTTTAATATAATCATCCTTGGTTATAAAATTTATCCCAAGCAATTACTATTTTCTAAGTGCAAGCATGACTATGTCCTAATAGTTTAAGCTTTCATCCTACATGTGTAATTCTTCTTAAAAAAGCTTAGATTAGAACAAGGTTTAAAATCTCAAAGAATAATTAACTCATCCATAAATATTTGTTAGTTTCTCTAAACTACAATATCAAGGTCTTATTTCAACAATCCATGATCAACCAAAGTTGAGTTGTCATACCTACATTTCTAAACTATGAAGTTTCTTGAGCAACTAGATAAAACTTGAGCTGAGAATTGTCTGAAATGACTTTTTTAGAAATAAGGAATAAAGTAAGAGAAAATAGAAAATATAAATAGGTACTATATATAAACAAGGGATAGGAATGAAAATATAAACACATAAACAATGGTAAATAAACTGAACTAAGATCGACACTAAATACATAAAGTACTTACCCTCATGGTCAAATGAAAATATTTAGCCTACCATAGAGCCTCAAAGTGTGATTGATTTCATTTAGTGGCCTTTTCTTGTGGATGGGAGAATTTACATGCTTATTTCCTCTAAGTGATGTAGCTTGGTATCTTATAAATATTCTTAGATGCATGGACCAAAGATATGAATCTAAGACCCAATCATCTTCCTCCCAAATTCTTCTACTTTGAAGCAAGAGTCTTAGTTTTGCTTCATCTTAGATATATAGTGGCTTATGGAATATTCAACTAATAATGGTACCTCATCTGACATACCTAGATTGATTTATTCATTAAGTTTTTTCTGAGGTGGACATGGACTACCAATCTTTGGACAAAAATCTTCTAAGTCATCGCAAAAGCCTTCTTCATCCTAATCAATTGAATGATGCTCATCTAGAATCTTATCATTAGAAGCATGTTGGTCCTATATCCTTGACCTTTTGATCAAGTCATATGATAAATCCTAATTTTTTTCACCCACTTCATCTTCATCTTTAGTGAAGAAAGGTAAATCTTTTATCGAATTAGGCTCTAACTTATCTTATTTTAGGGCCTCCAAAATAGTATCATCTTCTAGTAACTATGAGTCATTAGTAAAATCCTTAGATGAAGCATCCATGTGTTGTTCTATCTTATCATCTACCATATATAAATCTTTAATTCTATTTAATAAATCATGGTATGACTTATTCCATTGATCATATTCTTTAGGATTATTCTCCATTTCAGAAATAAATCTACGTGGGTTGTCTTTCTAGCTACCTTATAAAGAAATATTATCCTCTACTTGATCTATATCCATTTCTCTTAACTCTTCATATATAAATATTCTAAGGATGATATATTTTTGGTCTTTAATTGCAATCTCTTTTACATCTTCAAGAATACAAGTCATCTTAGATGCAACTTATTAAATTGGCTTATCTTCATCTTCATATTGAAAGTGAAAATCAAAATCTTGCATAAAGGCTTTAGAAGTTCTTACAAATCTAGATATCCCTACAACAAAGTCTTGATTAGGCACAATTTTAGTTATATCCCTTTCACCTTGAGATGCTTCAAAAAATTTCAATGATCAGCCAAACATATATCACAAAAACTCATTTGTAAGGTTTTAGATGATCCATTATTGTTGTTATCATGAGACATGTTTGGAGACCAATTAGACCTTTGAGAAGCATATTTTCTATTAGATCCTTCCCCTATATTTCCTATTTCTTTTTAAAACTAAATAATTTCAATGATCAGTTTCTAGACTATTTATAATATGAATTCATTTGATTTTTTTGGTGTCTCAAGCTCATGAACTAGAGCATTACTACCGGTTATGGGTATTAGAGTTCCATGATTTTCTGGATGGGATCCACTTTTAGTACCATTCAAGAACTCTAAGTTTGTGCCAAGACATGTATGACTTAAGAAATTTTTTTGTGAACTTGTGTTACAGTAGGTATACTATTAATGACATCTATGATGGGCCAATTTGAATTAACATTAGGCATGGAATATGTCATTTGACCTTGGGGATGCATTTTCTCATTAATGATCATGGCTTTAGAGTAGGCCTAGGTCAATTTGTTTATGATTAGAAGAGACCTTTTCAAGAACATAAATGTTATGATATTTATAGCGTCCTTATAAATTTATATAGATAAAGCCTCATTAGGTCTATAAGGGGTTATGGTTCAAAAAGATTTTTTGGAACCAAGCATTAAAGGATCTAATGGTTTCATTAACATCCCTTTCATTATGGTGAACTACTAATATAATATATAGGGACTAATAATTTTTCCAATTTGATTAATGAAAACATTGTTAAAGTCATCCCAACTAGTAATGTAGATTTGTTGAAGGTTGAGAAACTAGTCATATGCAACATCTTTAAAAGTGAATGGGAATAATCTACATGCTACATCTTTATGAACTACATTTAACAATATTAAAGTAGACTTGAATGAATTAATATGTTTTTTAATAGTGATAACATTATTATTACTATAATAAGGTGAATATATTTTAAGATTATAAGGAAGATAATGTATTATACTTGGCATATTGATTGAAGAACCACCTAACCAAGCCATACCTTGAACACATGAGTACCTTAAAAACTAGTGAAGTATTTGAGACTTTAGGAATTTACTTAACTAAGTCTCACCTTTGGTAATTCCAACTTGTGACCTTGAAATCTATTTAAAATATGATGCATCAAATTGATATTTGCAAGTACAATGATTAAGTTTGCATGTTTAGCCAATTTTTCACAAGTACATGTAAATCACATCTATGTTTAACTAAATAAATTTAAAGATATGTCTATACTAATAAATGAAAGGTATATTTACATCTCTAAGCTTGAATGAGTTCATATTTGAAAAGAACTAGTCAATATTTGTACAAAATTGCTATTACTAACCTTAAACATGGGGAATACACAAAGCATGAGCTACCTTTGCATGAATGTATATAAAACTCCAAATAATATCAATATTTATCTAAAGGAAGCACAAAAATTGGATTAAGACTATCAATATCAATGATATTTACAAAATTATTCTCAAATAAGCTCAAATATGCAAATAATACATCAATATTTGATCAAAACACACCAAATTTAGCAAATATTCTACAAATTCATAAAGGTCTAACTAAAGGCCCTCCTTTTAGCACCAAAAAATATCTTTCTAATAATTTATAAATGTGTATAACAAGTGACTAGAGTGTTTAAGAAACACTTGTCATTTTATAATCATTAAAAACTCAATGCATGAGTTATAGGTTGTGATAATACTATTATCTTTGGTGGAACATAGGTAGAACAAGTGATTGTTTCACAATATTTATACTATTTGGTGATTGGGAGCCATCATGGCTAAATATAAAATATATGTAAAATATGTAGTATACTATGTTTTAGATTAAGGTAAAAATAGGTTTTGAAGGGACCTCGAAACCCTGAACAAAAGGAGAAAGATAAAACAATATCGTCCACAAGCAAAGCCTAAAACCTACTTCATCAAAGTAACAAAACCAGGTTCACAAAGACCTGAAGCTAACAAATGAAAATCCAAAGATAGACCCTAGGTTCTATAGAGACCTAGAAACTCCATAGTAAAAAGAGTTCAAAAAACCAGGTACCAAGACTAGATATCACAGCCATCTAGTAGAACCAATTAAACAAACTAGGAACTATTCTTCTAGTTCCAATATCATCTTCACTGCTTCCTTACCTTTCACAACAGTGTCTTAGATGGCCACAGTCACCTGCGTAGATCCCTCTTGCATTTCTTTCTTTCTTGAGCTTTGTCTAGTTCTCTTGCTAGGCCCCTCCAAAGTTTTGATTTCCTCATTTGCTCTTTTTCCAATATTTACTGTAGCAACACAAATGCTAGAGGTAAGCTCCTCCATCTTTGTTCTGATTTCCTTTATGAGTTCCCTTAGGTTATTCTCATAATCTTTGAGTTTTATGGGAATATCCCTCATCTTCTTTTCCATGTTATTGATTTTGTTCCAAACTCCCTCCTGTTTACCCTCTATTATTTCCATTTTCCTATTGATTTCCATTATCTCCTTATACATCCATAAATTGAATTAAAGAGTAGCATCAGCTTTGCAATTGGCCAATCTAGTAGGTGGGTACCTTTTGTCATTATGCCTTTTATCACTCTAATCTTCTATGTTCTTTTTAGGACTACTTCTAACTTCTTCAATATAGTCATCCGTTTCCATTCGTTTCTGTTCCTTAGTTTCAGTAGGGCTTACATTTTGGTTACTTACTTCCTTTACTTGAGCTCCCATTTCCAATATTTGGTTAGCGACCTGAACTAGATTTTCCTTTTAATTAATTGAATCAGGGTCCATAGCTAAATCATCTAGATCTTTATTGATTTCCTCAAGCACTTGTTGGTTTTCCTTAGACTCATGGTTGCTATTTTCAGACTTTTCCTTTATAGTGACTCCTTTCTCATTCTTATCTTGCACTTCTTCTTCCTCACTAGAACTTGAATGCCCACTTTTTGATCCTCCCTCTTCCTCTAGACTCTCCTCCCTAGTGTTTTCAGAACTATCCCACTCTGTTTGCTCATTAACAGTCTGGTTATTGAAGCTTGGGAGTTTGAATTTAGCTTTTTCATTCCCTTTAACTATTTCTTTCTTGTTACTCCGTAGGTCCTTGTTTTTTCCTGAATAAGGATTCTTTACAATGGCCTTATTCTTGCAATGCCCTTCAATTATAAGAATTAACCCCTCATGTAGGATGGGATGAGTTTCCTTTTTCCTATGAGCGAACAGACTTTGGAGCAAGGAAAAATACAAATAAAAAGGAAAGGAGATTCTTACTTTGTGTCTGAAGTGATTTAGAAATACAAAGTGAAATTTGTGGACTCTTTTGCTTCTTCCATCAATTATGAAGTACTCATGGATGCAGCATAAGACGTCCCTCTAGATACCCTTAATTTGCTCCAATTCAAAAAAATCTCCACTTTTTTCTAGCTGCTGCTCCTCAGCATCCATTTTAGGGAATTTGCTAAAAGCCTCATTAGAAATGCTGGTCTAATTTGAGAGTTTTATTCCCTCCATTGGAAGCCCCGTCACCTCTTCTATGAATTCCTCAGTTAGATTCACCGTAATGCCATGCAGGGTAACCCTATCATCAATCCAATTTTTGAAAAAAGTTGTTGTAATATGGGGTTTTGAGCCATGAAGCTGTTCCATGTAACTCACAACCTTTCCTCTCTGAAGGATCTTCCAGACATCTTTTGCTTTCCACTCTTTGCAATATTTGGGTTCCTACTTCCTTGGTTCTCCTATGTTCTCCTATGTATTATACTATGTGAAGGATGGTTAATTATGATCAATAACTAAGCTACAGACTAATATAAGATGGATATTTACAATGATATTTAAACTAAGGTGATCTGATTAAAAAAAGCAAAAGGAAGGGTAAGGCAAAAATAAATGTTGTTAATATCCATTCTAGACATTATGACAAAGCTAATATTTCATTTAGATATGAAATTAACCAATGTGTAACACAAAATAACTTAATCCCAAATCCTATCAGACATTAGGCAAAATCCTAAGGAAGGAAAAAATAATGCAAATAAGAACCTAGTTCACTTTGATTTACCCCTACAAGCAAATAATATTATCCCAAATTCAAGAAGAGTAAGAAAATGAAATAAACCTAAGGAATTTCAGTCAACCTAACATTGAAAAAATGTAACAACTCTACAATAAAATGTACACACCAATAATTCTTAAGAACCATTCAAATTTGAAAGTAAGAACAAACAAGTGAGAGAGAAGCCTTGATAACAATGAACACAAACAAATATTGAATAGCCTTTACAAAATTCCTTGCTTATATTAATCAATCCAAGTTAACATAGTAGTTTGTCTCTAATAGATCCCCCTTTTTATAATTGACATTGATCCTTTTATATGGTTCAAGGAAACATATCGATTAGTCATATCCAATCACAAAAGTACAAGTGTAGGGACAACTATCCTTTCCAAAAATGTTGTATAAATACATTAGAATATCCCAATGGAATGATCTATAGGTAGTGTGTTTTACAAATAGAACATGCCTTTACAAACATAATATTCCACTTCAAAATATTATACAATGTTGGATACAAAAATAACATTCTTATTTCATCTAACTTTGGGATCCACTAGCTGATCAAGTGTTCCATGACTATTGTAGGGTCTTCATTACTTTTTGATGCTATACAATATAGGCATGGTCCCATCTTCAAGATACTTGAGGATAAAGGAGAGGTCCCCCAATTACTATACATACCTTTTAAACTTATCACAAATGGACTATAGCTCAATTTACCTTTACATATACAATAATTTAGCCTATTTTAGGTCAATTATAATACTCACAGGTTTTGGTTATGTTCCTCATGTTGCACTAGGGCTATCTTGTAGGTTCTAATAGTGCTCCAATATCATTAGCTAGTTAAAATAGTATGAGCTTAGATCCCAAAATTTACATTACCAAGTTGGTAGTGTCTTTGATTTAGCCTATTGCACTCACATGACATTAATGTGACATTTCCATGGCATCCCCATATCATTCTATTCATCACTATTCAAAATATGATCATTGCATTTGAATTTGGATCATAATAGTTGTCTAAAATTGACCTCTACATGACCATAATTTGACATCCACAAGAACATCTTTGACAGTCACATGACCATCAATTTTAAATAAATTATGGGGACTATTTTCCAAGCTTTCCACTTATCATTTTTTGTTTCATTCTTCACTTTGCATGTGTCATGTGTCAATTGTTTAGTGCTTTTATTTTATTTGTACCACTCTTCAAGGTTATGCCACTTGGTAGTCCCATAGAACCTTTGATAATTCAACAAGATCTCACTAAGTTTAATCAAGTAGGTAAGAACCAATGTGGGTTATTTATTTCAAAAAGGTTCTTGGTCTTTAATGTGTACTAAGGTCCATAGTTGTGCCACTTGGTAGTCCCTTAGACCTTATGAGCTCTACATCTTGTTAATTTTTTCATCTCACATGCTTTTTCCATGTGGTAATCTCATATTACATTAGATATATATTGAAAAGTATTCATTGATCTCACTCCATTAGATCTAATGGGTAAGAATCAATGTGTACCATTGATCTCTAAAAGGTGCTCAATGTTTAAACAAGTGTCCATTGCCTGACTTTTCAATCATTAATTTCACTCTATTAGATCAATTTCATGTCAATAAATTCAAATCATAGATCATGTAAATATGAATGAAATTTAAATTTAGAGAATTTATAAAGGACTTAGGATAAAAATATTAAGATAATATTCTAAACATATTAAAGGGGACCCTATGAGTTAAAAGGGACCAAGGCATGAAGATTATGGACCAAGGCTATAAACATAGAACTAAAGGGCCCCTTGAAAATAAATAACATAAAGACTTAGGATAAGGTTTTTATCATATTAATAAATATGATAAACCTTAGGATAAGACTTTAGGCTAAGACTTATAACAAAGGGACCATATGATTACTTGGAACTAATTAGGATAAAAGGGAATAAAGGGATTAAAGGATATAAAAGAGACCAAGCATAGGATTTTTATCCTAAGGTTTGGTTGTGTTGAAAAAAATGACCAAGCATTAGGGTAAAAATTAAACTAATTCCATGGTATGATTAATTCATCCCTGCTTAAATTTAAATAAAAAACTCCTACCAAATTCAAATTTAAATTAAGAGGTCCCGATAAAACACCAAGCTAGGGTTTTAAAATATTAATTAATTATAAACCAGGGCTAGTAAATTAGCAATTGAACATTGAAGCATAAAAACCCTAGGTATGTTCATTCCCATATGGGATCGATTAAACCTACAACCTAAAACAAAAATATCCAATTTTAGCACTTTAGATAATGTCAAAATGGAACCATGAACAAATAAACTAGCTAGACCATGGTGTTTATGATCTTCAAATAAAAATAATGTGCAAACATGCTAATGACACTTTGATCAAGAGAATTTTTAGTTTTACGATAAATTTTTTCACAATTTGACACATGGGTCCCCATTTTTTTGAAATAGTGGTATGTTGACATCAACAAGTCTTGGTATAGAAATGGTAGGGTGTTGTGAAGCTTGGTTACTTACACAAGCCAAAGGATGAGATCTAACTATAGAAAGGATAAGGTGTTGAAAATCATGGTTGCTCACAAAATATAAATAAGGGGTTAATGATGGGTGATGAGATGCCTTTAATAATTAAAGGGTGAACATCATATGTCGACTAGCTAGAATAAGGGATCACTACACACTATGTTCAAGGATCTTGGATTTTCTCCCCAACTTAGGTATTATAAGGAGGGTAAAGATTTATCTCACAAACCACTTATTCACCATAGGGGTCTTAAACAAAGTCAATTTGTGTATCTTTTCTATCATAAATTGGATTGGACATGTATCCATTATGAGTGTAATGAGACATATCCACATCAATGATGAATGTTCCACAAAATACCTAGAGTTTTATAAACCCTTAAAAACATTATCCAAAACACAAAAGTTTTGAACTTGGTCTAACTTAGTCAAGGGGTGGAATTATATATCCAATATGGTATGTGATAAAAATTGGTATAAAATAGTCTAACATCATATGTCTAACATCAAATCTCTCTCACAAAAGTTCAAATGGCTGAATAAAAACTTGTGTGCCAAACTCTAGGTCATAAGTGTTCCAAACAAGTCTAATCTAAGAAAACAAAGGTTTCTACATTTCTTGGCCAAATGTGGTACAAAATCTAGTATTAAAATAAGCATGTGAAGGGTGTTTAGGCCAAACATAGCACAAAATATATACTTTGAAAACAATGTATGAGATTTTAATCTAACATGTTTGAAACACTTTAACATAAACTAGACATTCAAATTCAAACATTAACTTTGTCAATTGGTATAAGGCATGAAATAAAAAGGCATAGGGAATATATGTCATTTATCCTAGATCAAGGAACAAAAAATAATGAAAACTAGGCTACTTGAACAAAAAACAAGTTATAAAAATATGAATGGCATAAAAGTGCTAGATAAAGATCTAAAAGACACATGGAAATTGGTTTTAAATTGGAAACTTGGACACAAGATAAATAAGTATATGAAATTATCTAAGCAGTGTCACAATTTTTATTTTTTTCAACAGATATAAAAAAGGGTTGTCTCATGACTTATATTCATAAAATTTGAAATGAATTTGGGAGTGTAATAGTACCCTTTTTAATCAAATGACACATATAAACAAGATTTGATAAAAGATTAAAGCAAAGACATGATAAAAATGGCCAATGTAATGCCTCCCAAAACAAAGGAGTGATGTATAAACAAAAATTGGGTTGACATGATATAACAAACAAAAATGGATATATTAGACTCAATATCATGCAATAAAGGATAAAATGACATAAAACACGTAAGTGTAACATCCTTGATCCTAAAACTAACAAGGTTACATAATACTATATAATTCCATAAATATACTTATTTTTGGGAGGATTTGACATGTTAAAAAAATAATAAAATCACATGAAAATTAGGTTTTTTAGGCGCCCTCTTCTCCCAATATTTTTTTTTAGTGACATGGAAACTTCAAGCTACTTTCCCTGCATCAAGAATATGTCCATGGTAAGTGGGGTTATTCTAATCTATCCATTTTTTCACATTTCCATATGGTCATAAGTGTGGATAACAAAAGATATGATCACATGATTTGGATATACATCGACTAAATTATTAAAATTTATTATCCTTTCCACAACTAATGCATCCATCACTTGCTTAGTGTAGTGCATTATTTGAGTTACCCCTACGGTCTAAGGTAGTATCTTACTAATGGAGTTTGTTTAACCACTCAAACAAATAACCCAATAATTTGAACTCAATTTGTATACCCTACCATGGATTCAAGTTGAAATTATTCCTTTAGATGAATTCCCAATTCAACACTTCTCTATTGAACCTGTGAGGAGGTGATGAAATCCTGCTTTCAAAACAAATTGCATAAAAACAAATGACAAAGTGAAAATATTTTGAGGTCATGTTTGGATCATTTAATTCATATGGATTTGGGGAGGGTATTAATGATGTTATTTTCATGCTTTTGTATAAGGAAAAAATTCAAATAATTAGTGCTTTTGGTCACTTGAGTTTCCTAAAGGGGACGGGGGAGAGCATACATGCATCAATCATTTTGCAAAAATAAATAACTTTGAAAGAATAAGCATAAAACAAAACACTCATAAGAGTATTTATATAAGTATTTATGTATTTTAGTGAACCAAAGTGAAATTTTTAATAAGTTTGGCCCCCTTGACCTTAGCTAAAAAACTTTGCAAAAAAAACATTCACATACAACTAAACATAAAATAATTAGATTCCTTTTAGGGAGTAAATGAAATGTTCAAGACATAACCACCTACATAATTTTACCTTCTTATAGCTTAGGTCATATAATTTTTAGAGGGTTTATGGATACCTAAAATCCCAAATTTAAATAATAAAATAAGATTTTGGATTTTGCTCTTGGGTTTCTCTATTTTTCTATCGTAAACATCGATGTCAATCTATGTAGGGATCAATATCAGTCTGTACAAATTGGTGTCAGTTCATAAAAGTCAAATTGACATTGATAGAGGTTGATGTAAATCCTATAAAAAATAAAAAAAATAAAATACATTTTTCTAAAAAAAAATGTTTATGGTATGAAATTAAACCCAACAAATAACCCCAGATCTTATAATAAAATAGTTAGAAAAATGAAATCTAGGACCTTAAAAATAAAAAAGAAATGGATAACTTAAGAAAAAAATGTTTAAACACATTTATGCCATGCTCTATTATACACATAGAGGTTGACATCAATTTTAATAGGATTTACATCCATCATATGGAATCTACATTGGTCTCTATGTAATTTATGTATCACTAAAAAATAGAATATGTGACAAACAAAGCTAAAACTTGAATTTTGAATATGTTCAAACAATCATTATAAAAAATAAAAGCTACATATTAGTCTCCTTACATATTTGGGATGCTTTAGGTCCTACTAGGCATTTCATTTGTGATCATACAAATCCAAGAAGGAAGGTTAGTAATATGTTAGTTCAAGTAAGAAAAAATCAAATACAAACACACTAACACTTACACTCCAATCCTAAAACTTAGGGAGAGATGAGTAACAAAAGACAAATAATTTCACAACTAAAACGTAAAAGACAAAAATTAATCTACCTTCCTTAGGATCTCCAAATGCTTTTTTGAGTGGATTTCTTAGCTTGTGCATCCAAGAGTCTTTGGAAAATGAATCTTGTTGGCTAATTCTCTCCTTCGCACCATTGGCTTTGATGTGGCTTGAAATTTTTTAGATCGATATTTTGGAACTATAAAATTATTGATATGAGTCTTCTACAACAATTATTTCATAATAACTCTACAATATACAAGATTATAAATGAGGAGGTATGGCCTTGTATTTATAGAAAATGGATTTAACTCTCATCCAATGTGAATTAAGGTGGAGTTAAGGCTTGGAATGGGCTCAAACCTAACCTAAGTGAGTCAAATATAAACCCAATGGAGTTAATATTTTTTAAGTAATAATGATTGAAATTAATAAGCATGGATCTCCAAAATGAGATAGTTAAAGGATATTTCCAAAGAGTTAGATAACTCATAAAGGCAATGACAAAAGGCTAAGATATTTGACTATTTGAATATCCTTTTTTACATATTCATTAATTACACATAGATAATTTAACTAGGAATTTAATTTGGTTTAGCTTGTTAATTAATTTGGATTATCCATTTAGCTCTTTCAATATTTGATATTTTTTCATGTGCCCCACTTAATAGGTCCATAGGCCAAATTGACTATTGTGATGCTATAAGGTGATTAAGGATGAACCTGTTAGAGGTTATTATTGATACCCTAATTAGGGATGTCCAAACATGATTTTGATATTTGATGAATGATGTGCAAGAAAATTTGGAACATTCAATTATTCTTAGGCTCAATTTTCAATGGTTGGTAGTAATCAATCTAAAGTCTACTTGAAGGCTAGTTGTGGCTAGATTTAGGCATTTACAGATATTATCTTGTAAAAATTCTCTATTTTTAGAACAATATTATCCCTATAAATATAATCTCTTTTAGACTATAAATATTGTTTACCTTTAATATATATTTTTTCCACATGAATGTATATTTTATCATCCTGATCAGTTTACCCTTTTCAAGTACATAGTTGAGCCATCTAGTTGTGCATCTTTCTTAGCCTATTTAGTTTCCTAATTTCTTGTACACTATCAGCTCATATGATTGTGTATCCCTCTATCCTCTTTCAATTTTATCCTTTTATATTGCATAATCAACCATATCAACTGTGTCCTTTTATTTCCTATTCTATGAACTTTCTTCACTTACTCTATTGACCTAGTTAACTTTGTACCTTTTGAGTGACATTATTATTTGTCTTTCCAACTCTTTCTCTATTTTTCCTCCTTATTTCTTGATCTCACTCTTTCTTCAAACATCATGAAATCCCCTATTAGAATTTTTTTGAAAAACCTATATCTATTTAGACGCGATATGGGATGATATTTTCTTCCTACCTTCACTTCCCAAGAGGATCCTCACTCTTGGATCACATCTTCTCCTCCCTAATATTTCAATTCCAACATGGTTTAAATCACTCCAACCATTGAGATTGGTTGTTTAGATAATTTTAATACTTATCAAGTTAATTCTCATATTCAAACATCTCACCATAATGTAGGGGAAATTTACACAAGCTTATCTAATAACCCTACAAGTAATATACCACCTAACAACCCTCCCCTAATACCAATTGAAGGAATCCTCCTACAAACACTAACTAACCAATTAATAAAACTCATATTATTGCACAAATAGTGCAAAAATGAACATCATGCAAACACATAACACCTCCCAAATGTTTCAACTAAAACATCATTTGATCAACATGGCTAATCAACCCCCTATTCTTCTCCATCAAAATAATCAAAAGTTTATTCCTCCACCTCTTAGATATGTCATGGGTAATGGCATCCCCCAACCTATCATGCACAATAAGATGCTTCAAATATCTAAATGAGCCTTTATCCACTCTCAATATTTTTTATTTATATTGTTAATATATCTCCAACTATTAAATATGATGGGACTAAAAACCCTACCTATTTTCTTAAGACATTCAGTAATCTTTATAAAGAGTGGATCTAATATAATACTTTAACTAGAACTAAACTCCTAGTTAGAACCTTTATGGGTGGTTTATTAGAATTTTATAACCAACTTCATCAAAATTTTATATGGAGACTAGAGGATTTAGTCAATCCTCTAGTTAAATAATTCCAACACAATGATCTTCCCGAAAATTTCCTTAGTCATTTCATCAATGCTAAGCAATATACTACTGAATCAGCTCATAACTTTATCAAACAATGGAAATATTTGGATCATAAGGCCAATCATAACATTACTGATGATATCTTGCATAAAGTTTTTTTAATAACATTAACACTTTCAATCCAATAAAAGGTTAAAACTTTTGCTCCCAAAACTTTAAATGAGGCTCCTGACCAAGCTAAGTTTCAAGACATCTTAATGACATAATTTGAACCTAACATTAAAATCATCAGTGTATATTTTTAACATTCAATCAATGTAATAAATATAAATTATCCTCAATCTAAACTTGTAGTGTCCAAACCATAAAATCCCCAAAATTCTTATAGGCCATTAACTATGTAACAAAGGAAAAAAATTTTAGTGCCATCTAAACCATTCATATAACCTAATAATCCCCATAAATGGTGTGATCCTAATAATTTTTTATGGTTACACACTAATATAGGTCATTCCCATGAAAAATTTCAAAGGCTTACAAAATTTATGGTTTCTATTATATTTGGTGATCCATTCAATCATGTTGGCATGATTAAAATCCATCATCAAGATTACATTAACAGTTCTTAAAAGATTTTTTTTTAATATTCTTCTTCTAATGACCCAAAATATTGATCTAATTTATCCCCCAATAAGAAAATAAGGATATTTTTTAATTTATGTTGATTATGATCAATATTAGACCAATTCTCAATATGTTAATGCAACTAAGGTCAACTATCAACACAAACCAACCCAAAAATGTCACATAACAAAACCAAATAAACTATCTTTACAAGAACAACTTATCAAATATACTACTACTACTCACATATCCTTATCAACCAATGAGGAACCACCTCTTCAATTTGAACCTCCAACCACTTCTCTTCCTCCTAAACATATTTTACCTTTCAATCCTTGTGTTAGTTCTTATTCTCCCAAAACTCATTGAAACTTTTTAGAATTCTCCCAAAACTCATTGAAAGTTTTTAGAACTCAACTTTATGCCTTGAAAAATTACTCTCATGGATTTATTTATCACCTCTCCTTATCATCATAAGTTCCTAATTCAATAACTCCAAAAAATTAAACAACCATCTCCCTTAGAATAATAACCATCTTCTCATGAGCCTTAACCAACAAAAGTTCATACTGAATCTATTTGTCCTTGTTTGAAACCTCCTATAGATTTCCTCAAATAAGACATGATCAATGATGAGATCCTCTTTTGAGCTAATGATCCACACCTTTTTATTAAAATAATCATTAATACCACCCTCATTTTCAAAGTATTATTAGATGAAGGACCAAGAATTAATGTGACATCTCTCTGGCTCATTCATCAACTTAGATATAACAAGGATTGTCTCATGAAAAATCTCTTGACATGTGGATTTGAAAATACAAGCCAAAATCCACTTGGTTTTGTTTGGATGCCTCTTACTATTTGACCTAAACCTATATCTACTAGGCTTATGGTCCTTAATTTATCATTATCTTAGAATAAACTCCTAGGATGCCCATGGACTTGTCACATGAGAGTTATTACCTCTTATGGAAGCCAATGTATCAAGATCATTCATAATGGAAAATGATATAAACATGAGGTTGATCCTAACCCACGAAGTATTCAAATTCCTAATTCTAAATCTCAATATTAAAGTCCCATTATTCCAAAGATTATTAGTGCCCCTTTACCCATATTTGTCAATATGAATCCATATTTACATGTCTGTCTTGTTGATTCTAATGACTATGATCCTAATTATGTGAAAAATACATTCAATACGACCAAGATACCTCCTTGCATCTCAAAGTGGCTACCTCCTTTCTTGTTACATTATGATCATACCACTCTTCTTATTGATGAAATCATTGATTTCCATCCTCTATGTAATTCACATGAAACATATTATATAGAAGATGAATTCACATGTAATGACTAAGGAGTTGCCAAATTATTTCAAGATCCTTTAATTATGTCACTACATAAATTTAGTTATTTATAATTCTCACCTTCCAAAGTTCATTTAAAGTCATAATCATGTACTAGTATTCCAACATATGATGATAACTACATTATGTCCCAATCTCAATCAAGAGACTTGGATGTTCGACATTATCAAAAAAAATTATCCAAAATACATGCTTTTATTCATGATGGTCATACTATTTCCATGGATTTCAACTTAAAACCTAAGCATTATGTACCTCCAAGAAATTCTCCTCTTATAAATACTCCTTGGGTTGTTGGAAAAATATTACCTCTCACATATTTGGATCTTATGGAACCTTCTATACCTCCCATCACACTAATCATTCTACCCAATCCTATTCATGTCAATAATGCTAAAGTGATCAACCTTATTCTTTAGTTCCACCTTCTCTTGAGATAAATCTCAACACTAAGGCCATAGTGTATTCTAGATAGATTTTTAATATGACCACCATGGTATAAAGATTATTGATATTTGAGTAAATGTGGAATATTATGTACCTATACTGACATTACCTAATGATGAAGCTATAGTTGAATTTATCCATGCTCGAGAACCTCAACTTCATTAGAAACATCATACACTTGGGAATTTCAAGCAACATGCCCCTTGTTTAAAAAAATTAATTGGTATAATTGATCCTAAAACCAATAAAATTTACTCTCTTATTAACACTCCATATCATTTTCAATATGGAAAAGCTATGCTTAGTGGGGAAAATATAAGAATTGAATATGGCACCCATTCATGCCCTCAACCTATAACAATTTTTAGATAACTCATAACAACTGAACAAGATAAATTTAGATTATTCTTTGACAAATATATTGATACTTTTTTAGGCCATATGTGGACAGTCCTAACATCAATTCTAGTATTTTGGTGTGCAACAACATCACATATCCTGGATGTGAAACCCTTTTAGAAAAAGTAATGAAAAATTCCCCCTGAAGTTTTCAACTTATGCCATAAAGAAATTATTAAAATTTTAGATTTCAAATTTATCAAACATGCGATCTATTCTTAATTATACTTTTTTGCTAAAAATTCACTATGGTCATTCACATTTACATCTATTTTCATAATCTCAATCTTGTTTGTCCCAACGACAAATTTTTATTACCTTTGATATATGCCATCATTGATTATAGTAATAACTATGAAATGTTTTCCCTGATGGATGTTTTTTTGGGATAAAATCAAATTAATATCTCCATTGAATACCAAAAAAAGACAAATCTCACCATGTAATGGGGTGCCTATTACTACATTAAAATACCCTTCAACTTTAAAAATGCTAGAGATGCCTATCATCAAGCTATGACTCAAATTTTTCATGAACTTATCCATAAGATTGTGGAAAATTATGTGGATGATCTCATCACCAAATCTAAAATAAATAAAAAAACAAATCTTTTTGATTTTTCCATCATCGTTGATTGACTCATCAAATATAAAGTTAGACTCAACACCTAAAAATGTGTTTTTAGTGTCATATCTATTAAATTTTTAGGGTTTGTAGTCTCTCTTTATGGTATTTATGTCAATCCCACTAAGATAAATGTTATGTTCAATATGCCTATTCCTCATTACATTCTAGACATTCATACTTACCTTGGAAAACTTAGGGTGATACAAAGATTTGTACTTGAAATGGCTTACACATTTATTCTATTAATTTCATTCTTAAGAAAGGCAATGATCTCAAATAGAAAAATCCTTATTATAAGGAATTTTACAACATTAAATAATCATTTCTCCATCTTCCCACCCTTCTTCGACCTTCCAATGATCATCCTTTAATTTTGTATACTTGTTCCACACCTATATCAATGGAGGTAATGCGTTCCCAAAAAGATGATACTATAAGACAGTATGTTATCTACTATATAAATTGAGGTCTCATCATTTATGAAAAATGTTATACCAAAGTGGAAAGTTATTACCTTAGTATCTGTTTTGAAGTTAAAAGGATCCACCACTATATGTTTTATCAAAAAAATTATGCCATAGTTCATTATAACCAACTTCATCTTATCTAAAGCCTTTATCCCTAGAGATATAATTCTAAAGTGGATGGTTATTTTAATGGAATTTGAGCTCTACGACATCAGTCACAAATTTATCAAAGGAAAAGTCATTATTGACAACTCATCGAGGTACCCTTCCTCACTACTAATCATCTTCAATATAGTCTCCCAAACAATAACATCCTCTATATTTAAGGTCTTAATTAGGCTATCTATCTTAAAGATTACTTCCATAAATTCATTGATTATTTAAAAATGAGTAATAAAAAATATTCCTACACCATTCTTGATATTATTAAATCTAAAGTAGTCATTGAATAGCTTCTTGAAATCACTATCAATTTACACAAAGACACTTGGACCCTCCATTTTGATGGATCTAAATGTCTCAAAGGATTTGGGACATGTCTTATACTCACTAATACTCATGGTAGAATTATCCCCTTAGAATTTAGGATTACCTTTGATGTCACTAATAACATGGCATAATATGAATCATTAATCTTAGGCATGAGAGTTAGGAATGAGAGTGGAAATTGACTTAGATATTTCATATCTACATGTTGTGGGTGACTCCAAACTCATATGTCAATAGGTTAATGGTGATTATCAATGTAAAAGTGAAAATATTATTGTTTAACATCAAATGCCCACTATCCTTGCCAAATAATTAGCTTCTTTTACCATCAATCCCATTCCAAGAAATCAAAATTCTATCATTGATTTACTTGCTTCTTCAACATACTTATTTCATCCACACCAAATTCTCATTGATTCTAAATTTCTTATTCAAATAAGAAAGTCTCCATATTCCATCAAACCATAAAATTCACTTATCTATCATACTTAGGTTGTCACCAGTCAACAAAGCCCATGGTAAAAAGACATTCTCCAATTCCTTGTGAATCAAACTTATCCTTTGGATATTGATTCCTTTGAAAAGACATGATTTTGTAAACAAGATTTCAAATATGTCTTTCGATATAATACCCTTTATTATCATAACACCAAAGGTACCTTTCTCTATGGTGTAATGAAATAATAGGTTACTCCTGTCCTTGAATAAGCATATGGGGGAATTTGTGGTGGTCACTATAGTAGACATGCTACAACACACAAATGCCCACATATTGGATAATTTTCACCTACCCCTAAAACATATGCTATCAACTTCTTTAAAAAAATGTAGTCCTTTCCAAATTCATGATGAGCTAATACAATCATCACCAACTAAGCTCTAAAATTTTGAATCTCTTTGGCCATTCTCCATGTGTGGATCATATCTCATACGAAAACTACCCAAATCATAAGATGGGCATGTTTTTATCATCATAACTATTAAATATTTTACCAAATGGGGAGAATCCATACCTCTTATTAACATCATAGGAACTAATATTTACAAGTTTAACCTTAATAAAATAATTTTTCATTTTGGATTCCCCCATACTATCATTTTTGATAATGGTAAAAATTTCAAAAATAAGGACGTGAAACAAGTATTTACTAAATTCAAAATATCCCATAGATTTTCTAGACCCTATCATCCATAATGCAATGGCCAAGCTAAGGTCACTAAAAAAATTATCAATAAAATCCTCCAAAAGACAATCTATGAAACCTATATAGATTTACATATTAATTTATATCCTGCACTTTGGGCCTATCACACTATCATACACACTACCACTAGGGCAACACCATTCTTACTAGTCTATGGTTCTGAGTCTATCCTACCATTAGATGTATAGATTCCTTCCTTATGTATATCTCTCAAAATTAATATACCTAATGAATAATTATGTGATTCCTTCCTTAACTTTATTAATCTTTTTGATTAACAAATTATAGCTGATCTACAACATAATCACGACTATAAGGTTCGTATCACCAAATAACATAACAAAAAGGTTAAAGTCCACACTTTAAATATTAGTGATTTGGTCCTTAAATTAGACTATACCTAGGATAAATAAGGTAAATATGCCCAAAAATGGTGGGGCCCTTATTTAGAGAAAGATATTCTTGGTCGTAGGAGCTATAGCCTCCAAACTAATGAAGGCCATGTTTTCAAAGAGCCCACCATTGAATAATTCTTAAAAATTACTTTGCTTAGATATTTACCTTCTTATCATAATTATATATAATATTGTACTAATATTTTTTTTAGGATTTATTCATGGGTCCCACCCTTTGAAATAGTTACTTTTTCCACAAACGTTAGTTCTTTCTCTTGGTCCTTTGGTTTCTCTTTCTCATGAGTTGCGTTATAAAAATATGGATAGGACTCAGTATTCCTCATGAATTATTTTTGATTTCATATACATGTTTTTATTAACTAATGATTTTTACACCCTCTTGGGTTTTTATTTTGTGAGTTTTAGTGTAAGACCATGGATAGGATTAGGCCTTATTCATAAATACCATCTTTCTCATTTTTATTTTTCACATGTTTTGTTCATCCTCTTAGGATTTTATTTTTTGAGTTGCAGTTTAAAACCATGGATATGACCATGCCTTCATAAAAAATACCATATTTATCATTTTAATTTTTCACATGATTTGTTCACCCTCATGGGTTTCTCTTTTATGAGTTGTAGTGTAAGACCAGAGATAGGACTAGGCCTTCTTCATAAAATCACCATTTATAACCAATTTAGTGTTCCTTTCATAGAATGTTTATAAATGGTTCAAAACTTATTATCCCTTGTTCTCAACTTCAATTTTTTATTTCTTGTAGATAAAAATTTCACAAAAAACTATGTTATCATGTTTTCTATAGTTACAACATTTTTATGATAAGGAATCCTACATACTTGTCATTGTACTCTTGTTCACATTTCTTGCATTTTTTGCATTTTTATGTCATTCAAATTGTTTCATGTTTCATTCATATTTATTTTAATTTAATTAAATTACACTTTAGATAAACCAAGGTTTAATTTAAAATATCACTCTTTATTTCACATGGCTTAATAGGACTCTTAGACACCATGCTCTCTAAGTTATCTTTCCTAGTTACCAAGTCCAATGTTTTCAAATTATTAGTCATTTTTAACACCCATGACTGGTTCTCTAAACCCATATGGAGGAGGAATATGAAAATTCATCAAAATTTAAAATCTAAATCACTTGAAATAAAAAAATTGATCAAAAGGCAACATATAAATTCAAAAGTCAAAATCACATCAAAAGATGTGATTAATAATGCCTCTTATTTATAATCAAAGCTCAAAATCCATAGTTGGACTCATGATATATCCAAGATTAATTAGGGTGTGTTATGATAGTATATTGGGATAAGATAATTCAAAATAATCTATGGTTCTACCTACTTTCTCATTCAAATACACAATCTTCACATTAGACCGACAACTCTATAAGGGGTCCTGAGGAATGGGGAACACATTGTGGGAAGATAGATCCATTTTAATTTTCATTCATATTGCCTTCGTAGGATGATATTCATACTTAATTTTAGGACCCAATATTTTTGTGGTTAATAAATATTCTTTGGAGTCCTTAATGTTGAAAGTCTTCTTGTCTTGACAAACTTAATTTAAGTGTCTTGATTTTGATAAAGATTTTATCTACCATGATTTTTCTTTCATTTTCCCCACCACCTATTTCATGTCCCCCCTTGACAATAAATTTTTATTTTATATATATTTTCCCTCTTCTATATTCCCTCTTCCTCACATATTTAAACATGATAACACTACTCTATTTCAGTTTTACCTATATTTAGAACAAAATAATATTTTTAGTCATTATGGGTAACTTTCTTTACACTATTGATTTACATTTATATAATTGATTTGAAATTTTTTCCATTGTTGTAATTTTTTTTTTTTTGATAGATATGTAAATTTTTATTTTTCTATACTTTATCTATTATTGAGTGAGGTTGAATGGTTACTTCTCACTCATGAATGTTTTTTACCCTTTTATGTCATTTTTTAATTCATGATTGAGTAAGAATTGTTACTACTCACCCATCAATGTTTTTTCATAATTTGCTTACCCATATTTGTTTAAGTAAGGATTGTTACTACTTTTACATTGATATTTGATTACCATTTTTACTTGTATGCTTAGTTTGACTTGGTTTATTTACCTTTCTTACTTAAGGTTTTCTTATTTATATTTTTTAGTCATTTAGTATCATTATATTTTTAGTTATCTAATTTAATATAAAATTTTACTTGGTCATTTGGTCCTAACTTAGCATTTACCACATAATCTTACCAAATTTCCAAGCATGGAATGCCTACACCACATCAATTATCGGCTCTCCTATGTTTGTTTGTTTTCTCTCTTTAGTTTTGTATCCTAGGGTTTGTCTAATTAAGTCTTTATTCCCTTTATGATCAAAACTTCAAACATATTATACAACCATCTAGTGATAAAGATAAGTTAGGGTATACATCAATTACTTTTATTTTTAGTTATTTCCATTTAGTTCATTTACTTTTAGTTATTTTATGATTTAAAATAATATTTTGTATTTATCTTTAACATTGTGTGTTATTATGTTATTTTCTGTAAGAACCATCCCTTCTTGCACTTGAGTGAAATGTGATGAGTTTAGAGTGGGGAATATTTATACACATAATATTTTCAAACTTTATTATTTAGTGATTTTTTATCTCTTACTATAACCTATCAAGTCTCAATATCTCTAAGTGCATGCCTTAAAGGGCGCATTAGTAAAGAGTTGGGAAGATAATTGATGCTTTTTAGGATTATTATCCCTTATACTAACACTTTTAACCTACACAACCTTATCCTATACACTCTCCTAAGCTTTAGCACCTCCCTTGCACATTCCTCGAAGCATTTAACCACTTTATTTTACACCTGTATAAGCCTAAAAACCTTTTTGATAGTTTCCATTACATTGTTGGCTTTAGTTGACCATATATTAAAATTGTTAAAAACATTACAGGTCTAGGTTGGCTCTAGATGACCTAGACCAAGACCCAATTTATTTTTATCAATTAAAGATACAAAGTCAATTGGGAAAATCCTATTGACTAAAATTTTATGAAGGTTTAGTATACACATTCATTTCAGCATTTTTTAGAGAGATAAGGAGTTAATTATTCATTTACACTTCTTTACAACTTACACTTCCACCATTATACTTAAAGAGTTATTGATTATGGTTTATACGTGGAGAATAATATTGTCTTATAGAAAAGTCTTAGATGATTTAGCCTTTATTAGTTATCCTTACAAACTAGAACAACCTCTTTGTGAGCACCTTTAGCCAAGGGAGAGATTAAGTCTCGATGGGTTTATCTTCAAGGTAAATATCTCTAACTTTACTCCTATTTTTAATAGATAAAATTATCATAATTAATGGATTTCAAATATATTTATCTCTCCAAGCATTAGGGTTTTACCTATACATAGATTAATTAGGATTTCCCTATGTATGTTTACTTTTTATGTTTATTATCCCCACTTTGTGCCACAAGATTTGATGAGCACTAGATTAGACTTTACTTTACTTGTCATTTACTTTTTTGAATATAAAAACATAGGAATTTGCATGGTAGTGCTTGAATATATTATTTGGAACCTTATTTATTGATTTTATTATTGTAAGAGATCCCTTAGTTAGGTCTAGTGGATTCATCTTGGTCATGACCTCAAATATCTAATTTATCAATAACCATAAGTGTAAGTAGGATATTTATTCTCTAAGTGAGGATATTTTAATAGAATAGTTGTATTTTATTTTGTATACACAAGGGACATGGTCACATATCACTAAATCTGAGAAAAACAAGACATACATAGACATGTTTAAATGTATACATATGCAAGCAACAAGTAAGTTGGCTTATATCCATAGATAAATGCATGTTTAAATTTCCACATACACAATCAGGGAGGCACACAAAAGGACATGGGAATATGTCCAAATCATACAAAATATGATTAAAATTGGTGTAGAGTCAAAGAACAATGACATAATCAAACTCCCTCAAATAGAAGAAGCAAAGATATACAATCAAGTCTAAACTAGGTAAGTTAGAAATGAAAGTATGCATAAATTTGTAATACAAATTTGTCTAAGCAATAGGATGTGCATATATTGACTCTAAATTAATAATATACAACAAAAGAATTGTGTAAGAGTAGCATGACCAATATCAAGATATAACAATGCTAAATTTGGGATGTAGAGTATAGAAAGATAAAACTTGGAAATGGAAACTATGTATAGGATGCCCCTAGTGGGAGAATGTGTCAAATAAAGACCAATTTATTAGTGTATATGCCCCCAATGGGTAGATAATAACAAATTTGGATTGAGGTAGTGGAATTGAATCTTATAATAATATATAAGTACTAGACAAGAACAAGTGAAACATGTATGTATGATAAAATTGACTATACTTAGATAGTTATCATATGTAGTGTCTAAAAAATATAATAAATTTAAAAAATCAATGCATATAATCTAAAATTTTGTGTTTTTTTATAATTATTTGAATGTTTTTGAAATACTATATTGTTTTTGTATTTTCTCAATATAAGATATATACAAGAAACATGAAAATGAACTATGTACAAAGAGCAAGAGAGAAGGAAATTATGTACAAGAAGAGAGAAACAATACGAACTAATGGTTCTTATGGGAGAATCACTATCACTAAGGCCTATGTGAAATATAGGATTGGTAATATCTCATGTAGTGTGATTTTTATGTTGTAGTGGAATGTTGTTGCAGTAGGAATCTAAGTATTGTTCACCATTAGAATCATAATAACCTCTAATGTTAGAGGGAATTACCTCATACTATAGAGTTGACCATTTTGAATTGTGATTTGTAATATTTAATGTGATTTTTCATTTTTACAACGATTATTTTAGGCATATGGTCCTCTAGAGGCTCTTTTTCTAGTAAGCCTTTTTTAAGATTGATTGTTGGTTGACCATGATTTTGACTTTACAACTAAAGTTATTACTCTTTTAGTAATATATCCTATATATCTGGACTTGTTGGCTTGATAAATTATATTTTTGAATGATTTCCCTTAGGGAGGTCAATAAATCCCAAAAATTGTTGACCAATATTATCAACTACTAGAATACGAGAAGTGATACCTTGGACCCATTTGTTCAAACCTTGACCATGATAATAAAATTATTGTCAATATTTTTGACCAAACCCACATTACATTTTAAGTTTAACCTCATTTTGGAGAGGTATATTTACATATTTGACTTGTTTTATATGTGTTTGTTGTATTTTTTTCTTACTTTGCTTGTGTTTTATGAACCTTTTATTGTTATGATTTATGTTTTGGTAACCATTTTTGTATTGGTTTTGAGTTTGACCTTTTTGAATTCATAGATGTGGTATTGTATGTTTTTTGGATGATGTGTCATTGTTTGAGTCATCTATATCCATTATATATTATATTTTCCGTCTCAATGCTAAACATGAATTGGTGTGGTGCCCATACATTTTACGATATGCATAATAATATCCAGATCTCCTCACTAGGTGTAAAGGGGTTTGGTTGATCAACTTAGATTTAATCATTTCCCTTAAGACCTCCCTTGAAATATTAATTGATCTTTGAATTATTTTTTAATAATTATTTGTAATTTACTCTATTGTGATTTATGATTTGGATATTAAATATTGCTAGGCATAACTTCATTAGGTGTAGATGTATATACATAGTTTATGCTAGCATATTTTTAAGACTGTGTACATGTAATGTGATTTGTCATTAATGTGACTTGTTAAATTAATAAATAATTTTAATTATGTAAATATAATATTAGCTTGTTCATTTATATAATTTGATCCCTTAGAGTCTCACAAGTGCAAACCCTAGTTACTTTTGATTGAACATGTATGCACACACCATATAGGTAACATGTGTGAATAGGCTGAGTATGGGGATTAGTGACAATAATATAGGATAATTAATCACATGGAGGAGTGATATCATGGACCTATTTATAGGTAAAGTAGATATCAACCTCATGGAGATGAGAAGGAGAAGGAAATTCTTTCCTATGTATAGGAAATGACATTGAAACTTGAGACATAATTGTTAGCTTATGTAATAGGTCCTCTATGTATGTAATCTTTGCTTGTTAATGTAATTAAACATAGGCTAAACATATAATTATATGAAATATTACATATATATTAACTAATTTAAAGCATCATGTACACATGTTTATGTCTTTTCTGAGTTCATTCTGAATTAAAGGGAACAATCATGTAAATGAAAGTATTAAACTTTGCAAAAAAAAGTGATACATTTATTATATCATTATTATTATTTTTATATAAAATAAAATGACAAAATGTATGGATATAAAATATAAATTTTGTAAATGTAAACCCTAGGGTTATCTAGAGTTATGGTTTGTGTAATATTCTAAGTAAGTCAGCTTCACCAAATATTTTAACTTTTTAGAACTTAACACATGTAAATACTATGTTTATTGAATTTTTGAGTAGAATAAATAATGTAAATAATATGAAATAAATATAAACACTAATTTTTTATAGAATTTACTAGCTTTAAATTTTCTAAAATAATAATAAATAGTGCAAGTAATTACTTAGCTGGAAAATAATTGAGATTGATGATATGGGTGATGGAAACTAAGGTAGAATTTGGTCTAAGTGTCATAAATTAGATCCTAGTATTATAACACATTTTGTATATTATTTCCATAATTGGATAGTAATTCCATTATTGGAAAAGTGGTGGTATAATCTTGATATTCGTGGTAGTGTTCTTTATGCAGGACTATCTAGAACTTCTAGGTGCACATGTGTCTAGATCTCTGAGGTCTAGACATCATCAACACCCCACTATGAAGAGTCTCCTACATACCAATACTCCAAGGAGGGATAAATCCTAATTTATTTATCCCCACATAAGTGATATTGTAAGTGAAAGTGACATTAGTGTGATAGTGGACTTGAGTTCCTTAAATGTGCTTGAGACCAGAAATTTAGGTAATCTAAGCTTAAAACTGTTATAGATGGTAGTATGTAGAACTAGGGTAGATTATGGATTGATAACCTCAATTGTGTTGAGGTATGTTCTTATTATTGGTGTTGTGTAATAAATGCTATCATTTATGTCAAGGTCAATATGGATGTCATTATTGTTAAGGTAAAATTTGATGTCATGCATGGTGAAGTGGTATGTGACAAGGAAGTCTTATGATAAGAGAAAATTTGAAGGCATAATATTGTCTCTCTATGTAGATATAATTTTAATGAATCTTGGTAATTCTTCTAAGGTTGATGAAATGTCAAGGTCAAGATCAAGATACAAGGTAAGCATACTTGTGAGAACTAGTCTTAAGGAGCATTATCATATCATGAGCATATTTATGAAGATGTTGGTCTAGTAATATGGATAAAAATAGGTATGATTGGTTTTTTAAGGATGTCCAATAATTAATATGAAATTTTTAAGCAGTCAAAAAAGTTTCAAGGTAAACCTTCAAAGGTATGGTCTTAAGCCTAAGCTACAACCAGACTAGTCCTAGATTTTGCTTGACCTAATGAGGAGTCTTGAAATGTTATCAAGAATGAAAATAATTTATAAATCATGAGACAATATGTTTTAAATTGTTTAAAAATGTGTATAATAGATATAATCTTTTATAGGATGTTTTAGGTGAGTTTTTAGCTTAGTATTTGAATGAAGAGACATAGTGAGAAGTAATAGGATTGGTAGTGTGATGAAGTGAGTATTAAAAGGCTTAAGTGAATAATATTGGAAATGTATGAGCAAGTTATTATGTTTTAATGCATTATAGTTAAGTTTTTATAATATTACAAGAGGTTTCAAGGTCTAAGTGTGGCTTATAGGCATAGGCCTAGTGTGTAAAGAGACCTAGTGTGGTCTAATGAGGGCTCAAGTTCAATTTACATGGTTAAAATAGCTCATGATATAATTTTAAGAGGTGTGATAGGGTTTTAAAGTATTTTTACCAATCTAGAGGTCAAGTTTTTAAGTATAAAGCATGAAATTTGGTTTTGAGGTTTTTTGTGTGCATAAAATGAGATATAACAGACTCGAGAAGAATGTTATTATGCTCATTGGTACATAAAATTTTTTAATGGTATATTGATAATTTAATATGGTTAAGTTTCATATATTAAATTTAATGTCATTGGTTTTGGAGTTGAGGAACAATCCTGTATGACTGATTACTAAGAATAGAAGATAGTCGAAACCCTTTTAAAACCCTCATAATAATTTGATATGAAATGTCTTGTTGTAAATGGATTATAATGGTCTTGTTGACATATTTTTATTATTTTAACATGTATATTACTATCCCAACTTTATCCAAGTGGCATTGGTCTATTAAAAGAGTAAGTGGAAACTATACAAAACCCCTTATTTCTTGGATTTTTGATGTAGCATGCAAGGTTGACTAGGTCAAAGCATGAAAATGATTGGTGGATTATGTGTGAGACTTTTATTTTATTCCCATGTAATTTTATGATCATTTTTTATAACATAAATATGCTAAAATGGTTATGTATGTTGATCTATCACTAAATAGGCCTAATGAGGAAGACAATGTGAAAACTAGGCAAAAGTGAGAATGAGATTAGGGATGGGTTTTAGTAAACTATGGATGGATAAAAATGCATGAGTTTATTTTAAAATACCTATATCATATAATAAATTTTATTATAATATTTTTATATTCTCATAAATAATCATAAAGTTACTCTCAAGGTGACCTGTCTAACATAGTAAGGTCTGTGTAAGGTGAAGACATGAGATTGGTCTGTAAGACCAATAGTGATATTTAAAATTGTTCACATAGGTGTTCTAAGTTTAGGTTTCCATGACTATGTTTTTGGAGCTACAGGTAGTTTTCTATGTATGAGTGACATTGATGTTCTTGAGTCAGTGTGCCTATAATTTATGAATATAATACACATGAATTTATTATATATTTATAATATTTTAATTTAAATAATTTTTTATTAATGATAATTTTCTATGAATGTGTAAAAATTCAAAGGTTCTTAACTGGGTTCTTGAGGTCAGTTTGTAGTTCACAATGAACATATGAAAATGGTTTGTTTGAGGTCTTTTAAACTATTTGGTGAAATATAATTAACATTATGATTACCATAAGGTAATTTAATTTATATACATGTTATTTTTTATATTTTTATGTGATAAATTTTAATGTATTCTTGAGATATTCAATGTAGACTTTATGGTATTGAGAAGGCCTAATTATGAGTAGACCTTATGGTGTGGTCCAAGGAGTGAAATAAAATAAATGGTGTTGGGGACCTAATTTGAGCTTATAAAGGGTATAATTTAAGAAATTTTTAATTTTTTCATCAATTTAAGGAGGCTCAAAATTTTCCAATGTGGTCAAGGTGAAACATGTGTCTTGAGAAGGCCTAATTACATTAGGTCTCTATTAGGCCTAATGGTGGTTTTGGTCCTTATGGGTGATAAAGGACATATGTAATGGTTTTTCCACTTTTTAAACATATTTTTTAATCTAATATAAGGGTCTCAAAATTATGTAGAGGTTTTTGGTCAACCACGATGGGTGAGATCAACAGTCAAGTATAAAAAGGTCTAATAGGCCTAATTTGACTAGTTAGAATATTGAGGTAATGAAAAAATGAAATAGAAGTTTAGAAATAAGGCAAAGGGATTTAATACCATAAAATAAGTTTGGTGAATATGTCATGAGATTATAAAAATTATTATATAGATGATGAGCAAGGTTATTTTATCTAATTCTGCCAAGAAGTGGGTAAGTTGAACAAAGAGGCCTAATAGGTTATTTGAGAGAGATAGAAGAGTGAAAAGAGAAAAATAAGGTGGTCCTCATTTTTTAATTTAAAAATGTGTTTCCAAAAGTGATCATAGGTTCCAAGTGATTAATTTAGAGTTGAGTTACGTAAGGGGTTATTTTTATGCCTAAATATGTATCACATGTGCCTAGAGTGTTTGAGAACATTTCTAATTTTAGAATTCTAAGAATATAGAACATGAGTTGAATGTTTGATAATATTGTTATTTTTTGATGAAATATATTAAAATCAAGTGGAATATTTCATAATGTTTATAATGTTTGGTGGTTGGGAGCCACCATGGCCAAATGTTAGTCTATGTAAAATATGAAGTATGGTATGTTAAGAATGGTGAATTATGATTAAAAACAAATATAAAGACTAATCTAAGATGGGTATTTATAATTAAAATTTAAACTAGAGTGATTATGTTTTAAAATGAGAACAATTAAAAGTAAGGTAGAGAAGAGATGTTGTTGATATTCATTCCAAATATCATGATAAAGCTCAAATATCATCCAAGCATGCACTTAACCAATGTATGACATGAAGTAGCATAAACTCAAATATTATCAGACATCACACAAACATCTAAGGATGTTGGAAAATAATACAAATAATAATCTAGTTCACTTTAAATATTTACACATTTAATTAAACAACATTAGCCCAAATGCAAGAAGAGTAAACAAACAAAATAAACCTATAAACCTTTAAATTGACCTAGCATTGGCCCAAGTTAAAAAAATTGCATTTAAAATGTGCACATCAAGAATTCATAAGAACTCATAAAATCTATAAATTAGAAAAACCAAATGAAAGAAGTTAGGATAACAAAATACATAAGCAAATATGGACAAACTTTGTATAATTCCTTGTTTATATTGATTGCTCAAAAGTTATAATTGGTTCTTGGATCTAAGAAATCCCCCCCCCCATTTTTATAATTGATAATTACCATTTTATATGATGCAAGGAAATATGTCGGTCAGTTACATCCAGTTAAAAAAGTATAAGTGTTAGGATATTTGTCTTGTCCATAAATGTGCTAGAATAAATTAGACTCTCCCAATGGACTGACATATTGGCAATGTGATTTTAAAAGATTCACATGCCTTTACAAATTAATATTAATTTTTAAAAATATACAAGCTTAATTTTAAAATAATATTCCTATCTTAACTAACTTGGGGGCCCTTTTCCTATCATATTCTTTTGTCTCCCTTGTAAGATCTTCATTCTATAATGCCACTCACTGATAATCTAGAGATCAATGATAGGTTTCATGAATAAATTTTTTTCATAATATTTTAATCCCTTGAGATCATTTTCATCCCTTTCCAAATATTTCTTGATGCCCCTAGAATTTACCATATTCTCATATAAATATAAAATTAGGCATATGACTTTCTTATTATCAACCCCTCTTTTTCCTTGTCCTTGGTTCTTACTTATTTCATGATATGAGTACTTTTGTGGTTGAACTCCTCATTGGTTATTAGGCCCAAAGGACTAAATGTGGTAGGCTTCTTGATAAATCTATCTAAATCTACAATATTCTATCTTGTTGTTGTCTGAGGTCCTTGGAAATAACCTCCATCTACTTAGACCAGATACTCAAGGCTTTGATCTTGTCAATTAATATGACCATATACATATTCATATGGGATAGGCTAACTATTATAAATTTAGGTATTTGATTTTTTGTCAAGACCTTGATCAAATCCTTTAATTTGTAGCTTGAATTCTACCATTGGTTAATTTGGCTTGTAGCCTTAGTGTTTTGCTTGTTTATTGCATCTTGCTTAGTTTTAACTCACTTTAACTAATTGAAAAAATCATTCATGGTGTCTTCAAATTGCATGAATCTATCTTATTGAATTGACAAGATGGCTTTTACTTTCATGTTTTTTTATGCTACATGATGCCTCTAATCATTATATATAATTGATCTAAGTGAACTTGAACTACTTTAAGGACAATTTATTCAAACATAAGATATTTTCTAGACCTTTATCCTCCAACCTCTATAAACTTGTAGTGGTTGGGTCAAATTTGACACCAACAAAAATATTTCACTTTGGGAACTGGGGTCTCCATTTGTGCTCCACTTAATTCCCATAAAATAGTCATTATTTTATCTTCCTCTTATAATAAAACTATCCATGGTTTGGTTTTCTCATGCACTATAATATTGATTACTTGCATTAATGCCAAAGGATGGTGCATGGTAGGTAACTTTTGAATTTTTCCATAGATAAACCATTTAGTAATGGTTGGTCCCTTAATCAAGTTTTCCTCACTAAAGAGATTAATTTCACTCAAGGGATGAGTGAAGGTCACCTTGGGCTTCTTAGCCTTCACTAAGACATTGGCCAATTCAAATTTTCTTTGGGTGGGTTCTATAGTAACTATGTCCAATACTTCCTTACCCTTTTCTTCTTTAGATACCTATACTTCTTCATCTTCAAACTCATAGGCTGATGATATCAATTTTAGAGCATCTTCAATTATTTCACCAGGTTCTAGTGCTACTAGATGGATTTCCTCCACTAGTGATCCTTGCACTTCTACTTGAGTTGAGGAACATGTAATTTCACCAAGGATTCTCTCCTCTTGCCTTTACTCAAGTTGTGCATCAAGCCTAGATTCTATCGATAACTAGGTTGGTGGAGGTTTAGAAGGTGTACCAATCAAAAAATGGTACTACCTTGTCCCCAACTATCATTTATCATCATCCCATTTCTTCTCCCTCTACATTCTATAATCTAGTTTGATGTTCTTTTTTAATCTAAAGGTGACATCAAGGAATGAATATGCCTTTAAATATATGGGGTCAAAAGTACCATCTTGATGATCATATGGTACATTAATTCCCTTAGCCTTCAAGTGTTTTTTAACCTTTCCCTGTGGATGCCTCTACCTTAGACCATCCAATTGGAAATTAAAAGTAGTCCCATTTTGAAATCAACCTCTATGTTACCCACTACACAAAAATATTCATTTTAATGGTTACGGGGAAGCTATGAAGCAGTCCCTCTTGGTTTTTCACAGATTATCTATTCCTTTACATAATTGGTATGTCACCTCCTATTCACCTAACTTTCTTGGCATGTGGATTGGTAATCTAAGGGGAGTTTATTATGTTACTTTAATCCTAGAGATTGCATAATTTGAATATAACTATATGTCTCCCATGGAATTAATTTCCTTTTTGGTTAAGGGACTGACCCTTGGCATTGGATTCCAAGTTATGGCCTCATATAGGGTTAAATAAAGACAGTTAGATATGAACTAGATGTGGTCCCTATATTTAAATATGTGGAGTTTTAAATAGTACTAGGAGATTATCTATGTCCCATTATGTGATCATTCTCTTAGTTTGGATATCTTTGTGGTATCAAGTAAGGCATATCATAGGTTAGACATCATGGAAAATTAGTTCCTAGTTTTCTTCTTAACTACAAAGATCTTCCTACTCAAACAAGTGATGATCACCTCACCAAGGGGAGGGGTGAGTTGTTTCTCAATCATACTATAGACTAGGGGTACCCAAATCTTGTCCACATATGTGGTGGTTAGATTTCCACATATTGTATTCATTAAATTCATGGTCATTCTTATCTCAAGTTTGAATTGACTAATGGGAATGATGCCAATGAAATATGAAAATACTCAATTTATATAATATAATCATAGGGAAAGAATGGTATTAAAGTCATTCCCCTTATCCCAATTATTGATTTTGGTTTGGTCTATTTGGGGCTTAGGTAGCTTATAATAATTTTCAAATCATATGGTAGAAATATAACCTATATTTTTATGTGTATTCTAACTAACTAACATGACTTTATTGACTTTATCATATATGAAAATGGTATAGATAACATTTATATAATGTAGTACCTTAGGTTTTACTATGGTGCAATGGAGACCTATCATTTGAATGGACACTATGTCATAGTATAGCCTCTTTGTTGACATTATCTGCTCCTCTTCTCTCATGATAGGCTATTGGTTCTCAATCGTCTAGAACAGAATTGACCAATTTTTGTCCCTAGTATTCAAAGTTGTGGTATCAAATTGCATTACTTAAAGAATCATCCTTTTACATTTGAGGTCAAATAGAGCTCTAAATCTTCTCTGGAGACACTTTTCTAGGCTACCATGGCTTTAAATTATCTAAATTTCTTACCATTGGTCTATAATTCAATTATGGATTGAATTATCCTTCCTTAGATGACAATCTAATTTTCTTAACTTGATTATAATGATCATAGTGTCAAAGTAGGGCTTTTAGATGTGTTAGGGTTTTTTTTAATGTCATTTATAGTTCTTTAATGGTGTCAACTATTTTAGCTTATACAAACTTTGTGACTTAGATTGTGCTTAGATTTTTCGCATTTGTATATTTACATTTCCTAGGTTCCTAAAATCTCTTAAACTGATTATTCTAGCTTACATGACTATATCATGGCATCTTATGGCATTTTCATGGAAATTTATTCATTAATATTTAAAAAATGACAATTGTCTTTTAAAAATTTGACATTGATTTCACACTATCAGATTTATTTACATAGATCAATGTGAATAATTGATCTAGATATGAGACCTTGAATTCTATTGGTTACTTTGTTCATTCTCATAGTTATGACACTTATCAATTATACATTTGTTCTAAATTTTCCACACTTATTATGCACCTTTGATCTTGAATACATAGGATAATCATGATCTATTAATCTTGATCTACATAATTATGCATCTTACTCCATGATAGGCTGATCTAAATTTATACATGTGAATATGTATCATCGATCTTGAAAATATGCTCAAGCATTAATTCATGGCCCATAGGTATGACACATGTCATCTTTGCATTTATCCTTAATTTTCAACATTTCCTACACATTATTGGATCATCTTCATATGATCAAACATAGACTATTGGATCTTGATCTTTAGGGTTGAATGACATTGGTTACTCACGTTCTTTGGTTGTGAGTGTGACACTTCTCAACTTCTCACTTGTACCATAGTTCCTTTGAAATATTGAATTAATATGCATCATTAGATCATTCCTAACAAAATAAATGCATGTTGTCAATCTTTAACAGATGCTTGAGCTTTAACTCAAGGCTATGGTATTTAGCTTTAAGTTTGCATCATTAGATCCTAATCATCTGAGAAAACATAGACCATTTATCCAACAAAAAAAATGAATTTTAAGTTAGTGATCAATGAACATAATATTTAAGCTAAAGTCTTAGACTAATGTTTTCATTCATATTAATAAATATGAATAAAGCTTTAGGATAAAGTCTTAATCTAAGTTTTAAAACATGTTAAATGGGACCCTACAAAAATAAAAGACCTATCCTAAAGTCTTAGCCTAAGGTTTATAGTAATGAATATGAATACACCTTAGAGTAAGGCTTTAGGCTAAGATTTATAATAAAGGGACCATACATTAGTTAGACCTTGCTAATAATAAAATAGACTAGGAGGTCATAAAACATTGAGGGACCAAGCATAAGATTTTAGCCTAAGGTTTGGTCATGTTGAGAAATATGAATAAGCCTTGGGATAAAAATTAAAATAAGTCTATGGTATAATTGAAATGTTCTTGCATAAAATATTACATCTAATTTTGAATTCAATTCAAAGGAAATGAGCTAGGGTAATTGGGGTTAGTGTTTTAAGAAGATCATAGATGAATTTAACTTGATTTCAACATACCAAAAGATAGCAAAATATCAAATCATTATTAAATCATAAAATCGAGACATTACTCATTAAAATGGAATCCATTAGATTTGTGACCTGAAACATAAAGATAAAATTTTAGTAACTTCAGAAGGGGTGAATACATGATTATATGATAACATGTCCACTAATCCAAATGAGAGTTATGAATAATATACAAACATGTTATATATACTCTGATCAAGTGTATTTTCAATTTAAAGGTACAATTAGCACAATTTGACACAAGGGTCCCCATTTTTTATAAATGGGGGTATGTTGACTTCAATATGTGGAGCCTTTTGGGGGAAACATAACAATATGTTATAATTTAGGGACTCTAGTTTAGACTAATAATTAAGCTACTTATTCCATTTGATCAAGCACCATTGTTAACATCACTTCATGGTTAAAACAAATCTTTCAAATGTAGGATTAGGATCAAACATAAAGACATAACCATGTTGTGTGTGTGCTTTGATTCCACTTAATTATTTCCATAGGATTTGGAGAAAAAAATCTAGGTTTATGACTTTAATCATTGACATTGACTTATGTTTAGGGAAGGCTTAGGCATTGGTCTTTTTTTAGTCAGGTATCTATAGCCAAAATAGAGATGTTTTTAGTTATACTTAAGGCCTTTCTCCACTACCAACCAAGCATCCATAGCCTTGATGGAGATTACCAGAATAACCTTTGCTTAGAAAGATCTTGAATTTTGTAATTAGGGTCTTATTTTTCATATTTTAAAAGTAATTTTGACTTTTTAGCAAAGGTTTAAAACTAAGTTAGCTATATTTATGGATTTGGTCAAGTATTTGATCTTGGGGAAATCATTATTAGATGTAAACTTTGTCCTAGGTAATAAATGTTTTATTTAAGTGCAAGCATGACTATATCTTAATAATCTAGTCTTTCATCCTACATATATAATCCTTTGTTAGAACTAAAAATAGATCAGAACAAAGTTTATTATCTCAAGGAATAATTAATCTATTCCTTATCCTTTACTAGTTTTTCTTAACTATAACATTAATCTCATATTTTAATAATCCATGATCAACCAATGATGAGAGAACATACCTACATCCCTAAACTATGAGGTTTATTTAATCAATCATATTAATATTAAGATAAGGTCTTGTCCAAAAGGACTTATTAGAAGCAAAAAATAAAGCAGAGAAAGGAAACACACCAAAAATAAAGTGGATAAATAGAAAGCAAGGAAATAAACAAATATATAAAAACATATGTAAAAATTAGGGACATGAAGGAAATAATATAAAGAAACTAATCTAGCCTACCTAAACTAACTTTATCTAGTCTGACATTCATTCCATGAAGACCCCAGTGGGACAACAGAAAAGTAGTGCTTAAGGTATTTCCCATAGATAGGTAGTGTGAATTTTTCTCCCTATAAGTCTTTTAGTTTGAAGGTGTTGTTCCAAGTATCTGAGCTATCTAGTAGTGACCTATCCACAAAGGTGTGGATTTCCCATGTTTACCTTTAGGCTCAAATGTCTTGTCCCAAAGAAGAACTAAGTCTCCTTATCTGAACACCTTTTATTTTGAATGTTTGTCAAACCACCTTTTGACTATGGTTTAGTGTCTACTAAAATTAGAAAAATCCTCTTCTCTCACATCTTCCATCTGTATGATGTCCAACTATATTGAACTTGTAAATTATTGGTCCTCATTCATGTACTCTTACATGAACCTATATGTTGGCATCTTGAGGGTGATGGGAAAGATGGGTTATTGACCATAAAATATCAAGAATGGTGATGTTTTGAGATCTTGTTTTATTCTAGTTTTATCTTTCAAAAGGGCTTACTTAAGTAGCTCATACCATGTTTTAGATTGATTAGTTATAGACATCTTTATAGCCTTCCTAAAGTTCTTATCTATTGATTCAGATACTCCATTACCTTAAGGATAATGGTTTGATGAGATTTTGAGGATGATGTTGTTATCATATACCCATTATATCATCTCTATCTATATAAAAGTAGATCCATTATCACAAACTAGAGATATAGGTGTTCTAAACCTAGTGCATATGTTTCCCTCTACAAAATTGATCACCTCTTCGGTCCTGGACTATTTAGTTTCCAATGCTTCAGTCTATTTGGTGTAGTAGTTGATAGAAATTAGAGCATACTTGTGACCATCAGAGGAATTGGGGTTTATGAACCCCACAAAATCAAGCCCATATTGGGTAAAAGGTTTATCAACCATTACTAATCTTAGTGGCATGGCTACCTTAGTCTCTTTGGTGTTGAAAAATTGGCATGAGTGGCACACTATTACATGATTTTGAGCATCCTTGATTATTATAGGCTAGTAGTAACCAACACTTAAATTTTTTTTTTTGATATAGTCCTTTTGAATGGATGTCCACTTCCTAATTTTTCATGAAAGGTGCTCATGATCTCAGCTACTTCACTCTTAGAGACACATCTCAAGTAAATGCCTTCAAAGTTCTTCCTACAAAATACTTCATTATTGATCATAAAATAAGTTGAATTGAGCCTTATAGATCTCCTTTGTTCTTTACTTAACCCTATAGGACAATAACCATTGATTATTGAGTGGATAATGGGATCATACCAATCATTATGTCTGAAACTTTATTTTTCTACATGCATAACACTTAACTTGGGATTAGTATTAGCAATAAATTAAACTAAAGTCTAATGCCTTACCAATTTGGTAGTCTTTATCTCAATGTCATATTCTTAGAGTATATACATCCACTTACCTCTCCTTTCTCCTAGTTCATTTTGACTTAGCATGATATTGGTGGAATGGCCTAGTAGATTGGAATACACCTTATTCCAAAGGATATAATGCTTGAAATTTTTTACTACCTTGACCAAAGCACATGCTTTCTTGTCAATCAAATAGTAGATTAACTCAACATTTTTAATTTTAGTGCTCATAAAATCTATTGTACTATCACATCCATCCATCTTCTGAGTTATAACTATAACTATTATATGATCTGAAGTAAATGAGTAAAGATAAAAATCTTTGGTGAAGTATGGGATTATTAGTATAGGAGATTCTCCAGTTACCTCTTTGATGTGTTTGAAATCCTTCTTTGTCTCTTCATTCTAAGTGATCTTACCCTCTTTCTTTAACATGTCATTAAAAAATTTCATTATTTTTAGAAAACTAGAAATGAAATTTCTTACAAAATTTATTTTACCAAGGAATGAATTTAATTATTTCCTACAATTAGGAGGATTTATATTAGATATTGCATTTATTATATTAGGATATATATATATATATACATATATATATATATATATATATATATATATATATAATCTCCTTAGTGATAACATGTCTTAATAGTCTTCCCTTAGTAACACATAAAATACTTTTCTTTGGGTTGAGATAAATCCCATACCTTATGCATCTTTCAAATACCTATTATAGGTGCAATATGATCCTCCCTATTTTTAAAAAATATAGTTAGATCATCCATGTATATTATAATTCATTTACCTATAAGACCTTGAAAATCCTAATCCATAGCCATTTGAAAAGTGGTTCCTACATTTATAAGTCCAAAAGACATCTTATTATATGTAAACATGCCCCACTTGGTAGTAAACACAATATTCATCCTATCTTATTGGCTCACCAGCATGTAATTTTACCCTAAAAATTGATCAAGAAGATACATCATGGTAGAACCAATAACGATTTGTATTACTTGGTCAAGAGAAGGTAGGGGTATTATCTTTCTTAAATTCTCTATTTAGGTTTCTAAAATCAATGTATAGTATGATTTCACCATTTTTATTCTAGATTGGGACTAAATTAGCAACCCAAGTAGAGTTCCTAATGGGAAACACAATCTTGGAATCTAATATCTTCTTGACCTCTTTGTATATTAGTGTTTCTAATATTGGGTTGGCAGGCCTCTACTTTTGCCTAAAAGGTTTGCAGTTTCATTTTAAAGGTATGGTATGAGTTATGACCTTTAGAACAAAGATATTTAGGTCATCATAGTACCATGATATGATATATTTATATTTGTATAACATTTATTTGGCCCTTTTGTACTCAATTCTTGTACAAGCTATACCAATATTAACCAACTAAGGTTGACCTTGAAATATGAGATCAATTTCCTTATAATCCTTTCATTCACTTTGAGAATATTGATAGCCTTAAATAGTTTGTCAAAATAAAAGAGTCTCTCTAAGGCTATCATGCCTTTGGGGATCTTCTTTTCATTCAACTAAATGACCTTGTCATCAATTTTAATTTCAATTCTCTAATCATCAAGGAGATTGGCTTCATCAATAATTTGACACTCAAACACTCCTAAACTAGTCATGAAGTCTATGATTTATTGATCATCCCTAAATACCTATAAGTGGTTGACATCATCTAAAATTGAAAGACATGGGATTAACTCAATTATAAGGCAATGTAACTTGGAACTTTGATTGGGCATAAATTTAGATACAACTGAAGCATTTTCATTAGCAACCTTCTTTTCTTCCCTAGGGATTGACACAATGTTAAAACCATTAAAACATTAAATTAAGTATCTTACTCTAAATTTATACTTATTGAAATAGGATAATTTGAATTTATATTTACTCTTGACATATTTAACCACTAATTCATAATCACTAAAAACTAATAGCTCCTTGGCCTCATGCTTGATTGAAAATTATAATCTAAGAATAAGTGTTTCATACACAACTAAATTATTTGTGCATTAGAACTAAAGTTTGTAAGAGGAATTGTATTCCTTCCTAATGGGATTGATCAATACCACTCCTACTCCAAAACCTGATTTTCATCTAGCACCATCAAAATAAATTTTACATAATCCAAGCAAAGCATGATAAGTTTTAGAGTTGCATACCTTTTTCGTGTCTAGCGTATAAACACCAATATTTGAGTTAACCATGTTGACCCTATCATTGAATAAATTTTACTCAATGATCATATGCTTCATTTTAGGCTCTCTTTCTATCCTAATTTAATAGGGGACTTTGTCCCAAGGCAACCATATATGTGAATAATCTATTGACATATAACCAATTAAGATCCTAGTCCAGTCTCTACTCAATAGTATCCCATAAGGATTAGGGATTGATACCACTTAGATGTCAATGAAATGTTGGATCTCTATATCTAAGGCAATCTAAATCTAAACATTCAATAATTCACCAATCATTTTGACTCTTGATTTATCCAATTGAATTATAACTCTATCAAATTTAATGGGAGTTAAACCTATTTTTTCATTAATACCTTTAGGAATAATATTTGTACATGCACCAGAATCTAACAAAAAATTATGCATATTCTTACCAAAGTTCCTAATTTTAATTAGGAAAGGAGGAACGACTACCTTAATTTTGTGTATTAAAACATTAGCATGTGCAATATTTTGAGTCTTACCAATCTTTTTAAATAAATATTCCAACAATAGATCCCTATGTTTAGTAATCTAGGTCAAAGCATGAAAGGTAATTTTAGTTTTAATAATTTTCATGTCCACTTTTATTTTATACCTATTACTATTATAATAATTATTTTAATCAATATTGGGTTTATAAGTACCTCCCTTAGGAGGCTCTAGATTTTTGTCTAGTGTAGTATCAAGAGTAGTCTCAAAGTTATTTAGACAATTTGAGGTGGTCAGTGGTTCATTCTTATCCTTATTTATCAGAGGATAAGTATTATTCATAAATTATTGAAAAAAATGAATCTCTTCATGCATATCCTCAGCCTCATTTTCCTCTTGGAAAGGGAACTCAACTGTCTCCACTATGAGAGTTAAATTTGCATATCTAGATGACCTTGAGAAACCAAATGTATCTACATCACAATCCTTATTAGAGACAACTTAAAAAGTATCTAATTATTCTTGGAAGGCTTCAAAATCATTACAAAAATCAACATGATCTATTTCCCCATTCTTAGAAGTGTAATGAACTCTACAATAGTCAGGTAAAGCAACATCATTAAGATTTATATCAGGCACATTCTTGCTAATAGATGGTTCATTATTCTTATTATTATGTTAAATATCATTCTAAAATCTATTAGTGAGCCTATTTAACCCTTTAAAAGATAAATTCATTCTAAATTTCTCTCTATTATTGCTTACTTTCTTTTGAAATTGAAGGAAGTTAGTGCTAATCTTTTGAATCATCTTGAGAATAGAGTCACTCTCATTATTTGAGTCCTCAGAGTTATGAACTTGAGTACTAGAATTAGTTGTAGGCATCAAAGATTTTTGATCATGTGGATGAGATGCATTGGTAATATTGTTCAATAATCCCAAGTTTTGAGTAACATGAGCATGGCTCAAAGTTAGTTGTTTCAAGACTAGAATTCCATTCAAAATAGGCATATTTTGTTTGGTTTTGGGAATAACATTCAAAATGTGTAAATTTGGATTGGCATTAGGAATGGAGTATGATAATTATCCTTGGGGTTATAATAGTCATTAATGATCACAACCTTGACATAAGATAAATCTAATGTATTAATAGACCCAACAACTCTCTTTATAAATACATAAGTCATATGATCCAAGGCATCCTTATAGATTTCTAAGGCTGAAGTCTTATTGGGTATATAAGGAGCTATGGTCCTAATAAAAATTTATGGAACTTGGTATTAAAGGCTCTTATGGTGTCATTTTCATCTCTTTTCACTGTGGTTAATTTTTGGTATAGGATAAAAAGACCAATGATCTTACAAAATTGGTTGATGAAAACATTATTAAAATCAACCCAACTAGTAATGTAGCTTTTTAAAAGGTTTATAAATCATTCATATGAAACATATTTTAAAGTGAAAGAAAAGATTCTACATGATACATCTTCATGAGTCACATTTAACACTCTTAATGCATCTTTGAAAATCTTAATGTGTTCTTCAATAGTTATAATGCCACTAGGACTAAATGTTGGCAAATATTTATTAGGGTTATGAGGAAGGCCATATACCACACCTAGCACATTGATTAAAGAACCAACTATCCAAGTCATACCTTAATAAGGATTGAACATAGGATTACTCTAGATTGGTGAAGTTGGCAAAGACTTTGAAAGTCTACACTTACCTTTGTCCAGCCTCGTTCTCCTATGAACTTCTAATGAGAGTAGAGGTTCTATAGTTTTCAAACATGACCTTGCCATGATTCTTGGTTTATAATTTGTGGGATTTAAATCATATTTTAAATATGATGTGTCAATAGTATGTTTATAAGGGACAATGATTAGACTTGTACATTAAGAAAAATATTCAAACATTTATATAAAGGATGATAAAACAAAATAATATTTAAATAATTTAGCTTCAAGATGTATCTGAATACAAAAATATATTTCATATTTACATGTTTAAGTTCAAAAAACTCAAACTAGCCAAGGATCTATGAAGCTTTGATCAAAACAACTATTACTAACTTTAAACCTATTGAGTTGATAAAGCTTCAACCATATTTACCAAAATTATTAATATACCTTCAAAGAACATTGATCTTTGTTTAAAATAAGCACAAAGATTGGTCAAAGAACATAAAGATCAACGATATTTACATCATTGAATAAATATTGACACAATTGTGCAAAGGTTACATTAATCCTTGAACATAATTCACAAAAATGAGCAAAGATACTTTAAATCTCCAAAGATCTAATGAGGCCCTCCTTCTAGTACTAGTGAAAGCTCCACATTTTGATGCCTGAATATGTATCATAGGTTCCTACAATTTTCAATAACACTTGTAATTTTATAATTCTAGGAATCTAGTGCATGAGTTATAGGTTGTGATAATCCTATTATTTGTTGATGAAATAGAGTCAAAGTAAGTGGGATGTTTCACAATATTTATAATGTTTGGTGGTTGGGAACCACCATGGCCTAATGTTTATTTATGCAAAATATGAAGTATTCTATGCTAATAATGGTGAATTATGATAAAAATTGAATCTAACGACTAATCTAAGATGTGTATTTACAATGAAAATTTAAACTAGAGTGATATGGTTTTAAAATGATCAAAATGAAAGGTAAGGTAAAGAAGAGATGTTTTTTATATTCACTCTAAATATCATGACAAAGCTCAAATATCATCCATGCATTCACTTAAATAATGTATGACATGAAAAAACATAATATTAAATTTTATCAGACATCAGGCAAACATCTAAGGATTGTGTGAAATAATGAAATAAGAATCTAGCTCACATTAAATATTTGCCCCAAGAAGAGTAAGTAAACAAAATGAACCTAAAAAGCTTTCATTTAACCTATAATTGTCACAATATAACAGTACTACATTTAAAATACACACATTAGGAACACATCAAATCTCATCAAATCTAGAAATCAGAATAAACAAATGAGAGAAGCTACGATAACAAAAGACATAAGCAAATCTAGACAAACTTTGTAGAATTCTTGGATTATATTCAATTCTCAAAATTTACATTTAGCTCTTATCTCTAAGAACTCCCCCCTATTTTTACAATTGATAATGTTCTTTTTATAGGATATGAGGAAGCTTGTTGGTCAGTTATATCTAATTAAAAAAGTACATGTGTTAGGACAACTATCTTGTCCACAAATGTGTTAGAATGCACTATATTTTATCCAATGGACTAACCTATAGGCAATATGTTTTTACAAGATGCACATGCCTTTACAATATAATATTCCTTTTCAAAAGTATATAAGATTAATTACAAAAGAATATTCCAATCTTAACTACCTTGGGGGCCCATGTGCTATCAAATTCTTTTACCTCCACTATAGGATATTCATTATATAATGCTTCTCATTAATAATTTTGATATCAATGATAGGTCTCATGAACAACTCTTTTTCTTGATCTTCCCATCCCTTGAGATCTTTTTCAGCCCTTTCCAAAGCTTGTTTGATTCCCCTAACATTTCTTATCTTCTCTTCTGAAGATAAAAGTAGTCCCACAACCTTCTTATTATCAGCCCCTGTTTTCCCTTGTCCTTGGTTCCTTACTTATTACATGAAATGAGTAGTTTTATGCTTGAACTTGTCATCAGTTATTAGGCCCAAGGGACTAAGTGTGTTAGGCTCCTTGATCAAGCTATCTAAAATGTGAAACATTTTATCTTCTTATTTCCTAAGGTCCTTAGAAACATTATCCATTTTCTTGGACCAACTACTTAGGGATTTGATCTTGTCAATTAATATGGCCATAGACCTATTTAGGTGGGATAGGATAACTATTCTAAATTCAAGGATTTCATTTTTGGTCAAGACCTTGATCAAATCCTTTACTTGGTAGCTTGAATCCTACCATTGACCAACTTGGCCTATAGCCTTAGTGATTTTCTTATTTATTTAATCCTACTTGGTTCTAACTAACATAAAAGGATTGAACAAATTAGTCATGGTATTTTCAAATTTCTTGAACCTATCTTCTTGGATTGATAAGATGGCTTGTTCTTTTAGGTTCTTATTCTACTATAACATGTTTTTGACCATTATCTATAATTTATTTGACTAATCTTGAGCCACCTCAAAGATATTTTCTTTAAACATAGGATCTTTTCCAAGCCTCTATACTCTAATTGGTGTCAATCCAATAAAAGGTTCTACTTTCTGGAAAGTGAATTTGTCTCCAACAATCATGGCTTTCTTCTCATTTAGCCTATGCAAACTTGAATTGGTTGGGTCATATTTGACACCAAATAAATATTATAATACTTTGGGAGCTAGGGTCTCTATTTTTTCTCTACTTGATTCCCTTATAGGAATCATTATTTTCTATTCCTCCTTTTGTAATATAAATATCCATGGTTTATTTTTCTCCTACACTAGAATATTGATTGCTTATGTTAATGCCCAAGGATGGTGCATGGTAGGTACATTTTGAAATTTTATATTATTGAACCATTTAATAATGGTTGGTCCCTAAATCAAAATTTCCCCACTAAATACATTAACTTCACTCAAAGGATGAGTGAAGGTCACCTTGAGCTTCTTAGCATTCATTAGGATAATGGCCAATCAGCTTTTTTTTTTTTTTTTTTTTTCTTTTGGGGTGGGGTCTATAGAAAATATGTCCAATAATTCCATCCCCTTTTATTCTATATAAAACTCCACTTCTTCATCCTTAGACTCATAGGTTGATGATAGAAATTTTAGATCATGTCCAATTGTTTCACTAGGGTCTAGTGCTACCACATGGATTTCCTCCACTAGTGATCCCTACTCCTTTGCTTGAGTTGAGGAAGATGCAATTTCACTAGGCCTTCTATCCTTTTGCCTTTGATAATGTTGTGTTTCAATCTTATATTTTACCTTTAAATGGGCTAGTGGAGGTCTAAAAGGTGAACCAATTAGCAAATGCTACTACCTTTACCCCAACTGCCATTTATCATCATCCCCTTTCTACTCTCTCTACATTCTAGAATCTAGTTTGATGTTGTACTTTTTTAACCTAAAGGTGACACTAGGGAATTAATATGGATTTGTATATATGGGGTCAAAAGTACCAACTTGATGATCTTATTATATACTTATTATGTTTTCCATCAAGTGTTCTTTAACCTTTCCCTATGGATCCCACTACCTTAGATCATCCACTTGGATATTAAAAGACATACTTTATTTGGAAGTAGCCTCTATGTTGTCCCACTACACAAAATCAGTCATTCCAATGGTTAAGGGGAAGCTATGATGTAGTCCCTTCTTATTAGTTTTTCAAAAACCATCTATTCCATTACACAATTGGTATTCCACCTCCTATTTAGCTAACTTACTTGTCATGTGGATTGGTAATATGAGGGGAATGCATTATGTTCCTTCAATCCTGATGATTGTGAAATTTGGATACAACTAGATGTCTCCCATGGTCTCAATTTCCTTTTCTATCAAGGGGCTAACCCTTGCCATTGGATTCTTAGTTATGGACTTAGATAGGGCTAGATATACATAGTCACATATGAATTAGATGTGGTCCATATAATTGAATATGTGAAATTTTGAATAGTATTGGGAAACTATATGTGTCCCATCAGGTGACCATTCTCTTAGGTTGGGGATCTTTATGGTAAAAATAAAGGCATCTAAGAGGTAAGACATCATGTATAACTGGTTCATATTTTTATTCTTAAATACAAATATCTCCCTACTCAAATAAGTGATGATCACTTCACCAAGGGGAGGGGTGAGATATTTCTCAACAATAAAATAGACTAGGGGTACCCGAATCTTGTCCACATATGTAGTGGTTGGATTTCCACATATCTTATTCATCAAAGTCATGGTCATTCTTATCCTAGGTTTAGATTGAGTAATGGGAATGTTGTTATTGAAATCTAAAAATACCTAATTTCTAAAATATAACCATAGGGCAAAGATGGTCATCAAGTCATTTTCCTTATCCCAATTATTTATTGTGGTTTGGTTTGTTTGGGGCCTAGGTAAATTATAATAATTTTCAAATTCTATGGTATAAATATAAGTTATTTTTACACGTATTCTCATTGACTAACATACCTTTATAAATTTTGGAATCCCTAAAAATGGGAGAGAGAACATCTATACAATGTACTACCTCAATTTTTGCTACATTGTAATGGAGACCTATCATTTGAATGGGCACTATGTCATAGTATAACCTCTTTGTTGATAGGTTATTCTCATATTCTCTCATGATGGGATGTTGGTTCTCAATGGTATATAATAAGATTGATGCTATCCCCAATATTTAAAGTAATGGTATTAAATTATGTATCATTGAAAACTCATCCTTCTATGTCTAAGGTTAGATGGAGATTTACATCTTATTTGGAGACATTTTTCTAAGATGCCTTGAATGTAAGTTCTATAAATTTCTTACTGGTGGTCTATAATTCAATTTTGGTTTAAAATATCCTTGCTCAAATGACAATCTAATTTTCTTATCTTGATTATGATGATCACAGGGTCAAACTAGAGCTTTCAAATGTGATAGGGTTTTTCTAAATGTCCCTTGTTGTGATTTAATGGTGGCATATACTTGATCTTATTCAATATTATGACTTATATTATGCTTATATTTTTTGCATTTATACCTTTTCATCTCCTAGGTTCCCAAAATATCTTAAACTAATGGGTTTAGGTTATACAGATCCATCGTGGCATCTTGTGGTTTTTTCATGACACTTTATTCATTAATATTTAAAAAATGACTATTATTTTTTGAAAATTCCACATTAATTTCACACCATAAAATTTATTCACATAGACGAATGTGGATAATTAATCTAGATCCAAGATTTTGAATACCATTGGCTACTTACTTCATTGCCAATGGTTGTGACACTTGTCACTTCTGTATTTGTTATAACTTTTCGACCCATGATATATACCATTGATCTTGATTGCATGGGATAACCATACTCCATTGATCTTGATATATTTAATTGTGCATCTCACTCAATGGGATTTTGATCAGAATGTGTGCATGTGAAAGCATACCATCAATTTTCAAAAGATGCTCAACCTTTAATTCATGTCCCACAGGTATGCCATATGTCATCTTCACATTTTTCATTGACTTTTCAACATTTACTACACACCATCTGATCATCTTCATTTGAGAAAATTTAGACCACTGGATCTTGATCCATAGGGTTAAATGTTATTGGTTTCTTATGTTCTTTGGCTATGAGTGTAACACTTGTCACCTTTTCACTTGTCTTGAGGTTTCATTGAAATATTGACTTCATAAACATCATTAGATCAACCCTACCTAAATAAACACATGCCATCAATATTTAAGGGATGATTGATCTTTAGCTTAAGGATAATGTCTTTGGATTTAAGATCACACCATTGGTCTCTATTATTTGAGAAAATATAGACTATTGATCCTATAAATAAAATGAAGTTTAAGTCAGTGCTCAAGGAACATAAGATTTAAGATAAATTCTTAGACTAATGTTTTCATTAATATTAATAAATATGAATAAATATATAGGCTAAAATCTTAAGTTAAGTTTTAAAACATGTTAAAGGGGACCCTATGAAAATAAAAGACCTAGCCTAAATTGTTAGCCTAAGGTTTGTATTAATAAATATGAATACACCTTAGGGTAAGGATTTAGACTAGCCTTTATAACAAAGGTACCATGAATTAGTTATACCATGCCAATAATAAAATAGATAGGAGATCACAAAACATAGAGGGACCAAGCATAATATTTTAGCCTAAGGTTTGGCTGTATTGAAAAATATGACTAAGCCTTGGGATAAAAATTGAACTAAGCCTAGTTTATAATTGAAATGTTCCCATGTAAACTTTTCTTGCAAATTTTGAATTCAATTCAAAGGGTATGAGATAGGGTAATTGAGGTTATGGTTTTAAGTAGATGAAACGTGAATTTAACTTGCCTTCAATAAACGAAAGCCTAGTAAAAGATCAAATCATTATTAAATCATATAAATTAGACATTTATCATTGTAAGTGGACTCAATTAGAGCTATGAATTGAAACATAAAGATAAAATTTTAGAAAATTTAGAATGGGTGAAACCATGATTATCTAATTACATGCCCATTAATCCAAATGAGAGTTATAAACAATGTGCAAACATGCTATATATTATGATCAAGATTATTTTTAATTTTAAGGTACAAATTTTCATAACTTGACACAAGGGTCTACATTTTTTAGAAATGGATGTAGGTTAAACTCAAAAGGTTGTTGCCTACTTACAAATTGGTGTTTGCTAAAGGACTAGTTGAGTTAGTGCTTGAATAGTAAGGGGTTGGTTCTCCTTGTGGGGTTGGTGGTTCACTAAATCTTGATTAATTGATTATAGTACTATAGTCCAATCTATGTTTCAATGGGTTTTATCTATGAATAGGGACTATCATATATCTCATATTTTCTTATGTTGTATGCTTTTTTAGATGCATATTTATGTAGTGCTTAATATATGTATGTGAATGAATGAGTTATAAATGATAAGTGAAATTGAATGATTGTTTTAATAGAAATGATTAACCCCGCCCCCCCCCCCCCCCCCCCCCCCCCGGCCCTCATTACTTTTACTTATAACATTTGGTATCAGATTAACTCCTTTGGAGTAGGCATACTAACCTAAAGGAGATCTTAAGCAACCAAAGATGGCTAGTCAAGCATAAGGTGGTTTCTCTACAAGCAAGGATCTAATGTCTAATAGATCTAATTATTATTTTTAGTGTTAAGATGAGAACATAGTTTATGTCTCAAGGTCATGATGTTGGGCAATCAATTTTTGATGGATATACTACACCTCCTATTCCTCTTATAGATGTAACAAGTAAGAAGGCTAGTGACAACAATTCAAAAGAAATGAATGGTATTCTATGTGGCCTATCAGATGTAGATCTTGTCAAGGTGATACACTATATGTCTACTAAATAAATATGTAAAAAATTGAATAATATCCTTGAGGTAAAATCCAAGGTCAATTTGTCTAAGTTGTAAAGCCATAGAAGATAGTTTAAAAGCCTAGGGATGAATTAAGATGAGACCATTGTAACCTACTTATTGAGGTTTGTTGAAGTGTTCAACATCATAACAGGCCTAAGTGAATAATTCAAAGAGTCTACTCTTGTTCAAAATGTTTTGAGATCTCTAACTCCAAAGTTTCATTCTAAAGTGTTTTTTGTTGAAGAGATGTAAGATCTAGACAAGTTAGATATGTATGGACTTCATGGCACCCTAGTAGCCTATGAGATGAGGATAAGTGAAGGAAGACCTAAAAATAAGTAAGATGCATTGAAGGAATAAAATAAGTTAAAGGATAATAACACACAAGGTAATAAATTCAAATATAATTCTTATTTTGATATTGATTATGATCAGTTGATAGCTATGTTTGTAAGAAAATTGACAATACGTATAGGTGAATATAAGGGTAAGCTACCCTTTAAGTGTTTTAATTATGGATAAATTGGATACTTTCCTAACAAGTTTTGTCATAAGCATAAGTAAAAATATGATGAATATCATGATAAAGTTCATGATAATTATAAGAAGTCTTATAGGTCTGATAAGATCAAGAAAAGCTTTATAAAGTATCATGATAAGAAGAAAATGTTTAATAATAAAAGAAGATTTTACACCAAGGAAGATTATATCTCATTTAATGAGAGTGAGATAAGTGATTGTGAGAGTGACCATGAAGGTGATGGTCTTGACTTCAATGAATTTATCTTCATGGTTGAGGAATCAAGCTGTTTAAATCAAGAAGATTCTATATGAATTTGAATTACTATTTCTGATTTAGATGAAGAAGAAGAAGATGAGGTATACTTTGAGGTTGAGTTGATGAATGATCTATAAGAATTGAAGATAGTAAATAAAAATAATAAGGTGATGAGGTCTTTGATCAAAGACTATGAGGATAAAATCAATTTGTTTGAAGATAGATTGAGAAAAAATTCCAAGGAATAAGAGAAAATAGTCAAACATGTGGAGACTCAAACTGAGATTGTGACTATAAGATTAAAGGCTAAATAAGAAGAATGTGTAAGGTATGTAACTAAAGTGGATTCCTTAAGAGCTAAGTTGGATCATGCATCAAGTAAGGTTAAGTCCTTTGTGAGTTTGAAAAGAGTACCAATGATATATATAACATACTGAGTAATCAAAAGATTACTAATGACAAAAAAAGTCTTGGTTTCAATGGAGGCCAAAAGAAGAACACTAATGTGATCAAGAAGGTCAATGGTCAATCAATGAATTATGGTGCTGGTAGAATGCAAACTAATCTTATTAGGCATCCTAATACTATAAGGTATGTTAATCCTTTAAATGGTTATTTTTATTCATGTAACCAATTTGGTTGAAGAGTAAGGAATTTTAGAAGGCCTTACAAAAATAAATATGTAGAGAACTATGATAAAAGTCATTAGTCAAGAGGTATGTGCCATGGTGCATTACCATCAAAAGGAATAGTGTGTTTCAATTACCATAAGGTTTTTCATATTGAAAATTTATATAACCATGGATTCTCAAGTCAATATAAGAAATTTAAGGACCCTAAAATACAAGAAAGAAGACAAGATAGCGAGTGGAAAACAAATGAAACTAATATAAATAATAATAAGTATATAAGTTCAAGTGGACTATTTTCCATGGTGGAGCATAGTTCAGATACAAAGGAGTCTGAGGAATTCTCCCTATCAACTAAAATTATGAATGGAGTCAAGACAAATAGACTTAGTCAGAATGTTGTTCAAATAAATATTAAAGAGGTGAATATAAAAGGGATATTCAATCCTAATAGGATCATGAAAAAAGATCAGTCTAGTAAGGACATGTAAATCTAGGAATCTCCTAAGATAATGTTGTATTAGTACCCTTGAGAAGTTATTTCTCCAATAGGCTTCATGGAGTCCCTTAACTAGTGAGTAAAAGCATGAAGGATGCTTGGTATTAGGGGGAGATTTATATTTTTTTCTTTAGAATAAAAGTTCAATCAATAATCTATTGGAAGTGTAATTTCAAGATATGAGTTACAAAGCATTTCTATGATGACTTTATCAAACCAAGTCACATTCATGATATTTTCTAAAAGATCAATTTATTCATGAAGTTAGTTGGTTGTGAGCTTGATATGTGTTGAGTTGTTTTAGATTAAGGTAAAAGCAGGTTTTGAAGGGACCCTGAAACCCTTTAACAAAGAAAGAACGTTGAAATGATAACACCCACCAGGAATAAAAATCCTAAAACTAACTAAAAATAGTATCAAAATTAGGTTTTACAGGGACCTAAAACCATAGACCAAAACCAAAAGAAAGATCATAGGTTTTACAGAGACCTGGAAACTCAAAATAAGTTTATAAAACTAAGATCCAACTTTTAGAACCAGTTATAACATCTAGCAGAAAGGACCAGAACAAAAACAATAGCAAAAAAGAAGAGCTTAGTCTTCTAATTCCAAGATCATCTTCACAGTCTCATTTCCAACCATTGTTGTATCATGTATGGATATTGCAGCTGATGTAGCAGCTTCTTGCTGGGCTTTCTTCCTTGAGCTCTACCTGGTCCTCTTACTTGGCCCCTCTAGAGATTTTATTTCTTCATTAGCTCATTTTCCAAGGTTAGCTATAGCCACACATATGCTAGAAGTAACCTCCTCCATTTTCATTATACTTTCCTTGATGAGCCTTCTCAGATTATTCTCATAATCCTTAAGTTTAATTGGAATATCACTCATTTGCTTCTCCAAATTATTGATTCTGATCCTATCAGCTTCCTGGTTATATTGCATTATTTCTACTTTCTTCTTCAGCTCCATCATTTCCTTGTCCATCCATGAATCAACTTGGAAAATTACATCCGCTTTGAATATGGCCAAATTCATGAAGGAGATATTATTATCCCTCTAGCGAGCATCACAACTATCATCTACATTCTCCTTTGGAAAGGACTCATCCTTTTCAATTTGGTCATCCCTTCCCATCATTTTCTCCTCTTTTGTCTCTGTAGGGCTTTTATGTTGGTCATGATCATCCTTTTCTTTTTCTCTAATCTCCATGGCATGATTGGAACCCAGCACCAAATGTTCCTTTTCTCTTGTCAAAGCTAGATCATCAAGTAAATTATTTGTTTCTTTAACACTTCCCCCCATCACAGTCTGATTCTCTTCATGATTATAATTATTCTATTCTATATTGCCCTCTATTTTTTCCCCTTCATTTTATTTCTCACTTTTGTCTTCATTTCCTGATAACCTTCCAGATTTGAACTAAAATCCCCAGTTTTTGTCCCTTCTTCTTCCTCAACAACATTCTTCTCAGAACTTTCTATACTTTCCCACTTAGATTCCTCTTCAACATTCTATTTTTTAAGACTGGAGGGTTTAGGTTTTACTTTTTGTTTCCCCTTCACCTTTCCATTCTTCTTACACTATGAATCCTTATTTTTGTCAAAATAAGGATTCGAGACTATAGCATTGCTTTTGCAATAGCCCTCTATAATAAGAATTAGTCCTTCATGCAAAATTGGTCGAGATTCCTTCTTTCTATGAGCAAATAGAATTTGAAGTGGTGAAAAGTGAAAATATAAAGGGAAGGAAATTCTGTGTTTATGCCTAAAATGATTAAGAAAGACAAAATTAAATTTATGAACTCTTTTGCTTTTACCATCTAGGTTAAAATGCTCATGAATGCAGCATAATACATCTCTCCAGATTCCTTTTATTTACTCCAAATCAAAGAAATCTCCACTCTTTTCCAATTGATTCTACTCTACATCTATTTTTTTGGAATTTTTTGTAAGCTACATTAGAAATACTAGTATGCTTAGAGAATTTAATGCCACTCGTGGGGAGCCCTGTAACCTCAGCGATGAATTCCTCTGTGAATTCCTCTATTGAGTTACTGATAAAGAGAGATAATGATCTATTTTGGAGAATAAATGTGTTTTTCTAGGTCTAAATATTAGATAGTTATCAAGATATGACCCTTTTTCATTAATGTTAAATAGGGATAAATTTCTAGTTTGGGAAAAAGGTCATTCTAAAGAGATACAGCTTGGGGAGATGAGAATGATTAGATTTATTTAATTTTTTACCATATAGGACAAAGGGGGATATTTTTAGGTATTTTAATATAGTTATTGTTGTGGCATAAATGTTTTCAATGATTTCAAGGTTAAGTTGGATGTCATTAATGTCAAGGTTAAAGTTGATGTCATACATGGTGAAGTGGTATGTGATAAGTATGTCTTATGACAAGAGAAAATTTGAAGGAAACCTATTGTATCTCCATTGATAGATAATTTTAAGGAAACCTAATAATTCTTCTAAGGTTGATGATATATCAATGTCAATATTAATATACAAGGTAAGCATACTTTTGAGCACTAGTCTTAAGAAGCATTGTCATATCATGAGCATATGTGTGAAGATGGTAGTCTGGTAAGATGGATACACATAGGTATGATTGGTTATTTAAGGATTAAAAATCATGAATATGAAGTTTTTAAACACTCAATAAAGTTTCAAGGTAAACATTCAAAGGTATGGTCTTAATCTTAAACATGTAACTAGACTAGTCCTAGATTTTGCCTGACCTAATGAGGAGTCTTGACTTGTTATCAAGAATGAAAATAATTGGTATAGCATGAAATAATATTATTTATATTATTTAAACATGTTTATAAGGTATATGATATTTTATATGAGGTTTCTAGGTCAATTCTTGTATTAGTATATGAATTAAGAGACCTAGTGAGAAGGCATAGGCTTGGTAGCATGATGAGGTGAATAGTATAAGGCTTGAGTGAAGAATATTAGAATTTTATGAGAATACTATTAGGTTTTATTAAATTATAATAAGGTTTTGATAATATTACAAGAGGTTTCAAGTTATGTTCAAGGTCTAAGTGTGGCTTACAGGCATAGGACTAGTGTGTAAAGAGATTTAGTATGGTATAATGAGGGGTCAAGTTCAGTTTCCAAGGTTCCAAGAGATCATGAGATAATTTTTAAAGGTGTGAGAGTGTGTTTCAAGTATTTTTACCAAATATTATGTCAAATTATTAAGGATAAATCATGAAATTTAGTTTTGAGGTTTTTTGTGTGCACAAAATGAGATATAACAAACCCAGGAAGAATTTTATTATGCTCATTCGCATGTGAAACATTTTCATGAGATCCTAAGAATTTCATGGAATTTTTTTAAGGTTCTTATCTCAAATTTAATATCATTGGTTTTGGATTTGAGGGGAATCCTTTAAAAATAATTATTAAGAATGGAAGGTAGTTTAAACCCTCCTAAAACCCTCATAATGACATGATATGAAAGATCTTATTGTAAATGGATCATAATTGTCTTTTTGACATAATTTTATGATTTTGAAATGTAGATGACTCTCCTATATTTCTCTACATGGCACTGGTATGTCAAAAAAGTGAGTGGAAGCTACAAAAAACCCCTTATTTCTTAGGTTTTTAAGGTAGCAAGTAGGGTTGACTAGGTCAAAGCATGAAAATTCTTAGAGGATAATTTTTGATAATTTTATTTTATTCCCATTTAATTTTATTTTATCTTTTTTCATACCTTAAATATGCAAAACTTATCATTGAATTTGACTTATCACTAAATAGGCCTAATGAGGAAGATAATGAGAAAACTAGGCAAAAGTGAGAATGAGAGTAGGGATCAATTGAAATGGATTAGGGATGGATCAAAATTGATGGGTTTATTTATATTTACCTATATTATATATTAAATTTGATTATAATATGTTTAAATTCTCATATACAATTAGAATGTTTCCGTCAAAGTGACCTATCTAACGTAGTGAGGTCTACGTAGGTTGAAGACATGAGATTGGTCTATAAGACCAATATTGATATTGAAACTTGTAATATATTTATTTAAATATTTTAAAATTATTCTTAAGGATCATCAAAACCAATTTTATGTTCATAATATTCTTCACACATGTGTTCTAAGTATTTGTTTTCATGACTATGTTTATGGAGCTACAGGCAATTTTTCATGTATGAGTGACATTGATGTTCCTGAGTCAGTGTGACAATAATTTATTAATAAAATACACATGAATTTTTTATATAATTATCATAGTTTAATTTTAATAAATTTTTATTCAAGATAATTTCCTATGAAGGAGTGACAATTCAAATGTTCTTGACTAATATCTTGAGGCTTATTTGCAGTTTCGAGTGAGAATATGAAAATGATTTGTTTGAGGTATTTTACACTATTTCATGAATTTAATGAATATTATGATGACCTTGAGGTAATTATTTTATATACATGTTATTTTTTGATATTATTATTTAGAAAATTTGAGTGTATACTTGATATATTCAAAAGAGACTTTTAAGTAGTGAGAAGGCCTAATTATGAGTAGACCTAATAGTGTGGTTCAAAGAGTGAAATGAGCTAAATGGTGTTGGGGAAATAAGATGATATTATTAAGGGTATAATTTAAGTTTTTCTAAATTTTTTCATGCATGTGAGGAGGATTAAAATTTTATAATGTGGTCAAGGTGAAACATGTGTCTTGAGAAGGCCTAATTGCATTAGGTCTCTATTAGGATTAATGGTGGTTTTGGTCCTTATGGGTGATAAACAACTTATTTAATGGTTGTTTCAATTGTAAAACCTATTTTTTGATATATTAAAATGGTGATAAAGGTATGTATAGGTATTTTTATAACCAATATGGGTGAGATCAAGAGTCAAGTATAAAAAGAAGGTCTAATAGGCCTAATTCGACTAGTTAGAATATTGAGGTAATGAATGAATGAAGTAGAGGTTTAAAAACTATGTACAGGGATTGAATACCATAAAATATGTGAGATTAATATTTCATGATATTATAAAAATGATTATATATATTATGATCAAGGTCATTTGAATTAATTCTACTAAGAAGTGGGCTAGTTGAACAAAGAGGCCTAATAGGCTATCTGAGAGAGATAAAAGAGTGAGAAGAGAAAAAGAAGGTGGTAATCATAATTTGACTGATAAAAAGTGTCCAAAGTTTATTGTAGGTTCTATTTTACAGATTTTATGTTGATTTACCTATTTTTTTTGTTCCTCCTTGGAAGTTGGTGCTTGATAAAGGACTAGTTGAGTTGGCACTTAACTATTGAGGGTTTGGTTCTCCTTGTGGGGTTGGTACCTCACTAAATATTGATTCATTTCGTATAGGATTATATACCAAGATATTTTTAAATTTTTTTAATCCCATAATAGGGTTTCCCACATATATCTTGCGTTCTTATGTTGTATGCTTTTGTAGATGCTTGTTTATGCATTGGTTAATGTTTGTATGTCAATGAATGCCTCATGGATGATAAGTGAAATTGAATAATTGTTTTAAGGGAAATGATTCAAACCCACCCATATTAGTTTATTTAATTATAACAAATTATGCATAATGTGTTTTGATTTTTAATTTGTATTTTGCATCTAATTTCTATTTAGTGGTTAGAGGGCTAAAATTCATGAATTTATATTATTTTGATGGTTGTGTGGGTGATAAAAGAGGTATAATATAACCTTAGGAAGTTTTATTTTTAAAAATATATTATTTTGGTAAACAAAGAGGTGAAGGATGTTATCACTATTTTTGGTACACTAGTACCATTTAGCACTAGTGTCCTTATTATGGCACTAGTGTCCAACTAAGAGAGCACTAGGCACAAAGGGCCAAGATTAGGAAATGAGGGTCTAGGAATATTTTAGGGATGACTAAGGACACCTATGTCCCACATGAAGGATATATAAGAGTGATAATAAAATCTAAGATAAGTATAGGTATAATCTAGGGATAAATAGTCTCAAGTATCACTCTTACCACTCAAATACCACTTTTAGGTGATTGCAATCAATAATGTGATTGTTAGAGGTTAGTAGTGGGTTAAGGATGAAGGTGAAGGTGTTTAAAATTACCACAAAATTAATTTTAGGCCTTATGTCATCGAATAGAATATTCTTGAGTATGTTGCTACCCATTTCTATGATATAGAGGAACTATTGGGTAAAAAATTAAATGATATCGAGGCTAAGGTGGAGACCATGAATTAGGCAATCATGGAACTTATTGTGAAGTTTGAGGAGATCTTGCTATTCTATAATAAGTTATAGGATGAAGTGAATTTATGTTAAGAAATGATATTAAAATTGGAGAAGACACCTAGGTTTTAATGTTATAGAACTTATAAACTACCCCAGTTAAAGGAGATAGAATGTTATGATGTGCTATAAAGGATTGTCTTATGGAGAATTTATTTTAAGCCATGGAGGAGTTTATATAACATATAGGAGGACCATCAAATGCATAACAATTATGTTATGTTAATGTGCCTCATAGGAATCACAAAGGTTTATTTAGAATATGCATTAATGACATTGTATAATAAATATTTATGAAGAAGGTAGAATCTTAGGAGGATCTGAAGAAAGACCTTAGGGATAAATTCTACCATAGGAATGTAACATGGTTATATAGGATCAAGTTGAGTCAACTAAAATAGATTGGGGATATAATATATTATAAGCATTTCTAAAGCCTCATGTTAGAAATTAAAAACATGTTGAGGTCAATAAACTATTATAGTTTACTAATGGTCTTGAATCATGGGCTCAGGTAGAGCTCCATCACCATGAAGTGTCAGAATTTAGTGAAGCAACTACCATAGTAGATAAATTATTCAATTTTAGAGAATAGTATTAATCCAAAATCAACCTAAATCTTAGCGCTCCAAAGAGTAAGAGTGTTAAGAAGCATTCAATTATGTCTTTAGGGACACTAGTTGGTAACCAGGGAAGTAAGACTACTCAATAGTCATCATCAATGGGATTTAAAAGGTTCTAGAGCACCTCCAAAGGTGATAAGATGAAGTCATATAATGGAGATTCATGTGAGAATTATTTCCATATAAAGTGTTAGATGTGTGGTGGGGATCACTAAAATAGATATTTCCTAGAGTGGCAAAGGGTGTTAATAGTTTAGATGGCATAAATAGATGAATAAAGTGAGAAAACTATGTGTGCGCTTATGTGGATAAATTCCATGGTAACTATTGAGTCCAAATATGGTAGGAGTAACCTTCATGGAATGAATTTTTTAGAGGTTTTTATTAAGGGTAGGAGAACCACACCACTTTTGGACATGAGTATGACCCATAATTATAATAACCTACTTAGCCAAGAGGCCTCTATTCCTACATAGGTGTTAGAAGGTTTAATGTATTAAAATATCCATCTATGAAAACTCTTGGATATACATAAGGTGTGGAAGTTCAAGTCAAAAAGTGGAAAGGAAATATGTAATTATCCTTTATCAATTTGGATTATTTTGAGCTAATGTTGAGACTAGAATTTATCCAAAAGGGTAACATGGAAAATTTTCCCCATCTAGAATATTTATTTGTATTAGATATAAGGAAGACGTGCATGGTCAAAAAAGTTTAGATAATACAGATATGGAAGACATGTGGTTTTGTCTATGAGTAAGCAAATGACTACATGAGAAATGGGGAGTGAACCCATATTTTTAGAAGCTCTTTTTGGTAGTTGGGATGTTGAAGAGGGACAACATGTTCCTATTTTATTAGGAGTGAATAAGGTTCTTCACAAGTACCTAGACTATAAGCCTAAGGATATAACACCTTATTTTCCACCATGAAGATAAATAAACCATCACCTTGAGTTGGTTCCAAGGGAGATTCCCATAACAAGGGATCTGTACCAATTATTTGGGCCTAAGATGGTTGGTTTGAAGAAGCAATAAGAAGTGTTGTTGATTTATAATCATCTTCATCTTGTGTACTCCTATTATGGATAAATAATACTATTTCAAAGTAATTATGATTAATCACATAATATTTGTATGGATTATAATGATTTGAAAAATTTATCCATCATGACCTCATATCCTCTACTTGTGTATTTTCATGAACATTTTGATCTAGCAAGACAATCTAGAGAAATAAAAGTGGGAAATAGGGTAATGTTGTGGATGGAGTCAAAAGTTTTAAAATATCCTCTTAAGAGAGAAAAGTATTTGGTGTATGAGTATGTTGGTCAATATGACATTATGGCTTGTGTGGAAAAGTCACATATAGGCTAAAGTTGCCAAAACACATGAAGGTACATATTATCTTTTGTGTGAGCCATTTAAGCCATTTTATTCCAATGAAGTTGAACTATAATGGGATAAGCCTAAGCATATACCCATGAATGTGATAGGTAAGGTGAATTAGAAGTTGGAGTTGATACTTGAGGTGGAGATAGAGGGGTGGTTTTATCAGAGATAGAGGGAGTTTTTTAGTACATTAGGATGGTATTTATTTAACAATATGGGAGTAGGAATTATTGTTGAATTATAAGGATAAGGTAAAATTTTTCATTTTAAGGAATAAGGTCCTTGTTTCCTTGACATTGATTTGAGTTTGAATGGGTGACATCCTCCATGATCCATATAGTAAAGTCTTAACAGTGCTAAGGTCATTTATAAATATAAGGGGGAGTGTATATGTTGGATGTACAACTTTGAAGTCCTCAATAATGTTAATTTTTTGATCCATTAGCATGCTTTATGAAATTATTTGAGTGGATGCAAATTTAAACTGATAGTGTAAGAAGTGGGAATCTATCCATGTAACATTGTGTGTGTGGGGACAGTCTGGTAGTCTTATTTTTTTTTAATATAGGTCATTCTAGGTAGAGATTAATAAAAACTTATGAGGGGATTCTTCATTTTAATCATTTGAGTGGTTTTCAATCATTATCAATTGAGCCTAATTTTATCATTGTTGTGTATGAGGTTATTTTACCTATTTATTCTACTTTAAACCATTTTGTCTTACAAGAGTAAATAAAATACACATTCTCCTAGTTAATTTTACATTATTTGATACTCATGTTTGTTTGACTCATTTATTTATCTTTTCAAGTGGTATATTTAGCTTCTTCATTTTAATCTTCTAAAATATAAGGAGTACCACTATGTTATGTGTTCTTGTGTAGGTAAACACTAAAGGTTTAGTCCATACTTATTATGTAGTTATTTTCTCATAGAGTAACTTCAAAAGAATAAGTGGTTTTTCATGGTTACTATTGATAATATTGACCCATAGGTAAAATTTTCACCCCCACCATTTAAAACATTACATATCATGTCAGTTTGTCTTTTGAGTCAATAAGTTGATCTTGGGAATTCCTTAATGTGAATATTGGAAACTAAACCATCATAGCACATCATGAAAGAATGAATAGATCAGCTTGGTTATACATTTCATAAGTGTACTAGGGATTTAACCAAGGTTGAATAATTGCATGAAAATGATGTATTTTTTGCCAACATCATCCCCTCCAAATTTTATGTCTTGATGAATTTTCTATATCAAGATATAAGGCTCTAAAAATTATTTAGTAGTATGGGACATGCCTGAGAACATCAAGTTAAGGCCAAAATAAATAGTTGTTTGTATTCAAAAATCCTTAACAAGTTTTAAGTCAAATGAAGGGATCTAGGTGGCATGATCTTGGAATCTTAGAGTAAATATCAATGGCAAATGGGAAACCAATCAAGTTAATGGTTCAAGATAGATCTATGGTGTGATTTTAATCATGAAGTTAAATATCAATAATAAACTCAAGGTAAAAAGGTTAGAGGACCTTAAGGATAAATACAAAGGTGCCAAGTGACTCAATCATGGTGATTTTAAATTAGATCAATAGTTTGAATTTGATCATATTATTAGATGGAGATTAATGGTCCATTTCTTATCTAGTCAATCAAAGATCAATGGAGTGTTTTAAATCATACAAGATAAAAATGATGGTGTGAGGAAAGTAAAAATTTATTGAGCCTAAATTGCATATGAGGCCACCACATGGCATAAGTACATTAGCTAGATGAATACTGATAGTAGGGTCTATAGGAGGTATGTAGGACTACCAAGTGTCACATTTTCGAAGTTCAAGACAAAGATCAACATGGGGATGACAAGTGGCATAATATAGAGAGAAATCAAAGCTCAATGGCCAATGATAAAGGTCAAATCTAGGAGACTCTTGAAGACATCAATAGAGAAAATTTGATCAGATCCCAGGGGGTTGAACATAAAGACACATGTCCAAGGTGACTACTGGAGTTATAGGTTACATCCTAGTTGAGAAAAGGATTGTTCATGTCCTCTACTCAAACCTAGTCCAACATGGGAATGACCCTAGGCTATGGGTTACCTAATATTGGGCCAAACCTCTAAATTTTAAGGGGATAACTCCCTTGATTTATTCATTTGAATTCTCTCCTAAGACCTAAATATGTTGGGATGAAAAGAGTGAAGGAATTGCATGAATTAAACCTATACTAACATGTGATGATGCACCATGAATTCAAATATCCACTTATAATTTTACATTCTTCACATACTAATGGATTGATCTCAACCAAACAATCATCTTCGTGAACCCTATGCATGAGTGTTTCATATGGAGGTATAACTACATGAATGGAATGACAAGGCTATGATAATTAGGTCTAGTGTAAGACTCTCATTATCCATGATATACTTCAAGACTACATTATCAATCTTTCTACACTCCACATGACCTACATGAGATAATTATTTGGCACCTAGGTTAACAGGGACCTACAAGGGATATAATATCATCACATTTTCATATCAAAAATTATAAAAACACAAGGATGTCATCATGAAAGAAGTAAAAAAATTTGTTATTTAATCTAGATAGATGTAAAATTACAAATTCTGGCAGAGTATCCTCATACTATCATAAGGGATGAAAATAGGATTAGAAACATGGATATATAAATAAATAAAATGAGATAAAGGTAGAAAGGCATATAAATATGGATAAGGGGTCAAAATTGACCACAATTGAAAATTTTGTTGTAGTTATATTGAACTTGGTAGCCTCCCACTTGCATTTCTACACTTGAGATGAGTGTATGGTATCTTCAATGAGCTCCTTGAAATGTTAAGGTCAAAATTTGGCAAACATGACTCATTAAGGTCAATTTTACACCACCTTTAGTATATATTTCCTCTTTACATCTATTACCAACATTAAATAGAGCTAAATAGGGGTATTCTCTATGAACCATTAAGTGATGTACTCCTTTTTGTTTGCTCATAAGGCCTTATAACTACTATATTATTCTTAAATTTCCATGAAATTTCCATAAATACCTCTATTAAATGTCTTTGATTATGTTTACCACTCCCTCCATTATCCTCTTCCACCAATTTTGGGCTCCTTGTTTGACCAAGTAGGCTAAATAGGCCAATTAAGCCTAATTATCTAAGTATTGATGTATGGCTGCCATGAAAGATGTATAGCAAGCTTAGAAACTTATAAGAATAAGATATATATTATTGAAACAACCCTTTTATACATTATCTATGCTTAAATCATCACCAAATACTTGAGATCTCTCTCTTCCTAGTAGACTAGTTGTTTTGAAATAAGTTATAGAGGTATCTCTAGTTGAAACATTAGGCATTTCAAGCTTTGAGGAGTTGAATTAAGTTTAATAACATCATGTTTGAGGATAAATCTATGCTTTCAAAGGAGGGATAAAAATATGTAGACCATTTTTTAGCTTAAATGGGATCCTTTCCTCTTGAAACTTACAAGATACATCACACCTAAGCTAAATTTCCTCACCATATCCCTTGCTATATGGAGCAGTCCATATAGTTTGTAGTATGTGTATAAAACCCTTCAAAATATTTTATTTTCCAATCTTTTCTCAATATTTAAACTCTTACAATGCCATATGAGATTCAAATGAAGGAATCCACATATTAATAATCTTGTTCCAAGTAAGAGAATTCATGAAGTTGTAAAAGTCATGAAATACCATGTGGAGCCCACTTGGCTTGGTGATAGGGGTGTGGGTAGCTCATAAAATTAACTTAAGTGGAATGATGTGTTTAATGAATTAAATTATCATGGGTATAATCTATTTTATGCCCCTTTTGATATAGTTAATCAAAATATCTCCCCTTTCCAAAGTTTTAAAAAGTGACATAATCTTATAAAGTGGTTTGAGGGGGTCATAAAGGGGGATCAAATGGACTTTAGATGTGTATTTTAAAGGTAAAGGACATTTAATGTACCATGAAACTCATCATATACCCTCCAATCATTTATTGAGGTACCTTTATATCACCAAAGACAATTATACTATTCAAACAAGGCTAAGACATTCCTTAACTTTCAATGATTTTGACAATGATATTTCACTCCAAGACATTATAACATCCAATAAAATATTAAAAGGGATCTAAGATGCTCATGACATTAAGGACTAAATCATAAAACCATGACACCTCATGAAATTTTTGATAGGATTCCAATACTCACATCGAATAAGGATGACATGACTATGAGAGAAGTAATCATAAGAAAGATAGAAGGATGGTCACCAAAAGTTTTCAAAGTATGGTGTTTAAATTTGACCTATGAAGCCAAAATGTCAATAGTTATAGTGACTAATGGATGACTATCCTACTGGTCAGAGGAACCCATACATTATGATGGTAAATAAATTTGAAAAAGAGTATACCATGAGATTCTTAAGGGTGAATTATACTCTTGACACCTCAAATACTTACAGGGGAAATAAGACACACACAAACACAATAAATAAAAAACCTAACACTAAAAAACACACCTAAAAAGTAAGGATAAACAAGGGAAAGAATTGAAATAAGGCACTACCTATAAACTCGTGCAAAGCACTTATTTAGAAAAATAAACTAGCTACCTCAAAACTGACCTAACTTTTGACTTTATTCCCACAAGATCAAATGGGAATGTTTTTTGATCATTTTGTCAATATTATGTGAAGATTTCATATGATTATTTGTGTGTAATCATACTTGTATTACTAGGTGACAACTTCCTTTTATAGGTAGCACTTTCTTGATTACCTAGAAGAGTGAAAGGACCATTTAGATTCATTCCTATATGAATGGGTTGAGTGTGAGGGTTAAGAACCCAATAATGCTCCTCCCAAATATTCATACCTCATACCATCAATATCATCTCATCTTTAGTTAGGGGATGTAACTGATTTTTCTTATTTAATTTCAAGTGATTGATTATCAAAGTATCATGGACAAGTTATTTCTCCTTAAACATTGATTGGTGTAAAGGTGGGGTGTCTAATTTCAATCATAACTCCTCTAAGTCCTCCCAAAATGACATATCATTATAGCTAATGGATAAGTCACAATGTTTATTTTAACCTATGCCACTTATTTTCAATTCAACAAGCTAATTAGTCACTTCTTTCACATTGGTAAGATCACAATAAGGTTCTTGATCAGCCAAATTTTGCTCCTCTTCCTCCCTAATAGAAGGTGACAACTAGTCAATCCATTCAATCAGAAGCTCTTCTTATATTTTTATTTCTTGAGTTACATTTCTTTCCTCATTTGAAACATTATCTTACTATTCAACTATATCACTCAAATTCTCCATGCCAAGTTATTCCATATCACTTAAGAATTCCAAGAACATGTGTTGCTAGTGGTCTTCCAATGGATTATTGAATTCAATGTTGATAGCATCATCATGAATGCTATCATATAATTGATCTCTTAGGAAAAGATTAGTTTGTGTTTCATTTTCCTTAGCACCATTATTATGACATCATAGCTACCCTTTATTATCTAAGTTCTCCTCATGTTCACTCTGTAATATGTTGGAATTCATAGGGGTTATAATTTGAATATCCTCTTCATAGACACTAGAAGTGTCTTTTCCAAGGTATTATTGACAATCAGTTGCAATTGTATCTCTATCAATATCTTAAATTAATGCCCCTTCCTCTACCAACTATGATTGTTTGTTGATCATGCTTAAATGATCTAATTGTAATTTTAGTGTACTTGACTTCTTTCCAAGATGTGAGAGGAGGGGAGGGAAGTAGATATCATTAGGATGATTGATGATCACAAGGGTATCCTTCCAACTAGGGATCATAATTGGTTTCCTTTGAAGTTCTTGGGATGAAGGGGTGGTAGGCACTTGGATAACAATAGATGGACTAATAAGTGTGTTTGGATATTCTTAGAGGCTCTTTGAAATATATTTGAAAGATTTTCCTCCATATTTATTATCCTTTTCAAGGGTGAACATGATGAAGTTTGGATCCTTGTCCCATAAAGGTTTCCATGTTTATATCAATTTAGGCTCTTTGGTAGGCATAGGATCTTGAAAATAAGTGGATTACTTTGGAGAAAGAATGTGAAGGAAATCTACCTTTGGGGTGATTATAAGAGGAGTATGAATGTGGAACTTAGAGAGTGACTCAAACTTGATTTTTACCTCCACACCATGTTTAAAATATCACACTATATGAGACAAGTATTTGAATAAGTACCCTCTAACCTAAGTCATAAAGTCATATCATAAAAAAACAAAGAAAAGTGAAGCAACATGTCTACCATAATAAGGTCTTAAAAAACTAAGTGTGGGGTAGGTATGGATAGTAAATAATAGGATCTTAACAATTACAAATATTTTCATGAGGGATCCATTACATTGTAACTAAAAATTAGACATAGGTTCACACACTAACTTCAACTTGTCTTCCACTAATTTATGATTAATTGAAAAACTTGTCTTGTAATTAAGAAAACAATTATGGACAAAGAAATATCCTATGATCAAAGAGAAAAGAAAGTAATATAGAGTGACTAATTTAATTTTTTATTATTAGATTGGAGGGGTGTTTTGATGAGGGATAATGGCTTGACACTCAAGCCTTTTTTGCTAAATAATACTCTCCTACAACTTATCCCTTTCTTTTCTTAGTCCCTCAATTTCTAAGTGTAGATAATAAATTTTTGGTGTAGGTTCACTGGAAGTGGTAGAAAGTTGTTAATAAGACTGATCATGAGGATCAAGAGGTTGCCACGGAGGTAGAAGAGGCTCTAAGTATGGTGGATGGTCTTGATAAAATGTAGGATGTACATTATATGGCTAATATGGATCAATATATAGACCATATGGGCTATGATAGGGTGGATAAGGAGGTGGAGGGGAGAAATATATCTCATAGGTTATCATGACTCCTCATGCAACATGAGTATTAGATGAAAACCATGACCAAAAACCTTCTTACCTCTACAAGCATGAAACCATTGATATATTCAATCTTGAGATTAACTGTAAACATTACAAAGATGATTAAATGTCCTCCAATATCTCTAGAGCATGCTTAAAGTCACTTGAAATCTATCCCACTCAGCATGATAGAATTGTTCTATTTCTAGGTGACACCCTAGTTGAGCAAAGGATTGTTCAATTCCCTTACTCAAACCTAGTCCAACATAAGAATGACCCAAGGGAGTGGGCTACTTTATGTTAGGCTAGACCTCTAAATTTTAAATGGATATCTCCCCTAATTTATTCATTTTAATTCTATCCTAAGACCTAAATAGGTAAGGATGAAAAATGTGAAGGAATTACATGAATTAAACCTAAACTAACATGTGGTGTTGTATTATGAATCTAGATATCCACTCATAAGTTTTTATTATTAACATACTAATAGATTGATCTCAACCAAACAATCATCTTCATGAAGCCTTTACATAAGTGATTTGATGAGTGTCATTTAACTCTTCATTTAATCAATCTTTTAGGTTGATGTTTATCAAACTAGGGCTGATGTCCAAAGCTATCTCTAGTAAGGTTTATGGTGGTAGATCTATAATTTGGTCTTGGGGTAATTTTAATGATTCTAATCTAACTTTTAACAATGAAATAATTCTTCTAAGTTAATTTCTTCACACACTTGTTGAAAGAAGAGACTACTAACTAATTCAATCCTTTTCTTGAAATCAAAAAATACTTTCATACTTGCTTGAAATTGTAAATTTAAATCTAACTCACACTTGTTGAAGATACAAATCTAAATCAAATTCACACTTTTCTTAAACTATAAATCTAAATCTAATTCACACTTATCTTGAACTATAAATATAAATATAATTCACACTTTTCTTAAACTATAAATTTAATTCTTCATTCACACTTGTTGGAAAAATGAAATACTATTGAAATGTAAACCCATAATTTACTATTTTATGAATGACAAACACTTGCAATGATTGAAGATACTTTTATTATATAATAATGGATAATTAATTTAACATAAATATAAATATAGTATAAAAATTCTTGGTTCCAAGGAGAGAGGACCCTTGCTCTTCCTAGAGTCAGGAGTGAAGTTTACTTAGTACTGAAAACTAGAATAATTCTACATTAACTCGTGAAAGCTAGAATTTTTTCCATATTCTTGGAGCTCAAAATGTAACTATATTCATTATTTATTTACTCCAGATGAAAACATACATATTTATACTCATACTTTGGGATAAAGATACTATGTATAAAAATATAAATACTAGTCAATTTGTTACTCGCCAAAGATAGGATATTTAGATTGATTATAATCCTAGAGAATCTAACTATTATCACAAAAAAGTTATACTATCCTTAAAATATTTTTAAGGTTGAAATATATACAAAATATATAAATATTGAATCCTTTAAAATGGTAGGCAAATATTTCATTGATGCGATTCTAGCTATATCCATCCTTCTTTCCTGTAACTCCCATATTTCCCAAATCTTAAATTTCCAAAGTCCATAGAAATAGACTTGCAGAGTCCATAGATTCTAGATCTACAATGTCCATAGAAGTAGTTCTATAGAGTCTATAGAAGCGGTTTTATAGAGTCTATAGATGTTGGTTGAGTGAGTTTGTAGCTTTGAGAAACTAAGGTCAAAACTAAAATGTATCCAAAATGTTATTTATACCATTCTTCCTATGTATTCTTCAAAACCAAAATAGTAAAACATGTTACTTGTTAGATATAAATGACAAAATGGTAACTCAACCTTTAGTTTGACATAAATGAGATAATGTAGATATTTTCCATGAAATATTTAGTTAAAGGTATATGATTTTCATATGATTATATCCTTAGAGAGATGAAATGAAAGAAATTCCATGTCAATAATGAGCCATGTTTTGGGCTCATCATCTCCTCCAAACTTTACCTTTTGTAAGTCCCATTACAAACATTTAGCTAGCTTCATTGGTTCTTGGCCTATTTTACATGACCTTGATAAGATCATATTAATCAAATTTATTTTTGATATGTTGATCTGTATTGCTTGTAAATTATTTATACATTTTAACCATTCTTTTTCATATGTTAAACTTTTCATCAAATTATGGTGCCCAATTTTGCCATCTAGGAACTAGTATGATAAACAGTGGTGGTTTATAACTCATTCCAATCCATATTTTCTTTCCTCTAGAGTTTATTACTTATATAATTTCTTCAATAATTATTTTATCTCTTCTTCTACTCCACCTCAAATTGTTAGGAGACATAACTTCTCATCTTTTGAGATATACAAGTAATTGGTCCCATCTTTTCACAATTGCAGGAACAACTAAATCAAAGCCTTGTATCATAAATAGGTAAAATGAAATAATACAATTATAAAAACATTATAAATAGTGGTTTTTGATGTCAATATTTAAAAAATATTTCTTGAAATAATGGTCAATCAATATTAGAATGGAGAAGGTTGGTCTAATGGATAACCCTGCTATTTTAATATGATATGTATATTCTTCAAATCTATTTTTCCATGCCAACTAATTATTGAAAGTGGAATGATTTGACGTCAATTTAACTTCTCATACATGTAATTTTATTATTAAATTATTATGTTCATGATCTACTATGATCAGATCATGCAAATAAAATTCACAGAGGAGATCCTGAGTATCAAACCTAGAACTGTAGAATATTTCCAAAAATGTAGATGGATCTAAAATATTATAAGATGGCAAGATATTTTAAGGTCTACCATATATAGAATTGTTTAAACAAAAACAAAATGTATGCAAAAGAGGGTTGTCTATAGGCTAGAAGAATCTCTCTTAATTTTCAAGCATTCTATGAGTCTTCTTCCAAAGTCTGAGTTTTAGTTTCTAATATTTGTTTTTCATTTTCTAATTTCTTATTGGTAATGACTAAAACTTAATTATTCTATTTGATTGATTGATATTCCTCTTGAGATTGATGTAACATTTCTAGTGGAGGAATATATAGATAATTGGTTTGACATCCTTGATCAACAAATGTTTTCAAAGAAGAGTTAGGCTGACTATCCATAACAGAAAATGTCTAAGAAGAATTCAACAATTTCTATTTTAACTTTCTATTTTATTTCTCAATATTCTTTATATATGTCCATGAATTAACTTATTCCCCCTCTTTTTATTTTATTATTTATTACAGTTTGTTAAATTTCAAATCAAAATTCAAATATGTTATTTCTAATTTTTTTACTAACATAGAGTTGAGTTGATTTTGACTCTACAGTTGGCTGAGTATATTTGTAATACCTTCTACTTATTGCTAAAAAAAAATTTGGGATTTTGAAAGTTCCATGGTTAGTTGCATGAAAGGATCCTTGTGATATGATCCCTCCTAAGCAAATTAGCATATAATTGTAAATACATGAAATAAAATATGGAAAATTAGTAATATATTAAATAAAATAAACAAAACTAAATTATAATAGTAGAATTACAGAATCGTTGGCCTCTTCAAGGGGAAAAACTCCTTTGAGTAAGATTAATTCAATATAATTCATGGATGCCTTAATTGGGCCTCAACCTTACTTAAATACTAATTTTATTGTAGCAACTATTTCCTCTCATACATGTGGGATAAAGCAAATATGCTCCAAGGATGACTTACAAAGTATACACATTCAACATAACTACTATGCTAATAATGTAAATAGAAGAGTAGAACATGGGTTCCTAACATACCCTCCCTCTTGGAAAAATCTTTGTCTTTAAAGCTTCAATTATGGAAAACATTATTGAATCTAGAATACAAGTTCCTATGTGGAATCATCAGGTTGCCATCCTTGCCACTGAATTAAATAAATTGTGATGGTATGTAAATAAATTTGGTAGGTTTATCAAGCCAAGAATTATTCTAGTTTGAGGAGGGATCCTTCATTATCAAGTTTTAGTAAAAATATTTATTCTTGAATGTTGGTGCCAAGAACTATCTTCAGACATGAGACATGAAACATTAGGTGAATGCGGAAAGAAGGTGGAAGCTCTAACTTGTAAGAAATAGACCCAATCTAGTAGAGAACCTTATATGGACCATAAAACTTAGGGGTAGGCTTTTGACACCCCTTTTATTTTAAGGATGATTATTTTTATGGTTGTAGGCAAAAATAAACCATATCACCTACTTAAAAGGTGCCCTTAGAGTGGTTTTGATTGACCGATTGCTTCATGAAATTTTGTGCCAAATGAAGATTGCCCCATAATATATGGAGAATTTGATCTTGATGGAAAAGAGTAGTGTTGACTGCTTGAACCAGTGACTTTTTAGGTGTATATAGGAGAAGTGGTGGGGGTGCTTGATCTTAAATTAATTCATATGGGGTCATTTTATTAGAGGTGTGGTAGGATGTATTATACCACAATTATGCAAGAGGTAACCATTTCATCCACTGATGTGTCTACTCTATGACAAAATAGCAAAGATAGGTTTTTAGACATTTTTTTATTATTTCAATTTGACCATCAGTCTATGGATGATATCTTGAACTAATTTTTAATTATTTACCCAGACACTTAAATTTTTCTTGCAAAAAATGGTTAGTGAAGGTGGAATCATGATCTAAGATAATAAAATTAGGAACACCATGAAACCAAAATATGTGATCAATAAATATCTGAGCAACAGTGGAAGTAGTGTAGGGATGTGCCAAAGTGAAAAAATGACCATATTTTGAGAGTCAATCCATTATGACAAGAATCATTAATTTACCACCAAATTTTGGGAGCCTTAAATTAAATCCATGGAAATATTAATCCAAATATGTGCGGGAATAGGAAGTGGTTGGATTAGACCAGGTGGGGCAACTATTTCACCTTTAGTACATTGGTAGCTATCACATTCAATAATAAATGTTTTGATATCCTTCTTGAGTCTGTACCAAAAGAAATTATAATGAACTCTCTCATATATTTTTAGAAACCCTAAATGACCAAGATAAGGGGAAGAATGCATCTCCTATAAAAAAATTTATTTGAACTTGGATCCTATTGGTAATAATATGTGATCTTTATATCATAATGTGTGCCCATCCTATATATAATGATATTTAGTAGATGAATAAGTATATAGTTGAAGAACAAATTGTTAGGTTGGGATATCATTATTCCACTCATTTTTAAGATCTTAGAGCCAAGTGGAAATGGGAAGAGAGGCTGCATAGAGGTGTATCAACTCATCAAACTAGTGAGAGAAAGCATCGGCCAACAAGTTTTCCTTACCCTTTTTGTAGGTAATATCATACTCATATCCCACGAGTTTAGAAACCCATTTTTGATACTCTAGAGAAGATACTTATTGTTTTAGAAAATATTTAAGGCTTTGATAGTCAGTTTTAATGCAGAATTATCAACCAATCAAATAGGGATGCCGTTTGTGAACTACATAGAGAATATCCTTCATCTCCTTTTTATATGTGGAACATACCAAATTATGTCCAGTTAGGGCCTTACTAGTGAAGGAGATAGGATAACCCTTTTTCATAAGTATAGCACGAAGACCCATTCCACATACATCACACTCAAACATAAATGGGTTAGATAAATTAGGGATGACCAAGACTGGCATGGTGCACATGGCATGTTTAAGGTCATCAAATGCTTGAAAAGAAGCAGGTGACCATGTAAATGCATTTTTTTTATCATAGATATTAATGGAGTTAAAATAATTCCACAATCCTTGACAATTTTTCTATGGTATCTTATCAGACCAAGAAATCCATGTAAGCTTTTGAGGGTCTTTGGTTGGGTCCAATTTATCATAGCTATAATTTTTGTGGGGTTGACATAAAAACCATTAGATGTGACAATACGTCCTAAATACTCCACCTCTATTTGCCTCAAAGAACACTTTAAATTTTTGACATATAGGTAGTTAGTAGCAAGAATGCCCAAGGTGATGTCGAGGTGGATGGAGGTGACCCTCCCAAGTGGAACTATAGATAAGAATGTCATCAAAGAAGACCAAGAGAAATTTTTGAAAAAAGGGGTTGAATACTTGGCTCATCAAACTCTAGAAGGTGGAGGGGGCATTAGTAAGCCTAAATGGCATGATAAGGAACTCATAGTAGCCATCATGTGTGTGAAAGGATATCTTAGGGATGTTGGCATCATGAAGATGAATTTTGTGATACCCCAAGCATAGGTCTAATTTGGAGAAAAATTGTGCACCATGAAGTTCATCAAGTAGTTCATTGATGATGGGGATTGGAAACTTATCTTTGATGATTACTTTGTTTAGATCTTGATAATTGATGTAGTGATGCCAAGAACCATCTTTCTCATGAACAAGAAATACTAGTGAAGAATATGGACTAGTTTTGGGTTGAATAACCCTAACTTGTAGGAGATCATGGATGATATTTTTGATCTTAGTACTTTGAATAAATGGGTACTATTAGGGCTAAATTTTGGTAGGTGCACTATTAGGAAGTAGTGGGATGCAATGGTCCTAAGGCTAATGAGGTGGAAATCTAGTAGGTTCCTCAAAAATTGAGGAATGCTTGACTAAAAGGTTATGCAAGTCAGAAGGTGGGTGAGAGTATAGTTGTCAAGTAATATGAAGTGAAAATAATTGGGCAATGATGTCATTAGATCTTTGTTTGAGAAGTTTCCCCATGTGATGAGAAATGACAATGCTAGTGGAGCATGAAAGAAGGCCTTGTAGGGTGTATTTATATCCATTCACTAATAACTACATCCAAAGCTATGAAAAGTTCCAAAGGATGGGTCTAAGTATTTATAACCACTAAGCACTAAGAATAGAATCATATCCCCCTAAGGATAAAGAAAACATGTCAACCTGAGGGTTATATTCACCCATTGAAATATGAATATTATGACATTTGCCCTTGTAGGGTAATGTGCCTCCATTGGCAATCATGACTTCAAAACTAGAATGTGGATGGATTAAAAGATTTGCTTGCTTGGTGAACTGAGGGTTGATGAAGTTGTGAGTGATATGAGAGTTAATAATAATGGTGAGGAGTTGCTTCTTAAAATAAATCTTGATATGCATCATTTGGTGGGTAGTTACTCCTACCAAAGAATGCATGGAGATTTTTAGAAGAAAATCTAAGTGCATAGAATCATCAGCTTCATGTGTGATCTCCTTGGTAGTATCCTAATAATATTTAGTATCAGAGAATAAAAATCTTGTAGGTATAATTTTTTCTCAATGCATTTGTGTCTTATAACCCATTTATCATCACAATTATAACAAAGCCCTTTATCACAACATGAACACTTTTAGCTCCTATGAGACATTTGATGGGGGTTTCCATAGCAGTAGATTGTTTGAAAGAGGGCTTAAAGGGTGAATAATTAGATGTGTGGTGTTGAGTGGTGATTTCATCTTCAACAGGTTTTGTGAGACCTAAGGCTACCATCATAGTCTGAGGTTTAAACATCTTGACCTCAGAGTGAATGGGATCTTTGAGGCCACTAATAGAACTCTTGAAGAATTCATATATTAACCCTTTAGTGTGATTAGTTAGCTTCTCAAATTTAATTTTATAATCATGAATAGTCCCTATTTGATGAAGTTTGGTAAGGGCTCCCATAAAATCCTTGAATGTTGAGGGACTGAACCTACCCAAAAGTAGGGATGAAAAATTTGTCCAATTAGGTTCATTATTAGATTTAAGATACCACTGATACCATTGGAGTGCCTCTAGTTCCAAGAAGAAAGAATCAATTAGAAATTTATCAGGATTATAATTGTTATGAAGGTTGAAGTATTGCTCTACATAATAAATCCAACCTTTCAGGTCTATATCATTGAATTGTGAAAAGTCCAATTTGGTCCCACATGGTGGGTGGGTGGATGAAAATGTATTCTCAAAAGAATACTCCATATTCTATAATATATTGAGCAAAAGGCCATTCTGTTCATTTAATCCACACACCATATCAGCTAAGTCAGTGACTTGAGTCATCAAAGTTGCAATTTCCTCCTCTGTGATCTTGGTGCCTGCATATGTGACAACCATAACCTATTTTTTTTGTAATGGGTGGGGAACCTAAAGTTAAGACACATTTATTAAAGGAATTTTTTAGTGTGGATAAAATCTAGAGGGGTAAAGGTACTTTTACTAGATCTTTTGCATAGGAGTATGATAAACAAAGATGAGGGTGATTTTAGAGGGGAAAATGGAAAAACTAAAAAAATTATCAAAGTGGGATGAAGAAGAAGAAAAAAGAGATGAATGATGTGTAATTTTTTTTAGTTAAATAGATAAAAACTAAAAAGGTTATGATAGAACTCAAAAAATATATAAAAATGAGATTTATGGGAATTTAAAGTAGAATTTGAATATGTGACCTCAAAGAAGAAAATGTGAAGAATTTAATTTTAGGTGTCTTGGTAAATTTTGAGAAGAAATAGGGCTAAAGACAAGAAGATATTGAAAAAAACCAAAAATATTTTACACATTTGTAGTTTATGCTTTTCTACTACTCTGTTGATAGTCTTCTAAAGGTTTTCTACTACTCTACAGATAGTCTTCTAAAACTTATATTATTTTATAAATCATTCTACTTTCTAATCTACCTGATGGAAATGGACCCCAGGTTTGAATGGTTTCCTAAAAGGTTTTTTATAATTCACTCTAGCCACCAATGCCATCTGAGTGAGTACCATTCTCCAAAAAAAATTTGGCCATAGATTTACCTCTTAGCAATAGCTCTTGGTTTTTCTCCTGGGTGGGAACTAGTCAATCAGGAATGGGTCATTTCTTGTTTCACTAGAAGGTCCTCTCAATGAGCTATCAAATTTGGGGTTCTTATGGTCCTCTTCAAAATTATTTTTAGGGATTTCACCCAAGCACTTCCAATAGTTAATCATATAGGTTTTACCCTGATCTAAAATAAAAGATAAAATCTAGAGTAAAACACAAATATAATGCATTTGAATAGAAAATCATGATATTTGGTGTCATATAGTTGCCAAAATGAAATTGTAGATTTGGAATATTGTTTCGAAGGGTTGGGAATGGATATATTACCACTTTCTAATCACCAGGGTCCAATTATGGCAAGCTGAGAGCATACAGTGGGCAACATAAAAAATTTCTCCCTTGAAAGTGATATGATACCAGATGATATGATCCTTCCTAAAAAAATTAGTATATAATTTCAAATATATGAAATAAACTATGGAAAATCAACAATATAGTAAATAAAAGAAACAAAACTAAATTACAATAGTATAACTGTAGAATCATTAGCCTCTTCGAGGGGGTAACCTCCTTTGAGAAAGCTCAATTCAATACAATTTGTGGATGCCTTCATTAGGTCTTAACGTGACTTAAATACTAATTCTATTATAACAATTATTTCCTCTCAAGCATGTGGGATAAATAAAATATGCTTTAGGGACAACTTACAAAGCATGTGCATCCAAAGCAACTACTATGCTAATAATGTAAATAGAAGAGTAGAACACGGGTTCCTAATACCTTGGGACTAGATGGTTCTCCTTATTCAAACGTATATAGAGATTTAACTTTGTCTAATGTAACTTCAATTTGATCATTTTATTCTCCTATTGAATTACCTTGTTTAGATTCTAGTTCACTTATTAGAGAGCTTTCTAATTCCTTCAATGGTTGCATGACAAAGCTCTTAGTAGGTTCCTCTATAGGAACTTCTATAGGAGTTTCTTTTTATTTATTGTTCTACTTTTTTGAAGGTTTGGATAGTTATTTAAGGTTATCTAAGTTATTGACTACTTCTTTTTCATCTTCATAAAAAAAAATCAATCTTATTATTCTTTTAGTACTAAGGGCCACACTTGATCCTTCTATTGTAGGAGTCAAGCCCTTAGCCTTCTCAGGTACTATTGAGGCAACAACTTGTCTTTTTAGTTTTCTTCTTCCCAAGTAGAGGACTGGTTTTTGAATAAATTCCTAAGGTTCTTGTGGAGCCTCTGAAATAGTGAGGGTTTGAGCAGCTTGAGATCTTATAACCCTTCTTGAAGAGAGAGGATTTTCTATTACAACTGTAGGAATATTTTGCTTTTTCCTTGAGCTCAATTATTTGGTGGGTGTAGCAATTATAAGATATTACCTTTGTGACTAGATTGAACCTAATGTTCCAATTTCTTATTGTATAGGTGGGATAGGAATCTATCTAATGACTCTATTTCAAATACTTCACAGCCTTCTTTCCCCTATTGTAGGAAATGATGTTGAATAATCAGGTGAATGAGGCCATGATGCCTAAGGGAGGCATTAGGGGTGGTGGTCATTACTTGGAGGGAACTATATAAGAAATATGAAAGGTTAATTTTGTACTGAGTATTTTATCTACAATATTTTAAATATAGTATGACTTTCATGGCTTCTCCACCCAAAAAGATACATTTCCCTTCACAAGTAACATATTTAGTTACTCATGATGCAAAAGATTGTCAGGGCTCTAGAAGTGAGTCTCTATGGATTCCCTTAGCTTTCCATTTTGAATTAATTAAACATGCAAATATAATCCATTACTTACCATTAAATTGAGTAATTAAATAATTAAATATAACTCTTCCTATTGCTTTCATTCCTTCATTTGGAATTTTAATGATTTCATCGATAACCTAACTAGATACTAAAATAACTATTCCTTTAAGAGTAAAAAAGTAAAGAGTAAGGTTTTTCACAAATTCACTTACGAGTGGTTCATGGAAGCCCTAAAACTTTTAGATGAATGGTAACCAATCATTCACATCAAATACAGTAATAGAATCCCTATCATTAATGAATTTTGTTGCCTTTCTTGGTTTTGACCTTGTCTTTTGTCCAATGCTTTTATGTTGTGAAGATGGCAACTAGATTGCTCTCTGACTATGAAAATGTTTGCTAAATGCAGGCAAGGTTTTGTAGTGGTTATCTGCTCTTAAAATCCATAGAGAATGCTTCAAATTCACTTTGTAATTACCTATATGGTCTGCTATACATGTGGGGTTAATATCACATGGGCTAGGAACAACATAATCATGAATTTGTACACATTTAGCCATGTACTTGGCATCTACAGAGTGGAACTACTGACTATTATTGTGACCTAGTTGATGACATGACTACTAAGATGATGGCATGACATGGAGTGGTTTAATTACTCATATGGGGGATGGTGATTGTGTTTTCAACTATAATATTCTACCATATAACGATTAAGCCATTTTGATTTAATGTTTTTGATAGCATGAGACCATAGCCTCATCATAATGATAATGATGCAGGGGATTATGTTTAATCAATTATGATAGTTGGACCTTCACTCCTTACTTTTCATGGTATGATTACTCCTATTTAGGGAATAAATTATTATCTAATTATGGTTTTTCATCTTTGTAGGATTTTCTTATTTAAATCAAAAGACTTATAGTTCACTAAAACATGAATAAATAAAACTTATAACTCACGTAGTCATTCTTGTACAAGTAAATTTACATGAATTAGTTAACATATTTTAAGGATCAATTCAGAGATTTATTGCATGTGGAGATCAATCATGATCTGCATGATCAAACTTTTTTTTTAGTTTTTGCACCTTGACCAACCATTACTAGTTTTCCATCTATGAATTGTAAATAGCATCCTTGAAAGATTTTCACTATTGAATATATATATATATATATATATATATATATACATGTATATATATATATATATATATACATGTATATATATATATATATACATGTATATATATATATATATATAATATATATGTATATATATGTATGTATATGTATATGTGTATATATATATGTATATGTATATGTATGTATGTATGTATACATGTATATATATATATATATATATATATATATATATATATATATATATATGAACATAGAGTAATCATTGAAGAACAATTTCCCAAGAGGAAACTATTCCTCCAAGAGAAATATTTTACTTTTCATTTCCTATATAAATTCATCTTTACTGAGTGGTTTTTGATAAAGTTTCAATCTATTCCCATTGGCTGAAGTGTTGTTCTACTATCATCAATGGGCATTAACTTGATAAAACCATTTTCAAATACTTCCTCTATTTGATATGGTCCCAACCACCTTGTCTGTAGTTTACCTTTGAGTTATTGAAATTTTGAGTCAAACAATAATGCCCAGTCTCCTTTATAAAACTTTTATTATTTGATGTCTGAGTCATGCCAATTTTTCCTCTAATTTGACACCAATTCAATCCTCTATACTACCCCAATTCTCAATTCATCAAGTTGATTGAGTTGCATGAGTCTTTATTTCTGTGCTTCTTCTAATTCAATTCCTACTTCTAATGTTATTTTTAATGTTTGAAATTCAATATCAATAGAGAATAGAGGTTTCTTAGCATACAATAGCTCATGAGGTGAGAATCTAATAGTTTTTTTACAAGTATTATTATAATCCCAAAATGCATCTGGTACTTTAGCTACCCAATCTTTCCTATTTATACTAACAATCTTAAAATAGTTTCCAATTCTCTATTTGTAAATTTAAATTGTCCATTAGCTTATAGGTGGTATGTGTTAGGGTGTGGAGCTAAAAGCTTCACCTTGTTGCAAATAGAAGGAGGAGGTTTCTGAAAGTATGCAGTCTCTGGCGTCGGCAGGCCACACCGACGTCGGTCAGGGGACGCAGAAGGGAAACCGACATCGGCAGAGGATCGACCGGCGTCGGTCACCTCTAGGAGGGGAGGGACCGACGTCGGTCACCTGTAGTGGTCAGAACTGCTATTGACGAACACTCAGTTAAGTGAACACGAAGTTTGCATGTGAAGACCAGTTTGAGTCTTTGAGCTGCCCGTCTAATTTTAGTGTATGCATGAGATCTATATGAGAGACTCATGGGCTGTATTGTTAAGTGGAAAATTTGGAGAAGAGCTATGTGAAGCTTGGAGAGTTCTTCCCATGGTGGAATCAAGTAGGATTCCCCATGTGTGTTTAAGTAAGATCAGGTTTGATTTGTAGGGGTGTATGGATGCGAGGGTCAGAAAGGAGATGAGCGGGGAAGCTAGATCCAAGGTGACAACAATACATCAGCAGGATCATGGAGAGATCTATTTGGAGTACGGTTGTGTACTCAATTGTACAAATATGCAATGAAGTGAACAACAGCTTGTGTTAGCTGTGTGTTGTGACCTATGAGAGAAGATTACTCTGGAGGGAAGTTTACTGTAAGCCCATGAAGTGGAAGAAAGAGTGCCACCTCTTTGTTGTAGATTCCTTTGTAAAGAGTTGAATATAATTGTATATTGCCTCTCATGTTCTGTGTGTTTTCTCATTGATAATTATTTGTTCTTCTGGATTCCACATGTTTAGTTGCTTATACATTGGTAATCATGTGTGTTCTTAAATCTGACAAGTTGTGTCAGAGCTTTGGGGAGTTTCGGTCCCATCAATTGGTATCAGAGTGAGGGTGGACGTTCTTGGAGCAAGCTTGACGAACATATGTCCTAGATCTGTTAAGTGTTTGTTGATTACAGGTTACTCACAAGGGTTGTTGTTTGAGTGGGAGTATAGCAAAGTAGAAGAATGGAGAAAATTCAAGCACAGGTTTAGCACCACAAGGAGTGTGGTGGGTTGTCTTCAAGTGGGAGCTTGAAGAGGGATACAAGCTAGGATACAGATTAGATAGAGTACTGGTATGGGTACAGGTGTAGCTCTTTATCTCCAAGTGGGAGATTGTTAGGGTGTGGAGCTAAAAGCTTCACCTTGTTGCAAACAGAAGGAGGAGGTTTCTGAAAGTATGCAGTCTCTGGCGTCGGCAGGCCACACCGACGTCGGTCAGGGGATGCAAAAGGGAAATCGACATCGGTAGAGGATTGGCTGGCGTCGATCACCTTCAGGAGGGTAGGGATCGATGTTGATCACCTATAGCGGTCAGAACTGCTGTTGACAAACAGTCAGTTAAGTGAACGCAAAGTTTGCATGTGAAGACTAGTTCGAGTCTTTGAGCCGCTCGTCTAATTTTAGTGTATGCATGAGATCTATATGAGAGACTCATGGGCTATATTGTTAAGTGGAGAATTTTGAGAAGAGCTATGTGAAGCTTGGAGAGTTCTTCCCATGGTGGAATCAAGTAGGATTCCCCATGTGTGTTTAAGTAAGATCAGGTTTGATTTGTAGGGGTGTATGGATGCGAGGGTCAGAAAGGAGATCAGCGAGGAAGCTAGATCCAAGGTGATAGCAATACATCAGCAGGATCATGGAGAGATCTAATTGGAGTACGGTTGTGTACTCGATTATACAGATGTGCAATGAGGTGAACAACAGCTTGTGTTAGCTGTGTGTTGTGACCTATGAGAGAAGATTACTCTGGAGGGAAGTTTACTGTAAGCCCACGAAGTGGAAGAAAGAGTGCCACCTCTTTGTTGTAGATTCCTTTGTAAAGAGTTGAATATAATTTTATATTGCCTCTCATGTTCTGTGTGTTTTCTCATTGATAATTATTTGTTCTTCTGGATTCCGCATGTTTAGTTGCTTATACATTGGTAATCATGTGTGCTCTTAAATCTGACAAGTTGTGTCAGAGCTTTGGGGAGTTTCGGTCCCATCAGTATGGAGAAGACTTCATATGCTGAGCTTGATAAGTCTTCATGAATTATTCTATCATATTTGACATTAACTTTGGTCCTAATCTGAACTAAATATCAGAGTAGTTAATTGCTCCTACATTCATTGTGCCATCTTATTCACTGACATAAATAGGTGGTGGTTGCTTATTATTTAGATTGATTATTGGTTATATAGGTATTTGGAGTTGATTAAATTGTTATGTATGTTTGATAATAGGGGGTGGCATTATATTTTGCTACTATGGTGGTCTTCTAGGTTGGTTGTATTATGGATTAGGATTCCATTGTGGATTTTATTATATATGTGATTTTTTTTAGGGCACCCATGGTTATTATGGAATCATCCATGGTTGAGGTAGTATGATTATTTTCCTTGCTATGGAATTTGATTTAATGTCATATATGTTTTTTTACACATGGATGGAGGCATTGGAATATTCCATGATGATGTCCAAGGGTTACCTAGATTTCGAGAAGCAAACTATCCTTTGTGCTAGTTTTGCAGAAAAAATATCTCCTTCTGAATATAGTTTAGCTCTTCACCATATTGAATGTTTGATTTTATCTAAGTTTTCAAAGTGTTTATATAAGTGCAATGATTTATGTCATGATCTTTTCCTTCAAATATTCCACAAGATGAAATGTTTATTTTATCCAAAGTATAGTCTCTAAGGGCTTGTTTCAACTTACACATAGGATAATATATTGCCAATGGTTTTATTGTATTGGATTTATCTTGAAGGCCATCCAATGTAGTATTGAGTGTGACCAAAATGTATATCTTTAGATAAGAAAATTATTCCATCAATTTACCCATTTCATTGGATTTCCTTAGTCTTGTTCTCCTAATCCCTAGTGTTATCCTAGCGTAGTCAGTATAGAGTTCTATAATATTATGAAAGGACATTTTATTTATGTATCATCTTCCCATTATATTTAATGAACCTCTAGTTTCATCTAATACTTTGAGGAAAACAAGTTTTAGGACTTCCTCAGTGAGTGGTTAACTATTCCATTTATGAACAAATGTAAATCTATCTAGATAGTCTTCCAAGGATTCATCATCACTGTGTTTGATTTTAAAAAACTCTTCCTTTCTTTCCCATAAATTGAAATAATATTGATAATTGTTTATAAATTCATTTTAAATTTCATCTCATGTGTTAATGGAGTTACCCAAAAGGCCTATGAACCATCTCATTATTACATTTTTGAGTGTAGATGGAAACAATTTGAGTTTCTGATTATCTATTGTATAGTCATAAGTTTTACAAATGATTTTAAATTCAAACAAAAAATAATTAGGGTCTTTTGTACATCTTCCCCAAAATTTTGGTAAATTAACAGGATAAATTTTTTCCATATATGTTTGATCATTAGGATCTGAAATAATTAGAAAGGAAAAAGTCCTCCATGGTACTACAACTTGTTGGTTTCATTGTTCAACCATATCTTCTTCTTCTTTTGATGGTTCTTCAAAAATAGGATTAGATTCCCAATGAACATTGGTTAAATTTTTTTCAAATTCTTCAAAACTCTCTTTAGTGATGTCTTGTTCAAATGCTTCTTCTAAATCTTTTACAAATTCTAAATACTATCTTCTTGAAAATGGATGCTCTGGGTGAATTCTTCCTATAAGACGAGGCTGAGACAATGCTCTAGTCAAAAATAATAATTTAGGATAATACTATAGATGTGATCCCATAACTTGTTCAAGGCTCTCAAATAAAGATTATTAAGGACTTACTTATAGGATTCTGAAGTAGAGCTTTCAACTTTTGTTTTTGGAAGGTATTTAGGGACAAACCTTCCTTTAAAATCTCTCGGTCAGAACATAAATTGATTAGTATTTATTTTTTTATGATATTTTTACTATATATTAATAATTTTTACATTAATAACATAATAATGTCCCTATAAATGGTTCTAAAAATTATGAGTGTCATTTAACTCTTCATTTAATCAATCTTTTAGATTGATATATATCAAACTAGGGCTGGTGTCCAAAGTGATATGTAGTAAGGTTTATGGTGGTAGATCTATAAGTTGGTCTTGGGTGAATTTTAAAGATTATAATATAAATTTTACCAATGAAATAATTATTATAAGAAAATTTATTCATACACTTGCTAAAAGAAGAGATTACTAACTAATTCAATCCTTTGCTTGAAATCAAAACACACTTTCACACTTGTTTGAAATTGTAAATTTAAATCTAATTCACACTTGATAAAGATATAAATATAAATATAATTAAATCTTTGATTAAACTATAAATCTAAATCTAATTCACACTTTTCTTAAACTATAAATTTAATTCTTCATTCACACTTGCAAGAAAAAATAAATACTATTGAAATGTAAACCCATAATTTACTATTTTATGAATGACTAAGATATGAAACAATTGAATATACTTTTATTATATAATAATGGATAATTAAATTAACATAAATATAAATACAATATAAAAATTATTAGTTCGAAGGAAAGTGGGCCCTTGCTCTTCTTAGAGTTAAGAATGAAGTTTATTTAGTACTAAAAATTAGAATAATTTTGCATTAACTCATGAAAGTTAGAAAGTTTTCAATCATCTTGGAGCTCAAAATGCAAATATATTCATTATTTATTTAATCCAAAATAATTTACATATTTATACTCATCCCTTGGATTAAAGATAGTATGTGAAAAAATATAACTACTAGTCAACTACATATTTATACTCATCCAACTATTATCACAAAATAGGTATACAATCCCTATAATAGTTTTAATGTTCAAACATATAAAAAATATATCAAGATTAAATCCTTAAATATATGAGGAAAATATTTAATTGATGTGATTCCATTTTTAGCCATCCTTCTTTCCTGTAACTCCCATATTTCCCAAATCTCAGATCTGCAAAGTCCATAGAAATAGACCTATAGATTCCATAGATTCTAGATATGTAGTATTTGTATAAGTAGTTATACAAAGTCCATATAAGTAGTTATAAAGAGTCTATATATGTTGGTTGAGTGAGTGTTTATCTTTGAGAAACTGAGGTCAAAACTAGAACCTCTCTAAAATGCTATTTTTGCCATCCTTCATGTGTATTCTTCAAAACCAACACACTAAAACATACTACTTGTTAGGTATAAATGAAAAAATGGTAACTCAACCTTTGGTTTGACATAAATTAAATAAAGTATCTATTTTCCATGCAATAGTTAGCTAAAGGTCTATGATTTGCATAAGATTATGTCCATAGAGATATGAAATGAAGGAAATTCCATGTCAATAATGAGCCATATTTTTGGCTTATCATGCTTCATATAGAGGTAGGTATAGATAAATAGAATGTTAAGGTTATGATAATTAGGTCTGGTGTAAGACTTTCATTAGCCATGATACACTTCAAGTCTCCATTATCAATCCTTATAAACTCCACATGACATGCATGGGATAATTATTTGACACCTAGGTTGACAAAGACCTACAAGGGAAAGAAGATCATCACATTTTCATATCAGTAAGTATAAACATACTAGGATGTCATAACAAAAGAAGATGAAAAGTTTGTTATTCAATATAGATATATGAAAAAGAAAAAATTCTAGTAGAGTATCCTTATACCAACTTGAGGGATGAAAACAAGGCTGAGAAGCATGAATATATAGAAGAATGGAAGAGAGAGAGAGGGAGAATGGAATCTAAGGATGGAGAATGGGTCATAATTGACCATTTTTTTGGAGTCACATTGACCTTCGTAACCTCTCACTTGCAGTTATATACTTGAGCTAAGTGTATGGTATCTTCAATGAGCTCCTTGAAGTGTTGAGGTTCAAATTTGGCAAAGCACAACTCATTAAGGTCCATTGTACACCACCTTTTCTCTATCTCTCCTCTTTCCATCAGTTATGAACATTGAATGGAGTTAAACAAGGGTCTTCTCCATGATCGATTAAGTGATGTAACTTCTTTTTTTATGCCCATGAAGCCTTATAAATTCTCTATTCTTCTTGAATTACCATGAAATATTCTTAACAACCTCATGAAATAGATTTTATGATGTTGAACACTCCCTCCATTAGCCTCTGATGATAATTTTGGGCTCCTTGGTTAACCAAGTAGGACAAATAGGCCAATTAGGCCTAATTACCTATGTATTAGTGTATGTATTCCATGAAAGACCTATAGCAAGCTTATAAACTTGAGAGAGCAAGATATCTATGCCTAAAACAACCCTTTTAACCATGATCTATGACTAAACCATCCCCAAATACTTGAGATCTCACTCTTCCTAGTAGACTAGTTCATCCTCCTTCAATCACTAGTAGACTTGCAATTTTGAAACAAGTTGTAGATGTATCTATAACTTAAAAATTGGGAATTTGAAGCTTTTAGGAGTTTACTTGAGTCTCAAACTTTCTTCCCTAATTATTTTAAGCACTCTACACTATTAGACTCCTTTTATTTTTCTTGAATTCCTTTAAAGTTGCCTAATTATTAGGATTCCATACAATTTTCATATGGTAAAGTATCATTATATGAATCTCCTCTAAGTTATTTTTACCTTCCATAAGCCCACTAAGTAATTTTAGGGTGTTAGGTTGCTAATATTCCAAATTTTCTTAGACTATGTCTACCTAGGGTTACAACAAAGTTTATGACTAGTAAGGGGTCTTAAGGATAGTTCATGAAATATAAACATCCAAGACATAAAAAAATGGAATTAATATAAATTTAATAGACCTACCTAACTTTCATGAGTGGATAAGATTCCCATGCAGAGTATGGATAAAAATATGAGTGGTAAATGATGACCCTATGGTAGCTTGTAAGCTATTTCTGAGTGTTTGTATTCTGAACATTTATTGATAAAAAATAGCCTTAAAATACCAATAAAATTATCATGTATTATTAGTATTTATGGGTACCTAAAACATTATAGGATATTTGGTCCTGAGAATTCATGTGGTGGAGTGGATGAGCTTTCAAAGTTAGTCTTAAAACTACTTATGTACATGATTAGACACTTCAAGCAAAGATTTAGATTTGTTATAAATTATTCACACTTGTTTCCACCATAATCATATTCCATAAAGTCCCTGTAATATTAATATCCCCCCCTTATATATATCACCTTTTGTAGAAGCATGGAAGAGCTTTTGTATGTAGGTAGGGTCTACAATTAGGCCTTTATGACTGTGTTTGAGGCATATCACCAGGATAGTTCAATAAATTTTGAATATTATAACCATTTGAAGGTATGATTATTACATATAACCACCATTATATATTTACCAAAAATCACTTGAGGGTTCAAATTCCACTTACAGACCTTCCAAACTTAGTTTTGCCTGCCTGGCATCTTAACTGCTTACCTAGACCTGTATTGGTCTGAGACAAACTAGTGGGTATACACACTATTTTATTGACTAATGAAATGGTATGGATTCATTTTAATAATCATTATTAACTTATATTGAAATTTTTAATAATTAAATTAGGTTTAGAAGACCCTCAAATGACTATTTTAGCTCAAAAATGCCCAATCACTACATATAAACTACATTGGTGTGGAACCCTGAACATTCAAGCCCACTATGGGTGACTTGATAGATAAAAACCATTCATGTTTATTTCCTCTATTTTTCATTAAACCACCTTAATCATTCTTTGTGTTTTCATGGATTGGCTAGTCCTCCTAGCTCAGTTTGTGTATGCAAGGCTTGGAGGAGGGAGGGTTAGTTTGACCCTTAGAAGTCTGAAAGCATGTATTTTATAGATTTATTGAGTTATAAATTCATTTTATGACATGAGAACATATTAATTAAGATAGATTATTATTTATCACTTAGATTTAATATTTTACGATAACTCACTTGTCATCCTTCTTGTATATGAGTGTTCTCTTAGGACAAGATAAATAAATCTACTAGAGACCCTATGTATACCCTTTTCCACTTGTATATTGACTGATGATGGTTTCAAATTATGAACATAAATCCTTCTAGGTATTCATGAAAAATATTCATTAAGGTTGGAACTTATTCACCAAGTTCACTTACTTTATTTGAATGGACAAATATTACACTTGAAACTATGCCTTCTCTTTTATCCTTGATTTGCTTAAGATCATGTTCTTAGCCTACCTAGGATGTAATTGTTTTCACCTTTACCTTTATATTTTTTTTAGACCTCATTCATGAATGAAACTTAGATACAAAAGTTATCCATTTTCCTTGATCACTAGGCCATTAAAATAGTCATGTGCTTCTCATTGTAGTTTGGCATAACTAGCTTGTAGGTGTCTTTTATCCCCTTTTTGAATGAGTGAGGTAGTAAGCCTTATTTTATGTGAGTGTCATTTGAATTATTTGATAGAATTAAATCCTTTGGGAGGTCTCTATGAGCCTACCTATCTAAAAAATTACACCAAGGTAGCGATCTTCACAACTGCACTAGTCGTAGGCAATCTAAACATGTGGTTGTAAGCCTGCATATGATTTTTTTGTAGGTGTGCATATGTATTATGAGAGAGTGGTTTGATGAATATTGGGATAGTGAGTCATATAAAAAAATTCATGCTTTTGAAATCTCTCATTATACATCTATTTCATATGAGAAATCCCTTTGATTCTTTTTTATCATTCTAACTCTTAGGATCTCTTGGTTTCTTCTCACTTTACAAAATAATATAGTCCACATGTGCCATTTGGGTAAAATGTTTCCTTGACTGATTATAGTACTCAAATATCATTAGTTTCTTGTTTGGATTCCATCATAGTCACCTTCTCTACCTGACTTACCCCTATAAGGTCTCATAATGTCTTCTATAAACCTTCCTATAGTGGCCTTGGAAGGTTGACTATAGGTGGACATTAAGCATCCTCAAAAAAATTTATGGCCATATAGGCCTCACAGTATAAGATTTTCAATGATATAACTTCTCATTATGGATATTTTACCCCTTATTCTTACCTACACATGGTATTGTAAAACCTTTTTTCATGTAACCTTTCTCATTTTCCCTTTAGCATAGTGACTATAGGTGTTAAACTATGTTAAACCTTAGTAAGGATCAAACACCTTCATACTTGAAGTTTTAAGGCTTATTTAACATGATTGGTACCTAATTTATCAAAAGAGACTTCACAATATCAATTATACATAACCTTTACTATCTTTGTTAGATCTTATTTCATAAACCATGCTTAGGATACCTAGTTGATTGTAGGTCTTAATGGGTTCTTTAATTAGGTGTATGCTCAAATGGTTTAATCCACCATGGTTTCATTCATTTTAAAGGTTATAGGGTGTATGAAAGGGTTCACAATCATGGTTAAGACCTAAAGGGGAGGATGGATGATTTAAATATGATGGGATTGGAGTGATAAGTGGATGGAAACTCTAAAATAGGGGAGAAAACATAGTGAAGAAGCAGTGATGATAGTGTGAAAGGCAATGGATGTGTATGACATGAAGTGGAGGACAAAAATCCTTCCTAATACTACATACTTATACTTTGGATGACCTTGAACCATATCCTTAAGAAACCATAAAGTTATAGGGTAGGTACAAACCATACATAGCCTTAAATGAAACCTCAAAATCCTAGAAAACTTTAAATTTCATGATGAAACCTTAATTTATACAAAAGAGGGATCGAATGCCTGGGAGATGAAGAAAGTGTATTCTATCCCTTTTGAGATAATAAGGAGGTAGAGAGTATTGTTTGAAATAACATTAAGGTGCTCCACCATTACTCTAACATCTCATTCTATACATTTGATTTCCTTTTGAACCTTGAAACTACCATTGACAGCCATAAACACAATATATTTCATGGTGGTTTGTACCTATGCATGATCCTATTATTTAAGACCATCTAAGGTAGTAAGGTAAATTTGGACATTCAACAAATATTTGGTAGTATATATATGCCTCTCCAAACTTAAATACATAGCTTGAAACTACAGAAAAGACATGAAAGCTTTAATTCTTTGTATAATCTTTTTTCATGTTGCACACAATTATTAAACATGAGGGTTATCCATTATTATGTGCTAAATCATGTGATAAAAACTTGTAAATTACCATATATTATCCCTTCAGTACATGATAAAATAGAATCAATGATTAGATTGAGTAAACCACTAAAAAACACTTGAAAATTATATAATTAAAGATGGCTTGTGAAGATGAGAGGTGAAAACACATTCCTTAACTTCTTAAGGAAGGTTAATAAAGCTAAAGGGAATAATCTTTAGAGAAATTCTCATGATGAGAATATAATTAATTCTACTTCTTGTGCCAAGATTTGGGACCTTGACTCTCTCTCCTATACGATACAAGTAAGAACCTAAGGAGTAGTATGAGCTTACAAAGGAGGGTTGAAAATGTGTGGACCATTTTTGAGATTAAATGGGATATTTTCCTCTTTAAACTTAGTAAATACATCACATCTAAGCAGAATTTCATCACCATATATGTTTCTATATGACATAGTCCATACAATCCGTACTATGTGTAGAAAACCTTTGAAAATATTTGATTTTCATATGTTTTTTCAAGATTTAAACTCTTAAAATGTCATATGAGGTTCAAATGAAGGAATACACATATTAATTAGATTGTGTCAAGTATTAAAATGCATGAGGGAGGTGTGAAAGTCAAGAAATTCCATGTGGGGCCAACATGTCTTGGTGGAAGGGGTGTGGGTGGATAATAAAAGGACCATAAGTGGCATGAAGCATTTAATAAAGTAAATTGGCATGGTTATCATCTATTTTAGGCCATTTTTTATATAGCTAATAAAAATATTTCCCCTTTCCAAAGTTTCAAAAGGTGACTTAAGCTCATAAAGATTTTTGAGGGGGTCATAAAGGGGGATTAAATAGACTTTATATGGGTATGTGATGTGTAAATGACCTTGAATGTACTTTGAAACTCATAATATACCCTCCAATAATTTATTGAATCATTTTTATATCACTAAAGATCACTATATTATTCAAACAAGGCCAAGACATTCCTTGACTTTGAAGAATTTTGATAATGATATTTCACTCTAAGACATTATGAAATCCAATACAAAATCACAAGGGCTGTAATATGATCAAGACAATAAGGAATGAAACATGAAACCATGATACATCATGACATTATTTATAGTATTCCAAGACTGACATTGAATAAGGATGACATGATTATGTGAGAAGTAATCATAAGCAGGCTAGAAGGACGGCCACCAAAAGTTTTCAATGTAGGGTGTTGAAATTTGACCTGTGAAGCTAAAATGTCAAAAAATTTAGTGATGCTAATGGGTGACAAGCCTGTTGGTAAAAAAAAACAAACATTATGTTGGCAAAATAACTTGAACAAGGAGTATAAAATAATGACTCTTAGGGGTGAATTATACTCTTGACACCTCAAAGATTTAAATTTGAAATATGACACACACAAATGAAATAAAGCAATAACATAACACTAAACAACACACATAATAACTAAGTACAAACAAGGGAAATAATTGAAGCAACAAGGCACTACCTATAAATTTATAAAAATCACTTATTTAGATAAATAAACAAGTTACCTTAGCACTAACCTAACTTTTAACTTCATTACCCTAGGAGAAAATGGTAATGTGTTCTAATCACTATGGTAATCTGATGTGGACCTATCATATGATGAATTTTTTGAAATAATACTTGGATTAATAGGTGATAACTTCTTCCTATAGCTATCACTTTCTTGATTATATGAAAGAGTGAAAGGACCATCTAGCTTCATTCCTATATACATGGGTTGAGTGTGAGGGATAAGAACCAAATCATGATCCTCCTAAATATTCCTACCATGCACCATCAATATCATCTCAAATTTAGTCAAGTAATGCAAATGGTTCTACTTATTTGATTTCAAGTGATCAATTATCAAAACCTCCTTGACAAGATATTTTGCCTTAATTTGATTGGTGTAAAGGTGGGGTGTCTAACTTCAATTATAACTCCTCTAAGTCCTCATAAAAGGACATATCATGATAGCCAATGGACAAATCACAAGTTTCAATTGATCCTCTTCCACCTATCTTCAAGTCATCAAGATAATTACTTAGTTCCTTCACTTTAGCATGATCATCATAAGGTTCTTGATAATTTAAAGTTTGCTTCTCTTCATCCCTAATGGAAGGTGATAACTTGTAAATCCATTTAATCAAAATATCTGATTATATTGGTATTTTTTGAGTTACATTGATTTTCTCATTTGAAATATTAGTCTGTTGTTTAACTATATCTGTTGGGGGATCAATCCAACAATAGATTACAATTGTGAAAGCAATAAATGTGGAATTAAATCAGATTGACAAGTAATTAGAATGATAATAGTAAGAACAAGAGATACAAGAAAACACCCTAAAAACTTGTATTAACAAACTCTTTACAAAAGGAATACAATTAAAGAAAGCTTCTTTCTTCCACACCTCTCCTAGATGTATAGATCTCTCAATAGATCTCTATACTTCAAGAGCTCTCTCTCTCAAGAACAATCAACTCCAACAAGCCTGGATTGATTTAATTATGTACTATTCTTCTCACACAATGAATTACAATAATTCACCCAACTACAATAATCCACTACAAGACTATTACAAAGCTAAGAAGATCTAATTCTACATATAGAATTAGGAGACTTGAGCATGTACACCTAACAAGAAGTTAAGCCACTTGAACAAGGGCTCTAAAAATAGTAATGCCAATAATAGAGATGCGAGCTTAAGTCTACAACTCAAACTTATCATGCAAACACTCGCTTCTGTCCACAAAAATAGCTTTCTGGACACGCAGGTAACCGACGTCAATTCCTGATGCTTGTCTATGACTACCGTCAGCCGACCCTCTACTGACGTCGGTGTCTCTGCAACTGCCTTTGACCAACGTTGATCTCTCCTGACTGATGCCGATGTCTGTGTAGACCCAAACCTGATAATGAATGCTCCTTGGTGAAGTTTTTAGCTCCACACCCTAACAATCTCCCACTTAGAGATAAAGAGCTGCACCAATACCTGTATAGCAACATCTTCTAGCTCCATCTTCAACTCAATCATGAAGACCAACAGAAGTTGAATGAAGATTCAACTTTTCCTTTGTAACCGGCTTGGTTAACATATCAATAGGATTCCTATCTGTGTGGATCTTCTCTAGCTTCAACTCACCATCTTCCAATACCTATCGTATGAAGTGATACCTTAGCTGTATGTGCTTTGTTCTTGAATGAAAGGCTGAATTCTTAGCCAAATGGATTGCACTCTGACTATCACTATACAATCTACAACTCTCATGCTCCCTACCAAGCTCATCCATGATCCGTGTCATCCATATCATCTCCTTGCTAGCTTCTGTGGCTGCAATATACTCTGCTTCTGTAGTTGACAAGGCAACAACCTTCTGCAACTTAGATATCCAGCTAACCGCCATTCCACCTACAATGAAAACATAACCTATAGTGCTCCTCCTGCCATCCAAATCACCTGCCATATCTGAATCTACATAGCCATGTAGAGAAGTATCTGAACCTCCATAGCACAAGTGCCTACTGCTGGTTCCTCTCAGATATCTAAGGATCCACTGAACTACTTTCCAATGTTCCTTACCTGGATTGGCCATATACTTACTTACCACTCCCACTGCTTGGGCAATATCTGGTCTAGTACACACCATTGCATACATCAAACTCCCTACTACGGAAGAATATGGAACCTTACTCATGTACTCTACCTCATCATATGAATTAGGACATTATTCTTTACTCAACTTAAAGTGTCTAGCCAAAGGTGTGCTTACCGGTTTAGCATCCTGCATATTGAACCGTTTTAACACCTTGTCCACATAATCTTCTTGAGACAATATCAACCTGTGATTTTTCCTGTCTCTCTTAATGCTCATGCCAAGGATTTTCTTTACTGCTCCCAAATCCTTCATAGCAAACGTTTGAGCTAATTTCACCTTAAGCTTTGAGATATCCTGCATGTGAGACCCTGCAACCAGCATGTCATCTACATACAACCATAGAATAATATATCTACTGTTATCAAATCTCTTGAAATACACACAATGGTCTGATTGACACCTACTGTAGCCATGCTCAGTCATAAACCTGTCAAATTTTAAGTACCATTGCCTAGGAGCTTGCTTGAGGCCATACAAGCTTTTCTTCAACCTGCACACAAACTTCTCCTTACCCTTGACCTCGAATCCTTCTGGTTGTTCCATATAAATTTCCTCATCCAAATCTCCATGAAGAAACATTGTCTTAACATCTAACTGCTCAAGATGCAAATCCTCAAAAGCAACCAAAGACAATACAACCCTTATTGAAGTCATTTTAACAACAGGAGAAAAAATCTCACCAAAGTCGATACTTGGCTTTTGTGCAAATCCTTTTACCACTAATCTAGCCTTGTATCTCATCTGTCTATTCTCACCTTCCTTCAACTTGTAGGTCCATTTGTTCTTAAGTGTTCTCTTACCAGCTGGCAATTTAACCAAATTCCATGTTTGGTTCTCTCTTAAGGACTCCAACTCCTCAACCATGCCATGCTCCCACTCAATGTTGGACTCCACCTGTATTGCTTCTTCAAAACTCTCTGGTTTTCCACCATCAGTTAGCAATAAATAAAATAAAGAAGGAGAATATCTAATTGGAGGCTTACTCACCCTTTCTGACCTCCTGATGGGTGTCTGAGACTCGCCCACAACACCTTGTCCACCCAAAATCTTCAATAGTGACCGACCTCGGTCACCTGCAAACCTGTTACTGGCTGACGTTGGTTCTACCTGACCGACCTCGGTACCTGTAAGGCCGATGTCGGTCTCTGTATGGCCGATGCCGGTTTTTGTCCTACCGACGCCGGTTCCTAACCTGCCGATGTCAGTCTCTGTGTTTTCCTACAAGTGATTATTTCTTTTTCTCGTGAGCTCATCTTGGACTTTCACCTCGTCCAATTCACCATTGCTCTACTCAGATTGATTCAACTTCCTTAGCTGATCACAATACATCACTCTTTCATTGAAAACAACATCATGGCTCCTGATTACCTTGTTAGTTTCTAGATTCCATAATCTGTAACCAAAATCATTTGAGCCATAGCCAATAAACGTGCATCTCATAGACTTAGCATCAAGCTTCTTTCTATTTTCCTTATCTATATGCACAAAGGCTTCATAACCAAAAACTTTGAGATATGAGAGATCAACCTTTTTACCTATCCATGCCTCTTCTAGAATACCACCATCCAAAGCTGTAGAGGGTCCTCTATTAATCAGGTACACTGCAGTGTCAACAGCTTGTGCCCAAAACTGTAAGGGCAAACCGGCATGCAATCTCATACATCTTGCACGCTCCATTATTGTCCTGTTCATTCTTTCAGCAATTCCATTCTACTGAGGTGTCCTTGGAACCATCCTTTGCCTATGGATTCCATGCATGTAACAATAATCTCTAAACTTATGACTATAGAACTCACCACCATTGTCTGATCTCAGGCACTTTAATCTTTTACCTGTTTCATTCTCAACCATAGCTTTCCAAACTTTAAAAGTCTCAAATACATCAAATTTCTTTCTAATACAATAGATCCATACCTTCCTTGTGGCATCATCTATGAAAGATACATAGTACTGTGATCCTCCAATGGAAGCAACCTGAGCTGGTCCCCACACGTCTATGTGAACAAGCTCCAACTTGTGCCTCTTCTTAGTAGACCTAGTTTTGAGAAAACTAACCCTTTTCTATTTTCCAAATACACAGTGCTCACAAAACTCTAGATCTATGCCTTTTAAATTTGAAAGCATACCTTTGGACTTAAGAATTGACAACCCCTTCTCACTCATGTGGCCAAGCCTTGAGTGGCACAATTTAGCATCCACATCTGAAGTAGATAATACAGAAGGAGATTTGTTAGTAACATAATTACACAAATAGAGAGTACCTTCTCTTTTACCTCTGGCCATAACAAGTGCACCCTTGGTCACCTTCCAAGATTCTACTGTGAGAGTTACTGTACAACCCTCATCCCCTAACTTTCCTGCAGAGATCAAATTTCTCTTCAAGCTAGGTACATGCATCACATCTCTCAACACCCATGTGTTGCTATTCTGCATCTTCAACTGCACCTTACCTTTGCCAATTATTTTACAGGGCTCATCATCCCCTAGATACACTATTCCAAAATCTCCATGGATATAGTCACTAAAATATTCCCTGTTAGGAGTAGCATGAAAAGATGCACCAGAATTTAATACCCAAGATTCTATATTATTATGCAGAGAGAAAATTAAAGAATCCTGTGCAATACCTACAATCTTGGCTTCTTCCTTTCCTTCGTGCTGGTTGTCCTCCTTAGGCTTTGACCAACAATCTCTGCTTATGTGCCCCATCTTTCCATAATTCCAGCATTATGGCCTTCTGCCATTTCTGGATTTAGATCTACCTTTCCCCTTTGATTTGGATCTTGATCTGCCTTTCTTGCTCTTCTCTTTCTGCCTTCCCCTGCTCTCAAAACTTAAAGCATTCCCAGATGCCTCTTCTGTGCTTTTCCTGCATATTTCCTCATTCAAGATAACACTAACAACATCCTCTACTTTCAAAATATTTGATGCAGATGCAGTATTACTTACTGCCATTACTAAGCCATGCCAGCTTTCAGGTAAAGAACATAATATCAAAAGAGCTTTTATCTCATCATCAAACACTATATTTACTGAACTTAATTGATTCACAATACCATTGAAATCATTCAGATGAGTAGAAATAGATCCACCTTCATTCATATGTAAATTAAATAACTGCTTCATAAGATATACCTTATTGGAAGCTGAGGGTTTTTCATACAAATTTGCTAACGTAGTCAACAACTCTACCGTAGACTTTGCCTGTGATAAATTGGATATCACAGTGGATGCTAGGCTCAGTCTTATAGAACCCAGAGTCTTTCTGTCAAGAACTTCCCATTCTTCATCCTCCATGTCTTTGGGCTTCTTTGCAATACCTCCTAATGGTAAGTAGAGATCTTTCTGATACAGATAGTCCTCTATCTGCATTCTCCAGTGTTGGTAATTTTTGCCATTGAACTTTTCCATTCTCAATTTACTTTCATCTGCCATTGCTTCTCCCACTCAAACAAAAATCCCTGCAGAAACTCCTGTGAGAACCTGTAATCAATACACACTACACAGATCTAAACCACCTATCAGTGAACCTGAGCTTTGATACCACTTATCAAGCTCTGAACCTGTAACCAAGGCTCTGATACCACTTGTTGGGGGATCAATCCAACAATAGATTACAATTGTGAAAGCAATAAATGCGAAATTAAATTAGATTGACAAGTAGTTAGAATGATAATAGTAAGAATAAGAGATACAAGAAAACACCCTGAAAACTTGTATTAACAAACTCTTTACAAAAGGAATACAATTGAAGAAAGCTTCTTTCTTCCACACCTCTCCTAGATGTATAGATCTCTCAATAGATCTCTATTCCTCAAGAGCTCTCTCTCTCAAGAACAATCAACTCCAACAAGCCTGGATTGATTCAATTCTGTACTGTTCTTCTCACATAATGAATTACAATAATTCACCCAACTACAATAGTCCACTACAAGACTATTACAAAGCTAAGAAGATCGAATTCTACATATAGAATTAGGAGACTTGAGCATGTACACCCAACAAGCAATTAAGCCACTTGAACAAGGGCTCTAAAAATAGTAATGCCAATAATAGAGACGCGAGCTTAAGTCTACAACTCAAACTTATCATGCAAACACTCGCTTCTGTCCATGAAAATAGCTTTCTGGACATGCAGGTAACCGACGTCGGTTCTTGATGCTTGTCTATGACCGCCGTCGGCCGACCCTCTATCGACGTCGGTGTCTCTGCAACTGCCTGTGACTGATGTCAGTCTCTCCTAATTGACACCAGTGTCTGTGTAGACTCGAACCTGATAATGAATGCTCCTTGGTGAAGTTTTTAGCTCCACACCCTAACAATATCACTCAAATCTACCTTGACAAGTTGTTCCATATCACTCAATAAATCCAAGCACATTTGTTGTCACTAGTCTTCCAATATATTCTTGACTTAAATACTAATAACATCATCATGAATTATATCATCTAATTTATCTTTTATGAAAATATTATCTTTTGTTTCATTTGCCTTAGCTCCATTGACATTGTAGTTGCCCTTTTATCATCTAAGTTTTGGTCATGTTTACTCTCTAATATATTATAATGAAAAGGGGTTCCAATTTGAATCTACCCTTCATAGACACTATAAGTGTCTTCTCCAATATAATATTGACACTTAGATATAAATTTATCACTATCAATATCTTGAATTATTCCCCTTACTCTATTAACTTTCATAGTTTTTCCATCACGCTTAAATGATCTAATTATGATTTTGGTGTACTTGACTTTTTTTTTATAGGGGAGAGGGTGTGTGGGTAGTAGATATCATTAGGTTGTTTTATTCTCACAAAGGTATCCTTCCAACTATAGATCTTAAATGTTTTTTTGGAAGTTTTTAGGATTGAGGGGTAGTAGGCACTTATGTAATAATAGATGGACTAATAGGTGTGTTTATAGAATTTGAGATTCTCTTAGAAATAGATTTGATAGATTATCATTCCTCTTTATCCTCCTTTTCAAGGGTGGAAATGATGAAGTTTGGATCATTGGCCCATGAACCCTTCCATGTTGAGATCACTTTAGGATCTTTGGTAGGCATAGGATCTTGAACATAAGTGGATTATTTTCAAGAAGGAAGGTGAAGTCAATCTAACTTTGGGGTGAATGGAGGAGGAGGTTGAATGTTTAATTTAGAGAGTGACTTAAAATTTATTTTCACATCCACACAATGTTCAAGTTTTCACACTATATGAGACAAGTCTTTAAACAAGTATCCTCAAACCTTAGTCATAAAGTCATTACCCAAAAATAAGTCAAAATGAGGCTATAGGTCTAATATAATAAGGTCTTGCACAAATAAAATTTTGGGGTAGGTATGGAGTGTAAGTTTTAGGTTCTTAACAATTCCAAATATTATCATAGGAGATTTATTACATTGCAACTTAAAATCAGACATGAGTTCACACATTAAATTCAACTTGTCTACCACCAATTTAGGAATAATTGAAAAACTTATCTTGTCATAAAGTAAACAATTATGGACCAACAAATATCCTATGACCAAAATAGGAAAGAAAGGGATATGGAGTGACCAATTAGCTGATTATTTTTTAATTGTAGGGTTTTTTTTTGATGAGGGATAGTGGCTTGACACTTAACCCTTTTTTGCCTAAGATTCTCCTACAACTTATCCCTTTCTTTTATTAGTTAGTCAATTTCTAAGTGTAGATAATCAGTGTTTGGTTTAGGTGGATTGAAAGGGGAAGTAGGTTGATAATAAGAGTGATCATTAGGATGAGGATGTTGCCATGGAGGTGGAAGAGGCTCAAAGTATGGTGGATTTTCTTTATATAATGTAAAATGTAAATTATATGGCTAATAGGGATCAACATATAAACCATATGGGTTATGATAGGGTGGATATGGAGGTGGATGGGATAAATATACCTCATAGGCTATCATGGATCCTTATACAACTTGAGTATTAGATCAAAACCATGACCAAAAACCTTATTACCTATGTAACCATGAAACCACTGATATCTTTGAGCTTGAGATCAACTACTAACCTTCCAAAGATTATTGAATCTGACCAAAGTGACTACAGATAATGGTATTGATGTCATAAAATTCCAAATGCCCTCGATTATCTTCAAATCATTCTTTAAGTAAATTTAAATCTATTCCATCGAATGTGCCAAAATTGTTTGAGTTCTAGGTTACAGCCTAGTCAAGTAAACGATTGTTCAAGTCCTCTACTCAAACCTAGTTCAACATGGGAATGAACCTAGGTTGTGGGTTACCTAATGTTAGGATAGACATATAGATTTTAAGGGGATATATCCCTTGATTTTTTATTTTTTATTTTATCCTAAGACCTAAATATGTTGGAATGAAAAGAGTGAAGGAATTGCATAAATTAAACCTACACTAACATGTGATGATGCACAATGAATTCAACTATCCACTTATAAGTTTACATTCTTAACATACTAAAGGATTGATCTAAACCCAACAATAATCTTCATGAACCCTATGCATGAGTTATTTATATGGAGGTGGGACTAGATGAATGGAATGCCAAGGCTATGAAAATTAGGTCTAGTTTAAGACTCTCATTAGCCATGATATACTTCAAGACTCCATTATCAATCTTTCTATAGTGCATATGACATGCATGAGACAATTATTTGAAACTAAGGTTGACAATGACCTATAAAGGAAATAATATCAGCACATTTGCATATCAAAAAGTATAAACACACTAGGATGTCACCATGAAATAAGTTGCAAAGTATGTTATTCAATCCAGATAGATGCAAAAGTATAAATTATGGAAGAGTATCTTCATACCAACCAAAGGGATGAAAAAAGGATTAAAAACCTAAATATATAGAATAATAGAATGAGATAAAGAAGGAGAAAATCATATAAGGATGCAGAAGGGGTCATAATTGACCATAATTTACCATTTTTCTACAATTACATTGACCTTGAAAGCCTCCCACTTGCAGTTATACTCTTGAGTTGAGTGTATGATATCTTTAATGAGATCCTTGAAGTGTTGAGGTTCAAATTTGGCAAATCATGACTCATTAAGGTCCATTATATGCCAATTTTTTTCCATCTCTCCTCTTTCCATCAGCTACCAATATTGAATAGAGTCAAACATGGGTCTTCTTCATGAGCCATTAAGTGATATAAATCATTTTTGCATGCCCATGAGGACTTTTAATTTCTATATTCTTCTTTAATTTCAATTAAATCTACCTAAATTCCTCTATGAAATGGCTTTTATGATGTTTACCATTCCCTCCATTATCCTCTTACACCAATTGTGGGCTCCTTGGTTGATTGAGTAGGTCAAACATTTCAATTAGGCCTAATTTATAAAGTATTGGTGTATGACTTCCATAAAATACCTATAGGAAGCTTAGAAACATATGGGAATAAGACATATGCCTAAAACAACCCTTTTATCCATGATCAATGCTTAAACCATCACTAGATGCTTGAGATCTCACTCTTCCTATTAGACTAGTTCATCCTCCTTTAATCACTAGCAAACTAGTTATTTTGAAACCTATTGAAAATGTATCTCCAACTAAAAAATTTGGAATTTAAAGATTTTAGGAGTTGAATTGAGTCTCAAACTTGCTTCCCTAATGACCTAAAACACTTTGCACTATTTGACACCATTTATTCTACTCAGATTATTATAAAATAACCTCTTTTTTAGGATTTTGTATAATTTCCAGATGGTCATGTACCAATAGGTGAACATCCTCTAAGTGTTTTTGACCTTATATAAACCCACCAAGTCATTTTAAGGTGATAGGTTGATAAAATTCTAAATTTTCTCAAATTGGGTCTACTTGGGGTTTTATGGAGGTTATGACTGGTCAGGGGTATTATGGATAGTTCATTAAATATAGATGTCTAAGCTAGAAAAAAATGGCATGAATATCAAGGGAATAGACATAAATATGTTCCATGAATGGACAGGATTCCCATGCAGAGGATGGATAAAGATATGAGTGTCAAAATATGACCTTAGGGTAGCTTGCATGCTATTTCTAAGTTTTTGGCTTCTTAATATTGATTCATAAAATATTTCTTTCCAATTAAAATTAACATATAATAAAATCATAGTATACAGGGGTACCTAAAACATGATAGGATATTCAGTCTTTAGAACTCAAGTGGTGTAGGTGAGCTTCCAAATTTAGTCATAAAACTACTTGTGTGCATGATTGAACATTTTGAGCAATGATTTGGATTTGTTATGGATTACTCACACTATTTTCCACCTTAATACTCTTTTAAAAATTACTAATCATCTTCATTTCCCCCTAATTAGATATATCACCTTCTATAGAAGCATATAGGAGCTTTGGTATAGATGCAGGGAAAGTAATTAGGCATTTATGATTGTGTTTGAGGCCTATCACCTAGATAGTTGACTAAATGCTATATTTTAGACCCATTTTGAGGTATTTTTAGTACCTATAAACACCATGATATACTGACCAAAAAACACATGAGGGTTCTAATTCTTCTTTCAAGCCTTCTAAACTTGGTTTTGCCTGCTTAGCATCTTAAGTACTTACCTAGACCTCTCTTAGTCTGAGACAAAATAGTGGGTATACCCACTATTTATCTTACCAAGACAATGATATGGATGCATTTTAATACTAATTATAAACTTATCCTCCAAATTTTAAGGCTTATCTAGGTCTAAAATACCATCAGATGACTATTTGAGCTCAAAAATGCCCAATCACTGCCTATAGACTACATTGGGATGGAACCCTAAGTGTTTAAGCCCATAGTGGGATTAGTTCATGGATAGTCACCATAATTTATTTTTCATATATTTATCATTAATATTCCATCATTATCTATGTCTTCATGGAGTGGATAGTCCTCTTAAGCACCTGGTTTGTGTATGCAAGGTTTGGAGGGAGGGTTAGTTTGACACTTAGAAATATATAGACATGTCTTTTGTGGATTTCATGAGTTATAAATTTATTATATGACCTAAATACATATTAATTAATATCACTTAATATTTATCACCTTTATTCAATCTTTTGTCATAACTCACATGGCATCCTCTTTGCATATTAGTGTTTTCTTAGGTGAAGTTGACTGCATCTCTTAGAGACCCTGTGCATACCCTTTTCCATTTCAGTATTTACTAATGATGGTTTAAAATGAAACCCATATCTACTTCCATATGTTAATGACCAATATTCATCAATATTTTAACTTATGCACCAAGTTCACTTACTTTCTTTCAATGGATAAATCGTACATTGGAAACCTTGCCTTTTCTTTTACTCCTAATTTGCTTAAGATTGTGGTCTTAGCCTACTTGGGATGTAATTGTTTTAACCTTTACATTTATATGTGTTTTTATACATTATTCATGCATGAAACCTAAATACCAAAGTTTTCCATTTTCCTTGATCACTGGACCATTGAAAAAAATGTGCTTCTCTTTGTAGTCTAGCATAACCAACATATAGGTGCCTTTTATCCCCTTTTTGTATGAGTGAGGTAGTAAGAATTATTTAGTGTGAGTTTAATTTGACTTATTTGATATAATAAAATACTTTTGGAGGTCTATATGATCCTACATATCTCAAAAATTCAACCAAATTAGTGACCTTCACCACTACACTAATCTTAGGCAAGCCAAACATGTGGTTGTAGGCCTACATATGATTTTGTTGTAGGTGTGCATATGGCTTATGAGATGGTGTTTTAATTAATAGTGGGATAATTAATATTCAAAAACTTTTTCATGAATTTGAAATCTCTAATTATATATCTATTGCTTATGATAACTCCCATTTGATTCCTTTTTAGAATTCCAACTGTCAAGATCTCTAGGTGTCTTCTCACTATATGGACTAATACAATCCATATGTATCATTTTGGGTAAAATTTTCCTTTACTACTTATAGTGCTCAAATATCATTGTTTTCTTGCTTATATTCCATCATAGTCACCTTTTCTCCTTGACTTTTCCTTGGAAGGTCTCATATTATCGTCTAAAAACCTTGCTATAGTGGCCCTTGAAGTTGGTTGTAGGTGGACATTAAGCACCATCAAAACACTATATGGCCATATAAAACTCACATTCAAAGACTTTTTCTACTTGACCTTCTAATTTTGGATATTTTACCCCTTACTAGTACCTACACATGGTGTTATCAAACTTGTTTCCTATGACCTTTCTCATTTTCCCTTTAACATAGTGATTGTAGGTGTTAAACTATGTTAAGCCTTCTTAAAGGATAAAACACATTCATACTCAAAGGTCTTAGGCTTCCTTAACATGATTAACACTTGAGTTATCACAAGATACTTCACAGTCTCAATTAGACATAACCTTTACTATCTCTACTAGCTCTTCCTTCAAAAACCATGCTTAGGATACCTACTTAATTGTAGGTATTTATGGGTTATTTAATTAGGTCTTTGATTAAATGGTTCAATGCACCATGGTTTCATTCCTTTTGAAAGTTCTAAGGTGTAATAAGGGGTTCATTGTCATGATTAAGGCTTAAATGGGAGTATGGGTGAGTGAATGATGATGGGAATTGAGTGATAAGGGGATGAAAACACCAAAATAGGGGATAAAAAATAATGAAGAGGCAATAATGATAGTATGAAAGGTAGTGGATGGATATGGCATGAAATGGAGGACAAGACTCCTTTCAAAGACTAGTCACATATACTTTGGAGGACCTTAAAAGATACCCTTAAGAAAACATGAAATTTTAAGGTACGGACAAACCATACATAACCTTAAATAAAACCTTAAAATCCTAGAAAACCTAAAATTTCATGAAAAAACCTTAATTTTTGAAAAAGAGGGACCGAGTGCCTAAGAGATGAAAAAGGTGGATTATATCCCTTTTAAGTTGACAAAGAGGTGGAGGGAATTTTTTTAAATAGCATTAAAGTGATCCACCATTACTCTAACATCTCATTCTATACATTTGATCTCCTTTTGACATAGTACATTTCACAATGGTTTCCACCTATGCATAATCCTCTTATTTGAGACCATATGAGGTCATATGGTAAATTTAGAGATTAAAATAGGAATTGTTAACATAGAGACACCTCTCCAAACTTTAATACATACCTTAAAACTCTTGAAAAAACATGAAAGCTTCAGTTCTTTGTAAAATCTTTCTATAGGTTGCACATATTGGTTAGACTTGAGGGTTCTCCATTCTTATGTGCTCATACTTGTGAAAAACAATTGGATATTAGCACATAATATCCCTTTAAGACATATTATAATATAATAAATGATTGGATTGAGAAAACCACTTAAAGACACATGGAAATTGTATAGCTAAAGATGGCCTATGCAGATGAGAGGTCAAAACATATTCCCTAACTTCTTAAAGAAGGTTAAAAAATATGGTGAAATCAATATTCAGACAATTAATCATGAATGGGAATTTGATTGAGTATAATTATTGTGGCTAAGAGTTGGGACCCTAAATTTCTCTCTCTTATATGGAAAAGAAAGAACCTAAGGAGTAGTTTAAGCTTACAAAGGAGGGATGAAAATGTGCAAAAAAAATTTCATATTGAATGGGATACTTTCCTCTTGAAAATTAGTAGAGACATCACACTTGAGATAAATTTCATCACCATATCCCTTCATGTAAAACATAGTTTGTACAGTCTATACTACATGTAGAAAACCTTTAAAACTCTTTGATTTTCCCATGGTTTCTCAAGCTTTAAACTCTTACAATGCCATATGAGGTTAAAATGAAAGAATACACATGTTAATAAGATTTTTTCAAGTAGGTGAATGTATGAGAGATGTGTAAACATAATGAAATTCCATGTGGATCCCACTTGTCTTTGTAAAAGGGGTGTCAGTTGTGTATACAATCAAAAATGCATCATGTCTATAAATCAATGTTGGATCAGAGAAGATAGAGTATACCTACATATTCGATTGGGAATATATATTTTTAAGAAGGATCATGAATAATATGGTGATCCAATAGACCTAATTATGGGATCACTTGTCATAATACACCATGTTAATAAGGGTTTTAAATCCTTCAGTCTAAAACAATCATGTAACAACCATAAAAGAGTCTTAGGTTTAATGTTCACTCTCGATATAATAAATAACAAATTAAATATAATATAGTGCTCACCAAAGCTTATGGAACAAATTGGGAGTTATAAATTGAAATAAACATGCATATAAGACATATATTCACATCAATGAATATAGAATTCTAATGTATGGGAGAGAAACACAACTACATTATCTATCTACTCTTACAAAAGAGAAATAAATTTAGGAATGCTTATCATAAATATGAACCTATCAAGCCTCAATATCTCCTTGACAAAGGTGATTCACAAGATATTGTTATGGTATGTATGGATAACAAGGAAAAATCAGCTCTAGGCTACATAACCTATCTATGCATCAAAAAGACTTATCTATAAGACAAGATCCATATCTCTAAAGAAAGTATAGAACCCTAAGATTTATTCCTTAAGTAGAATGGTCAATAAGTAGATGTTCATTATGAATTATTATTCTTAGATTCTCTAATCTAAAATGGTTGGAAATGAACTCGTATATACAGGTAGATCTTTCCCTAAATCCTTTCAAATATGTTAGTTTTACAGGGTTAACCCAATTGACCCTGTATGTTTTTAGGAGGTAAATCACTAGGTCTCAAGTTCGGTTAGATGAAGGCATAAAAAAAAATCCACGTGAAAAATATACCTAAACAATATAGGGTCGATCCTTTCAACCCTATATAATAATCAGAGACTAAAAACTATACATGGTTAACCTAATCAACCTAGTACAGTTAATTGGTGAAAGGGGGTCAATGTAAGAACATGGAGGGTAAAGCATGAAAAATGTTTGGAATGGGTAAAACAAATAATATTAATATTAGGGTAAATTGTTTTAGAAGATAAGTGTGAAGATAGAAAGTGGTGAAAGGGACAACAATCTTACAAAGAACTAAAGGTCTACCCACCCATTGCCTGGTGCACCCCTTAAGGTGTGGACTTAGAGAGATTAAGACTTGATGGGTTATTAAAAGATAAAAAGTGTTAACAATCAATAAAATTTAAAAATATTATGTGTATACATATGTCCCACTGAAATCTCATCATGTGTCACATAAGTGCAACATGAAATGGTGCTTCTGGAAACAAAACATGATAATACATAATGATAATGATAAGTAAAGTGCAATAAGTAATAAATAAGATAAATGATAGGTAATAATTAGAAAACACATATCTTTAATGAAATTAGTGATTTAGATAAATAATTAGACTATAAGAGAATGTGAAGGTGTCTAATGTGAAGAACATTAGGCAAACTTGTAGAAGTTAGTGTAAAAAATAACCAAAAATTGAAATTTTGGGAAAATAAGTATACGATAGTGGAAAAGAGTTTCTATGTCATCATGAATCTAATACATTTTACATTTTTAAAAATGAAAGAATAGAAATAAAGATAGAGATAAAATAAGGAATCTACTTGAAAATAATTGAAAATTTTGAATTGCTGAAAAATGTTATAAAATATGGAGAAAGAGAAGTCGTTTGGTTATTTTGATTTGTGAAAGAGGGGAAAAGATCTCTGGAGACCAAATGAGCTTAAATGGTAAGGAGATGAAAGGCTAGATGAGGGGGAGCTCTAGGAGTAGCAGTTGGTGCACTATAAGTATGTAATTATGAATATTAAGCTAGTTTTGGAGTAATTTAATGAATTAAGTGTATTTTTTTAAAAAATATTTTTTTATAATTTCTAGTTGTCAAAATGAAGCCAAATTAGATTTTATAGGTATGAAAAATCAATATGGGAAATGGGTTTGAAGGAATTATGGAGAAAACTACAAAAAGACACTTTTTTAGGAAAATGCAATGGGTTGGTAGTGAAAAACAATTGGTCGACCCGGTAGGATGAAAAGGAGTAAAATCCACACTATCAACCCAATAGGTATATGTTGACCCTATATGTTTCATAGACTACTGACCAAGTACATTTTTCCAACTAATATAAAAAGTCTAGAATGACAATGTAGTACTAGGGAGGGGAAAATAAGAGGGTTGACTTAGATTTTTAAGTCAACCAAGTTAAAAATAGAGAAATATTGGTTAAATTAGGTTGACCAAAGAACTAAAATGGTATGAAAATGCATTTAAAAGGATGAAATAAGGATATAGTGGCTTGAAATGACCAAATGAGGGTTAAAATGACTAAGTAGGCTAAAAATGGGTAAAAATGAATTAATTAAAGCAATTTAAGCTAATTTTCTTACTAAAATTATAAAAATAATGTATTGGGATTATGCATGACATGGAAGATCTAATACATATTTTAATATTTATTACTTATAGGGATGACCTAGATTTGGATGATTGGTAGACATGTCATGGTTACCAAATTTACTATAGCATCTAATGATAGGAGATAGAACTAGACTAGTAGTTATAGACCTAGGAGGGATAACTGATATGTGTAGGATTCCCTTAAGTATGGACCTATTAGTCATGTTCCTTGGATGATAGTAATTATTTATTAATAATTTCATATGAGAGGTGGATGGGGATGTGGTAAAGGTCACTATCACTCTAGAGAATGTGTAAACCATCCTAGTGCTACTGGTAGTAGGAGCACTGATGACTACATGTATACTAGATAACATGAAGGAGAAGAGATCCCTATCCATGTGGGCTATAAGATCAAATAAAATATTGGTGGGTTAGAGTGTTAGTATGTTATATGTCTATACATTATAGATTTTATATATTTGTAAATCTATGATAGCGCATATGATATAACAAGTTATATGTCACAAGTCAAATTACAAGGTACCATTATTCATGGTAGCCTTGAGGAGGATGATCCTAGAGGATGGAGTACTATGTGATCTCAATTATATCATCTAGGTCCATCTCATATATTATTTTTATGAGGTGTTGGTTAGAGGGAATAAGTCAATAGGAATAATCATATTACTAATGGCCTTGATATATCAAAGGTTTCCCATGTATAAGATAGTTAGGTTGCTCCATATGGTCGATGATAGGTCACCTTGAGTGCAAATATGGAGAGAAGAGCAAGTAACACATGTAATTCCCCATGTACTAGTGTTTTATATGGTGAGACATGAAAACATATTATGGTAGCCATATGGGCACATAGTGATTACATGGCTAAGCTAATACATAGTTATACCAGCTATAGTGAGGACAAAGGTGGTCAAACACTACACCTAGTGTAAAGATCAATATTTGGTGGTATGGACACAAAAACACATGGTCTTACCTCATCTAACAACATTAATATTAATTGCTAAGTAGTGTATTTAACATGTAAGAGATCCATAAGAGAGAAGGGGACTAGAGATACTAGTAATGAGGCCAACACTCAGACCACATCGTGAGTGACCATGGACTAGGTGATCATGATAGGGAATAGAGTAGGAGGAGAGGGGTGCAGAGGCAATGGCACTAGATATACCACCACCATATCCATAGTGAGTTGAGTAGTCAATACCAAGGACATAGTTTTGATGAAGGTAGGAGGATTAGGAGGGAGTGAAGACTATTACCACCCTCATGACCCAATAGGTGAGCTATATGAGAGTTTGATGATAGAGAGGCCACTTAGGCATAGGCTAATGTATACATTAGCCATGACTATCAAATTTGAGATGAGGAGGTGATGTATAGAGGAGGTGAAAGGAGGTTGTGTGGATGGAGATACAATGCTAGGTTGTCACATGAATGGTGAGACCATAGTGGCTAAGACACAAATAGGTAATAAAGATGATTAAATTATTGCTTAAGTTTTTATTTTGAAATAGAGACTAGAGATAGATAGATATTGTGAAATATAATAGTGATCTAATATCTATCTAGGTATGATTTTGTAGGCATAGATGAGGATGAGGAGGATAGATGGGTTCCCTTATGAGGGGATAACTCCATGATGTTTTAGATGAGACTCTATAGTCATACGACCTTACTGCATTAGAGGATCCTAGTGTACCATCTACCTCAGCTCAAGTGAGCTAGTTTAGATTAACAAGGGAGGTAGAAAGGTAGATATGAGTATAAATAGATGATGAAACCACTAATAGATATGGGTGTAGGTGAGATACAATCATGGTGGGCCCTATTAGAGTAGAGACCTATACTTTTGGCTATAATGATGTAGATAACATAGGAACATATAATGATCCTGACCTATATGACATAGGTGTAAGAACATGGGAGAGTGACACACATGAAAATATTATACTAATTGGTGTAGGTACATACATGGGTGGCACATCTAGAGGGATATGTGGATGGATTTAAATGTTGGATGGCCTTTTTACAACATACTATTTAAAGGAGATAGATTGAGGCCTCAATAGGTAGTGTGACTAGGCCATGAGATAGATAGGATGATGCCCATCCATAGAGTTGGAGAATTATATATGGTTTATTTATTGTATCAGAACTCATTACACACACACACACACACACATGTGTGTGTGTGTGTGTGTGTGTGTGTCTTTATATATACGTGTGTGTGTCTATATATATATATGTATACATATGTGTGTATATATACATATATATACATACATATATATATGTATGTATATATATATATATATACACAGACACATATGTATATGTATGTATATATATATACATATATATATATATACACACACATATATATACATATATATATATGTATATATATACATATATATATACACACATGTGTGTGTGTGTGCGTGTGTGTGTGTGTATATACACACACGCACGCACACACACACACACACAAATATATATATATATATATATATACATATATATATATATACATATATATATACACACATATATATACATATATGTATATACATATATGTATATATACACACACACATATATATACATATATATATACATATACATACATATACATACATACATACACACACACACACACACACACACACACACACACACACACACACACACACACACACACACACACACACACACACACACACACACACACACACACACACACACACACACACATATGTATGCATGTATATATATTGTTTTATATGCTATAGGAAAGATATGAGATGTGGTTTCTCTTCTAGCATTATGTAGAAAACATGCATGGTTAAAAGGAAATAGGCAAGAAACGAATTCGTAAAAATATAATCAATAAAAAATAATGTACTACACACTATTTCAAGTTGCTGAATGTGTAATAACAATAAAATGACTAATTATAAAGAACCAAATGGATTTTAAAACAATATGGTAAAAGGAATTTGTTTTTAAACCAAAGTGAAAGATTTTTGCAGCAAATTAAAATAAGTAAAATCATACTAAATCATGTTGGGAAGTATGAAAACAATGTAATCAAATGGAAGGTATGTAAAATAGCACAAATGGTATAAAAAAAAATTAATTAAGTCAATCAATCATACTATATCATGTTGGGAAGTATAAGATAAAAATAAAATTGGCAAAAGATAGGTCTAAAATTTATCACACTAATTCAAGCTATGAAGTATGAAAAATTCAAGAAATGGTTGTTTTCTTACATGCACTCATAAAATAAGAAAATAAAAGAAAAATATAAATGAATTAATCATAGAAACATATTGAATCTAGTTAGGAAGCATGTCAATGACATGTGATTTCATAATCAATAACATTTTATCTCATATTTGACACATTTAATTCTATTTGTGACTTGAATTATTCGAAAATTTTGTGAGGAATGTCAGGTCCTATTCGTGGTCCTATACTAAAAATCAAAAAGAGAAAACTACTAGGGTGGAAAAATTGGGACAATAAATAAATGATGTGAGTAATAGGAAGGAAAAAGGTGGTAATTTTTTAGGAACATCAGGTCCTATCCACAATCTTACAAAGCAACTCACAAATGAGATCTCAAGGGGAGTGATCAATAGACAAAACAATATTTCTTATATGGAATGGAAAAGGGAGTGTAAAACTAAATACTTAGGCATCTTATGAGAAGACCTTAGTAGACAAGAGGCATACTAAGGACATGAGAAGACACTAATTGACTAGTGACCATCAATGTACAAAAGAAACCTATTCATTATAGATACAAAGATTTGTAAGCATATAAACATGCTACTAAGATCACCTCATGAAGGTAGAATGGTGAAATAAAAGCTAAAATGTACCAACCTTCCCATGATATGTTCCCCATTATTTCAGACCCCTTATAGAGTTGTTGGTCTACTACAAAGATTGGATACTTGCATGAGAAATTAGGTAGCACTAAAATAATTTTTTTATCCTTTTCTAATCTACTAGCCTACCATACTCCAAATGACCTTGGATATATCATGAGGCCAAATATGGAGTTTTATCTTCAATTATAAGTAGATGTGCTTTGAATCACTTCTTTTATTGTGATTTAAAATTGAAGAATATTTTTACCTTCTATATCATTGAATTTTGTAAAATGATTTGGATTTTAACTTATTATGGCTTTTGAAGATTCCTCTTCCATATGGATTTGGATTTAAAAATAATGAGATATGTATTGATACACATGAATTATATTTAGGCTAAGTCCAAAGGAAGCTAAGTAACCAATGACAAAGACTGACTAGGATACTTAGGCTTAATAATGAACTAACATATGATATCAAGTATCAATCATGTATATGCTTATTTTGTGAAAAAAGAAGGGAAAAAGGAGATCCAAATGTGGATTGGTATAATGAAAGTATAATGAGATGCACTATTTTATAACTAATCACATGGTAAGATAAGATAAGGATCAAAGGGAACAAGGTTTATATAACCAAGTCATAATGATAATTATCTATGAAAAATAGAGATAAGAAAGAAAACAATCTTCAAGACACACGAAGATATTTTTAATAAAAATTCAAAAAATAAAGAGAATACAATGATAAATAAAGATAATCATATTAAAATATAAATGATAATGTAAGAAAGATATAGTAGAAAAGGTAAAATTGGTATATAAGAAAAATATGAATTTGACACAACATCAAATGATATAACAAATATATAAATATAAAATTAAAACACACATCCAATCAAAATGTAAATCTAAAGGCACCATACATGTGATTATAAGTACTAATAAATATAACCACACACATTTTCTAACATATCAAATAAATATCTATGAAGATGGATATAAACTATTACTAATGTCTCATCAATCTTCAATAAAAACTAGCAAAATATTTCTCTTCTCATCTTCTCAATTGAAAAAGTAGGAATGCTTGATGGATCATGTTGAGGAGGGAAATTAGGAAAGGCATGATTGGGATAAATCATGGGAGTGAACTGTATGGAAGATGTAGGAATCACTAATAGAGAAGTATCCACAGATTAGGGATTCATGAGTGGAGAAGGATCCATAGGTGATGGCATAAAAGGTGATACAGGGACCATATGAGGGGATGGAACCACTAAAGGTGGATCCATGGGAGAATAAGGAGGATCATTCTTATTAGAATGACCTATGGGAGGAATGGAAGTAGGTCTAATAATAGATATAATGTGATCCTTATAGTGTTTTTAAAGGATACAACAATAATCAATGTGGTGGGTGCCACATTGGTGCCATAGAAAATACACCTCACCATACTTAGGTATATATTTAGGTATAACCTTCAGGGGAGGAATTTTTTTTATAAGGAAGGAGAGGAAGGACATAAAGTTTCAATATATTATCATAACTTTCAATAATGTGTAAAATAATGATTATCTATCCCATTAAAGAAATATATATGCTTGAGAGTGGTTTTAGGAGAATCAATCATAGAAGGAGGTACAATAGAAGTGGAAGAAGTTAGAGAGGACTCATCAACCCATTTAGTGGTAAATGGAGCCATCTAAGGCAAGGGAAGAAAACCATCACCAAGGGAAGGTGGTGGTAGAGGATGAATTAAATTAGGCCGAATGGAAGGAGTAATGAGATGAGAAATAGGGGTAGGCTAAACAATAGTAGGAGTGGGAATAGGATAAAATATAGGAGGAACAAGAATGGGATCTACTAAAGGAGAGGTGGGATCTAAAAAAGGCATAAGGAGGGCCACACTAATCTCAAGAGTAAACCAACTAAGGTGATCAAGGAACCTAACAAAGTGATAAGGCTAGTCATATCACAATCCATGAACGTACTCATATGAGGCTCCTCAAAAATTGGGGGTGTTGGCACCATCTCCACCTTGTGATAAAGAGGAAAAATACTAAAATTAGGAATTTTAAATGAATAAAAATGGGAAGATACATGAAAAAACTTAATTAAATAAGAATTATAATAAATAATCTCAGCATCATGGGCCCAGACAAGACTAGCTAAAATTGGATCATCTAAGGAATAACCATCATCATAATCTGGGTTGTGAATATCAATGATAAAATTAGGGATGACCTTTTCATCTGAGGAAGTGTGTTGAATATAATGTTGAGCCTTGATCAAAACTATTGGAATATCATCCCAAGGATGTTTACGAGAATGAGGATATAAAGAAGTAGGAAGCTAGACGATGAGGTAAGGCAAGAGATCAAAAGTTTTAATCTTTAGGTTAATCTCATTAGGCTCATCATCATCATAATTTAAGAGGTTAGAGGAATGTTCCCAATTAGTTTGGGATGTCCATTGTAACCTTGATTTGAATTAATGGGAATGTTAAGACACTAAGACTCATGGAATAGACTATTGGGCAAAGGTTCAAGAGTAAGAATCTTAAAGACACCATGGTCTTAAAATTGTTCAAAATAATAAGGGTTAGTGTCACACCAAATCCTATTAATGGCTCCATGATGAGGTAATTTAATTCATTTTAAAGTGAAATAAGCAACATATCTCATAGGGTGACTCCATGGTCTACCAATAAATATGTTATAAGAAAGTGTAAAGTTAAAGATCATCCCCTTCACATGAATGGTGATAGGTGGGATAATAATGGGAAGCCATACACAACATAAAAGAGGCATTTATCTTTTATTATATCCTTGGTAGGTGTTGTGTGTAGACTTGAGACTAAATTATAAATATCCAAGGGTCTTAATGAAGTTGAGAGAGGTAACATAGGTGTTGGAACCCTCATTGATCAATGCATATTTAACTTGGATATCACCTATTTGAACACTAATGAATAAATGAATATTATCTACACGAAGAATAATCTCGTCAAGAATCGTAGAGGTTATAGGAAATTTTAAATAAAGAGAAGTGTTAATTATTTCATTAACATTGATAGACATCTCTTCACATTGTCTTAATATATTATCGTTGGATGCAGATAAGGCTACCTCCCATCCTACTAGGGGAGGAGGAGGGGCATTCATCTCAAACAATAGTTTAATAAGATGATTTGTATGATGTGGAGAAGTCCTCATAAGCTCAAGGAATGAAATTTGTAATGGGAGATTAGTGAGTTCCATGATGGGATGCCATTCATCATTACCCATAAGAAGGTTGTTAGATATAGGTGCATAATGATTAAGGAGGTCCTCAAAACGAGGAGCCAAAGTGCATTAAAATTTATATTGATAATAATAAGAAGGTTTGGAATAAGATTGTAAATCATGTTGTGATGATGAAGTAGCTAGTTCAATTTGACTTTTAGAATTGATATAATTCTTATTAAAATACTGATTATGATTAGTGTTAGAAGATGATGTAAGAGTGGTAGAAATAGAAAAGGAAGTGTTATCCAAGGGAGAATTAGAAATTAGATCATCAAAATTAATAAGGTCATCTTGTCCCAACTCATTTAAATGAGTTGGAAAATAATCCTAGATAACATGATATGTTTGAGATGAATAAGGAGCGTAGATAGGTTAGGAATCAATAAAAGTGGGCTCAACAAGACTTTATACATTATTGGTGGAAGAGATGGATTTGTCTTAATTGTCTTGGATAGGTTGATGATTAGGAAGAGGGTCTTTGTAGATAGATAAATGAGCATTGGCTTGGTTCAAGTCTTGATATATAGCATGTAATTTAATTAATTTCATAAGCTTGTTGATGCTTTTTAATGATAAAATCATGATCAAAATTAGGACCAAGAAGAAAGTCCACATCTAAATTACAAAGTTGACTGTAGGTTTCATTAGAATGACCTCATCTAGTGTGAAACCAAAAAAATTGTCAGGATCATATCATTTTTTAATAAGATGGGTAGGGTTAAGTTATTTTGGAAGAGGCCTAGGTAGATGCTTAAGCAATTCAGGTGAGGATAGATTTTTATGAACATTAATGTTGTTCGGTGAATATAAGTAAGGATTGCTATATTATTAAGGAAGGGGATCTAGTTCCAAAGAAGGAGTAGGAATGATAGATTTAACATTATGAATGGTGCCATAAGAATATATTACACCATCATTGGTAACATTTTAAACTTTTTTCTTAAGTAAGATATGAGGACCTGTAGAAGGTTGGGTTGGCTTGAATTGATGCATAAGGAAATCTTATCATTTAGCTTGGTCAATAGCCTCTTCAACTGTATGTGGAGAGAGAGAGTGTAGACATAATACGGAAGTTTAGGAAAGAGGGTATTGGTAAAGAGATGGAAAATATTATCATCAACCATGTTATGTTAAAATTTATTTGACAAAGTTTTCCATATTTTAGCAGAGGCTTGAGCAGTTTCATTTTCAAGTTTTTTTTTCAATTTATGAAGTGGGCCAAAGTGTTTTTAAGAAGATTAATAATTTGAAATTCTTTAACTAAAGCATTCACTAAATACTCCAAACTAGTAATATAATGAGTTCTAAGTTGGTTGTACCAATCTAATAAACCACCTATGAGAGTTTTGGCTAAGAGTTTGGTAGCAGTAATAGTGTTCAATTTGACCCAATCCATATAAAGATTTCCAAATGTTTTAAGATGAAAGGTGGTATTGGTTGATATATTATAATAAATTATATGTATGATACCTCCTATATCAATTTTATCAATTTGAGTAGTGAGAGGTTCATCTTGGATATGCTTAATGGTTTATTTGACCAAAGGAGGTTGATGAATGAGATTTACTTGATAATATTGGAGAGGAGGTGGGGGAACATTCTAGTTATGTGTGCCCCAAGCCATTGGTTGAGGATGAGATTGAAGATGGAGAAGGTGCATTTGTATTCTCATCATTTGAATTGTGTTATGATCTTGAAAGGTATTCATTTGATTGAGTATTTTTAACAATAGTTGATGTGTTTTATTAGAATTATTAGAAGCATTAGAGGTGGTATTAGTGGCTTGGGTACCACTATTGATGTTGATAGGAGATTGAGAGGAATTATGAGAATGTGAGGCACTAGTGGAAAAATTTCTTGTATGGACTAGTGAATGGTTGAGAAGAAGAAGCACTATTAGCATAATTACCTTGGGTAGAAAATGATGCACTAGTGGAAGGATTAAGGATAATTGATCTAATGAGAGGCCTACTAGATATAAAACATGCCATGTTAGTGGATACACTAGGCATGTAGGTGGACGAAGTTATAAAATAAGATGTCATGGTATGAGAAGGGGTCATAATCTAAGGAAGAGGCTAAGAATCAAAGAAAGTGGTACCCCAATTCTAGTTGAGAATGTAGGAGTAGGTGAATCAAGATTTTTAGATTGACCACTAATCATGAGATTGTAAATAGTAAATGGGTGTTTTCCTTAATGTTAAGGAAACTCAGAGATAAAGAAGAGCATTTTGAGGGTATACCCTAATTTGGGTTGGTATTCTAATGAGAAGAGAGGATTACATTGTGAAGAGGTATTAGGAGGGGTCCCATAGTTTATTGTGTGAGTAGTATTATGAACATTACTAGCATCCAATAGAGGAACCCTACTTTGTCTATGGGATACCTTATGATGGTTAGTAAAATTCGTCATGTATATTGACTACAACTTATTATTATTATCAACCAAAAACTCCATGATGAAGAGAAAGAAAGAGATGAAAATGCAAGAAAATATGAACTGATAAAAATAATATAGGGTCAACTAGATTGACCTAGCATAAAAATAGGGTCTATAAATAGTATAGGGTTGACTAGATAGATCCAATATAATGAAAATATGATAAAAAAGAGAAAAAAATGTCTACAAATATTACATGGTCAATTGGGTCAATCCATCATAGTAAACAAAAGCTACAAAAAGGTATATGGTTGATTGGGTTGACCCAATTCAGTAAATAGGGAAATTTGAGAAGTATATAATAGATTTGTGAACTAAAACAAGATAATTTTTGAAAGTAATTTAAAATTAAATAACTAAAGGAAAATAAATATTCAATTGGATTAATGTTGGCCAATCCAATTGAAGAAGATAACGCAAAACCTTACACCAATTCTAGCTAATTCATGTTTTTGTAATAAAATACAATTGAGAAAAGAGAAAGAAATAAACTTTGAAACTAAATAGATAACTAATTGGTCAACCTGAGTGTTATTATATTATTAAGATATGATTTTAAATGTAATGTAAAGATAACTGTAAGGAACTAGAAATCAATCTATGGATGGTTTCAAGTAGTTTGAGCTTAAAGGGATTTATAGTGGTAATGATATAGGCTTGGTATTGGGGCCTAACCCCTCACTTCACACACCACAATGATAAGGGTGTCAAGTGATTAGCTAGAATATAAAATTAACCATGATTGACTAGAGTATCAAGTCAGCTTTCCCTTGGTGATGAAATCCAAGGATGTTGGCCTTGGGTAGACAAATGTTAAAATTCTTGTTTATATTTTTTGATTTGGTCATGTGTGCATAAACTAGAAAATAGTGAAACTAAATGATTAATTAAAAACTACCTAATTAAGCTATGTGATCTATTCAAATCATGTAAATAATAAAAAAATAAAGTGTCAATTAATTACTAAAATATAAGGTTAATTCAAACATTGAAATAAGGTATAGTGTTGATATAGTCAACAATGTATGCTTAAAATATAGAAAAAAGTTGATAGGTTAAAACCTATACTATAGAAGCAAGGTCTAAAAATTAACAGGGTTAGTAGAGTCAACCTTGTTATCCAAGCATCACACAGAACACAAAACTCGATCGGTAGGGTCATTCTAGTTAATTATGCATGGGTTGTTTTATAGATTGTAAACTATAAATGCAAAGACTATAAATAATTAGATAGAGAGATAGAAAGGAACCTTATTAGATCAAAGATGTAGAGAATGAATATTTTTATTCAATATGCTTGATATATGATTGAAAATTTTACTAACTAGGTCAACTAGATCAATCAAGCTTTGCGTAAACCTATCTGTTGAGTGCCTAAAAAATTATAGAGTTAACTGGGTTGACCTAGTAGTTTAGACTATATGTCTAAAAAGATGAAAACCTATATTAGGTGGATGAGGTTGATCAATTATCCTATACCTAAATTCTTGTAGATAGAAGTTACGTACTAAGTCAATAGAGTCGATCTAATATGGCAAATATATGATAAAAATAATGGTGAAATAATGAAAAAAATGAAATAAGGTAAACAATTCTTGTAAGTGTTAGTTCATGTGAGGTTTAATAGAATATATGCAATCAAAAATTCATCTTGTCTATAAATCAATCTTGGCTCAAATAAGATAGATCATACCTACACTTTCGATTGGGAATACATTTATTATGTAGAGCATGATCAATATGGGGATCCAATAAACCTAATTAGGGGATCAATTGTAATAATACAAGATGATAGGAAAGGTTCCAAAGCCTATAATCTAACACAACCATGTAATAGTCCTAAAAGGGTATTTGGTTTAATGTTCACTCTATATCTAATAATCAAGAAAGTAAATCTAATCTAGTGCTTACCAAAGATTATGACACAGAGTGGAGGTTATAAACAAAACAAAACTAAACATGCATATAAGAAATATACTCACATCAATGTATATGGAATTCTAATGCATGGGAGAGAATCACAATTGTATTATCTATCTACTCTTATAAAGGGGAAATAAAGTTAGGAATACTTACCTTGAAGATGAACCTACTAAGCCTTAATCTCTATATTGGCCAAGGTGTTTTACAAGAGATTTTTATGGTATGTAAGGATAACAAATATAAACTAGATATAGGCTACACAACCTATCTATGCATCCAAAATACTTCTTCATAAGACAAGATCTATATCCCCAAAGAAAATATGGAACCCTAATCTTTATTCCTCAAGTAGAATGGTTAATAACTAGATGTTCAATTACACTTATTGTTATTTTATTCTATATTCTCAAGTGGTTGGAAATTAACTTGTATATAGGAAGATATTGCCCTAAATCCTTCAAAATATGTTAGTTATATAGGGTTGACCCAATCAAACCTATATGTTTTTAGGAGGTAAATCACTAGGTCCTGAGATAGGTTGGCCAATGGGATAATGAAAATCCAAGTGAAAAATATCCTTAAATAGTACATGGTCAACCCTATCAACCCTGTATAGTAATCAAAGTTTGAAAACTATATTGGATTGACCTAGTTGGCCTAGCATAGTGAATAGGTGAAACAGGTTCAAGGAAAGAACATAAAGGGTAATACATGACAAATTTTTGGAATGGGTACAATAGAGAAGTATAATATTATGGTAAAATGTATTAGGAGACAAGTGGATAGATGGAAACTTTCAAAAGGGACAATAATCTTATGAATCACCAAAGGTCTGCCCACCCCTTTCTTAGTATACCCCTTAAGGCATGCACTTAGAGATATTGAGACTTGATGGGTTTATGTAAGATATAAAGTATCATTAATTGATAAAAATTAAAAATATTATGTGTATACATATGCCCCACTCGAATCTCATCACATGTCATGTAAGTGCAACATGGGATGGTGCTTCAAGAAATAGAACATGATAACACACAATGTTGATGTTAAGTAAAGTGCAATGAGTAAAAAATAAGATAAATGAAAGGATAGAATTGACAAACACATATCTTTACTTATCTTAGTGTTGTAAATAAATAATTAACATGTAAGAGATAGTAAAGGCATATAATGTGATGAACACTAGGTGAACTTATAGAAGTTAGTGAAAAAAAAAGGTAAAAATCATTATTTTGGGAAAATAGGCATATGATAGTGGAAAATAGTTTCTACGTCATCATGAATATAACACATTTTAGGGTTTGAAAAATGGATGAACAGAAATAAAGATAGAGATAAAACAAGGAATCTGTCTTAAAATAATTAAATTTTTGAATTGATAGAAAATGTTTTGAAATAGGGAGAAATAGAAGTCATTTGGTTATTTTGATTTGTGAAAGAGAGGAAAAGAGCTCTAGAAACCAAATGAGCTAGAATGGAAAGGAGATGATAGATTAGATGAGAGGGAGCTCCAAGAGTAGCAGTAGGTGCACTATAACTATGTAATTATGAATCTTAAGCCAATTTTCAATGTAGGATGTTGACATTTGACTTGTGAATCCAAACTGTCAACAATGATAATGGTTAGGTTTTAAAATTAAATAAGAAACCCATGGAAAGGCCACATAGGTAGACATGTTAGATCAAAGTATTTTATGGCCTTGAGTAGGCAAATACATAAATGTGAGATCAAATACAATTTGGGTAAATGGAAGAAAACCCTGTAGGTCATGAGACACCATTAAATCTTAACTAAATTTCTCAAACATAAGTTTTATGTCTTTTTTAGGATTAAAAAACCCTAGCCTGTTGATCTTCATTTCAATTATGGCAATATGAAAATCAATAAGGGAATTGTTTTTAATCTATAGTGGACTTATGTTCAGGATTTGGACTAATGAAAGAATGGGGACTATGATAGGAATGTCAAAAGGGACACTAGTGAATGAGTTTAAGTCTGATAATGTAAAAAACATATAAGGATGAAGCATGGTGTTGTAAGCTCATTAAGAAGATGGTGAGTTTGGAGGTTGATAAAAATAGCGGAGCATTCAATGAAATTTCAATGTCTTTGGAGACTTTTCCTTCCTAATGGATCATGAATCATCATCCTCATCAAGTTCTTATCTCCTAAGTGTGTTTCTAAGCTAATGAGAGGGATTGAAATCTATTTCAAGCTAATGAAGATTAATTTGTAGAGGCACGATTAATGTTAATTGATAAAAAAGTGGTTGGGACTCATTTATTAATTTCTTTTTTCTTAGTTCTTTATCTTTCTTCCCCTTTTCTTATATATCTCCCATTTCTCCCCAAGAAAAAGAGACTTGTATGCTTCTGGTATGCCTAGGCTATGCCAAGATTTTTACTGAAACACCTATTCGATGTAATAAAAGATTGAATTCCTCAATTTATAGGTTGAATTGAAGTGTGTTTCATGAAATCATTGATGCGGTTAAGTGAATGTATGCTTTCCTTTGCCTCTATTTGAGTTTTCTCACCTTCATGAGGTGTTTTTTATCTTTCATAGGTCCTTGTAAGTGTCATAGATAGTTTATTGATTAGTTTACAAGTGGATAACTACTCTCCCATGCTAGACTAATATCTAATTAGTGCATTTTTGTGAAATACTTATGTGAAAACTAATCAGAGAGTGAGTGAAGTGATATTTTTAGTCATGATAGTGTCTCATTTTGTGTTTTGTGTAATTATAATCATCTAAAATATTGGTGAATCACCTCCTTTTACATGTTTTCATGTATTATTGTCTTTTTCTCCCCATTTTATAAGTAAGAGATTAATTTAGATGATAGATCTAAGGTAACCATGCCTCTCTTGATGCTCAACCTCACTATAGGATACCCATGTCCTAAGGTGATTCCTATTTTGTGGCTTAGTTGAAGAGAGCCTAAATAACTCCCTCCATGGGTGAAAATTAAGATCATAATAACTTTTAACATGCCTGGTGGGACCCATTCTCCTTGGCATAATTGATGTTTGGAGATGAGGAGAAGAATTTTTAGCATAGGATGGCATCCATCATCATCAAAAGCTAAATATTCTTTAGGTTGTAGAGTTCACAACAATATCTAGGCAATACTCAAATGCCAAAGGTTGTTACAAGGTTATCTAGTAAAGTTATTCCTCTTGAATTCATTGAGTTAACTTCTACTTCATATGAAATAGAAAAATTTATTAGGACAAGGCCATATCCTTAGAAGAAATATTCATCTCTTATTCATCATATTGTCCTAAGTAGTGTAATTATCACTACCTAGATGACCATCTAAAACCAAGTATTTTTTCCATTCAATAAAGGTAGTCAACTGAATTTAGCCCATTTTGATGACATTCTTGTATTTGATCTCAAGAGTATCCCATTATTCTTAAGAGAAGATCAAAAAATTCCTTTTGAGTACAACCAAGATGTTTCCAACCTTTTTTTAGTTCATAATGTTGTTCAAGATAATGTAGCTATTAGACTACTCGTTACATCATTCAAAGGAAACATGCTACAATGGTATAAAAACCTCCCATTGAATTCCATTACTACCTAGGATGAATTAGGTGTAACCTTAGTTATATAATTTGAAGACAAATCTGATTACCTATGCTTAGTTGAATAAATTACCACCATACAAAGAGATCTTCATGAGTTCATGTCTAAGTTTAACCTGAGATTCCAAAAGACATAGACCAAGATACCTACATTGATTAGAGCATCCCCATGATGTTCCTTCTTATATTATTATTGATAATTTTTTGCCCATAGGCCAAAATGTGTCAACCCACTATATTCAAAATATTGTATAAGGGCCTTTTATAATGTCATAGAATATGTTACACCTTTGTTAGTGTCATTTCCTATGCCATTCTAGTTTAATCATAGTCTATCTTGGTCCTTGATTGATTTGGTGTCTAAGGGACCATTTTAGAGTCATAAATGCAAGTGATAGGTCTTCATGGTGATCAACATAGTATGCATGGATCAAGTTGTTAATGGATGAGTAGATGGAGAGTGTTATAGAGACCCTATAAGATTCTAAGAGTGCTTGGAATGACTTAGGAAGCTCTTATTTTTCATCTAGGCACTTGGGTCTAGTAACAAAAATTATGAGTAATTACTTTGTTAATGTTATCATTACCATGTGTGGATGAGTTAGAGAGAATTGGTCATATGGGTTTATTCACATTTATTCCAAGATCATATGTGATAATTTTAGGGTCCTCTAATGAAATTCAAAGGAAGATATGCCTGTGCAAATTTGGCTATTTAGTCACTTTCTATGTGTTTTCCCATATTTAGCCATTTTAAGAGGTTCCAATAGAGTCGAGTGAACATCTTGAAAAAATTATATATTGTACATGCAATAGTTATAGGGGAAAGTGGTTACTTTAATTTTTTTATTTTGGTATCAATTAGATATGCACCAGGTCTGAGGTCCTTTGCCAAAGTGAAAATAGAGTTATCCATGTGCAAAGATGGGCTTCTAGGCATTTTTGCTAAGTTCCCCATACTTAGTCATTTGAGTTCGACCATCACCACGATGTCACGTATGAGAAGTTATGGTCTATATTATTGAACATTGAATATATTCACCTAAAAATCCCTTGATACGATTACTTCAAATGGGTTTATCCTTCTTGGTAGGAAGAACATATCCTACAAATTTGAGACCTCCATGTTTCTCATGCTTCAAGATCCAAACTTTCAAAGTTGTTCCAAAAAAATAAGACATTCATACAAACCTCAAGTTAAATATTAGTTGAAAATATACTTATTTTTAAATTTCATGGTCTATATGATGTTAATCACATTCTGTAGAATGATGACAGATGATCACACTAACATAAATTTTAAAGATAGAGCAAGAAAATCCTTTTGAGATTAAATTTGATGATCGCATGAACATCAAAAGACATCCCACAAACTATCAATTTTAATATCATGAACTAGTTATTAGTTTTTAAAAAATGGGTCACAAAAATATTAATGATCCTTACTTAATCCTACATCTCAATCCAATGGTGAATGAAGGTTAAAGGGTTAGTGAATATCTAGGGTGAATATGTGAATGACAAGTGTCAAAGACACATTCATCTGGTAGAGGATCAATGTCTCTCAGGCATTCATATCAATCCAAATTAATGTAATGAGTTGGTTAATGAGTCAAATATCTAGATCAAGTATCAAAAACCAAGGAAAATTAAGGTTGAGAGTAATGGTGAGCCCAAGATTCTTGATGAGGATTGAAAGGCTATTTTTAACCATGAAATCAACATTTTATAGAGTCCTCTAACACCATTAAATCTCATTAAAATGCCATGGAGTGGTCTAGTTGATGTATTCAAGCATGGATAATATGAAGAGAGTGCCATTATAGATTATGTCGATCTCTAGTTTGATAAGTTAGAGCTTAGGGGGTTATTTATTTTGATCAGTTCACTAGGTTAAAGAAGGATCCATGTATAATAAATTCTTGATTCCCATAGAGATATAATAGGTTTATTTGAACCTATTATAATATAGAAGGTGATAAATAATCTATGGCTCTATTTTAATATAAAACACTATAGAGAAAACCAATGTCCTTAGACTAGTTTTCTATCTATAGGTGGGACATATGATCCAGATATAGAAATGGGTGAATATGTAGTAAATTCAAAAGTACCATGAAGGAAAAAATGTGGACCCCAATAGTTCATCTAATGGACCAACTACTTTAAAGTGACCTTTTCTCTCTATTGTGCATGCCATGACAACTAGTCAAGAGAATTTGGCAATAAGATATGATTTTAAATGATGGATATAAGTATTATAACTACACTATTACCTATACCAACTAAAAAGGAATTTAACCTACCATTATATCCACCATGGATTATATCAGAGAAGATATTGTAATAATGTAATGGACTGGGGTGACCTAGATCAATCAAGTCGTTTGAAAGAGCATATTTTTCAAAGGTAGTTGTAACAATGTTTCAAAAGGATTTGTACTCATTTGATCCTTTTTCTCAATGCCACAATCCCTCTCTCTTGCTCTACTTTTCTATAAATATAGATCTTGAGCTATTGTAAAAATTTCCACTCCATGTATGGTGAAGCCCGACTAGAATGACATCATATTTTACCTTTGAAAATTAATGCATTTTTTTAGTTCTTGAGTAATTATCTGAGTGTGAAAGTGATGTACAATAGTACAAAGCGATTGCTCTCTATACTTTTCTCCCCTTATCATTTCATGTTTGTGTGAGATTTATATTATAATAGGTCATACAAAGTGTTGTCAAGTGTATGGTCATATCTTTAAAGTGTATAATGAGCCTTACTATTTGTAACTATCCTACAGTTCACTTGCCTTGGATAATTCTCATACATCTAGCCTTCATATTTAAAAACTCATGTTAGAATCCATAAGACTTAGAATCTAGTTTGTGTGGCTTATTTATTATTACAGGAAAGTATGATGATCATATAGAATACATCTTGATGTATCACCCCCATAGAGTAGGTTTATTTCATGCAACTTCAAACTCTTTTTCCATAAGCAAGCATTAGCATAGGTGAAAGCATTTCAAGATACATTCAAGGAGATAGCCATTAAAATCTAAAGGTTCACTTCCACTATAGTTACACCCACATACCTAGAAGTGTTCCCATGTTACCCAAATATAGATGAGGATTGATCACCTTATTCTAGGGTGCAATGTTTGATTATAATAGTTATAGCAAGCCTAGTGGGACCAATGTCTAAGAGACTAGGAAGATTGCTCATGTGTCTTTCCTCTAATTATCTTTCGGAAGAAAAAAATTTAGCACCAATGGTGACTCTGAATGATAACTTCTAGTTTTAAGCATCTCGGGTATATCTCATTGATGTTTTGATTAGTTTTTATATTTATTTTGATACATGAGGTTGACATGAACAATCATGGTTAATATCCCTACCATGGACCTCCTTGTTAGCCTTGCTATAAACCACAATATACTCCTCAACATCCTTATCAGACTGGCTATCAGTCCTATGAGCCATGGCATCCCTATAGTCCTCCACTTCCCCCCATACAAACACTAGGTTATTGAAATCTATCAAGAAATGTCTTCCTATCAATCCCAATATGAGTCTTGCCAGCTATACCATGATACCTATGAACCTCAAAAGTAATCTTATTAGTATATTCATGAGGAAAAAGATGTTTATATGGATTCCATATCAAGGTATTGCAAGGCAAGATATAGATTCCTATAAGGTAGAATGCAACAAGTGGAAGCTAGTCTTGATCCCCATCATTATCCTCCTCCTCCTTCATTTTTTACATCTTATATCAAGTCTTTGTTAGCTTCCATATCACATTTACTAGTTCTTGAAGATGAAATCATAACATGATATGATGAGTATGATATACTCCCTAATTATCTCTTGGAATGGTTGAGAAATTTTATCTAAAGTCATATACAAACTTTGAAGATATTTGAAGAACTAGAAGAAACTTAATGGTAGATTATAGAATAAATGGACTTATAAAATAAGTGCCTTCAATTCTCAATAGAGAGGATAAGTATATGGGAGGATATAGAGGTAAGAACTCAACATGTTGATGTTGAAGAATTTCAAGAAAGCTACTTGAAGATGTAATTCTTGCTTATGTAGATGCTTGTTTTTCTAACCATCCCAAGATGTCACTTTACTATGAGCTTACTAGTGCATTATTTTTTCATGAATCCACTCATAATCCCTCTCTTACCCCTCACACTCCATTTCCAATTCATCATACCCCTATCACATCTCATCTTTCCACTACATCTCATATTCTATCTCCTTCACATGAGCCCATATTGAGAGAAGCAAGTGAAGAGGATCAAATCTAAGCCAAGGCTAACCAAGAGGATGTCATGAGTGACTCTGAAGATGAAATCACCATAGGGACTTCCCTTAGTGACTACAAGTGTGATCCTACCTTATTAGCTGAAAATAAACATATTGAAGATTTTATTATAGTTTTCCATGAGGAATATGGCCAAGACTTTAAGAGAAAGGTATTTGAAGTAGGCTCCATGTCTAATGTTGAAGTTGTGGATGAACATCACAAGCATGAAGTGGAGAATACTATAAAGGAGGAATACCAAGTCACTCCTCATAAAAATATAGTACTAAGAGATTTACATGAGACTAAGATAGATGAAATAGCTCTTGAAGATAACATTCATGAGGAATAAGATTTATGGTAGAGGTTTAATGCCATATGAAAGTAATTTTATAGGTTGGATAAAACTCCTCCCCCTACAAAATATTGCATATCTGATGATAGATTTGTTGATGATCATAATAAAAGTGATCTTGAGTATTCAATCAAGTATGAGGGTGAATGTCTTTCTATTGATCATGAACCTATAGTCATAAATGAAATTGATGTAGTTTCTACCCAAGAATTTATGAACATGGAAGATGAATTCAATGCAAAAGTCAAAATTCCTCAAAGATAGTCAAGATTTGTATCTAAGGTTGAAACATTTCCAAAGTTATTAAACCATGAAGAATAAGAGATTGATACTTTCAAACATCAAGTAAATTCTATTAATGAATAGAACAAAGTTGAGAAGACTGTCATATTAACAAATGTGTATACCAAGGGCCAAGTACATGACAAGGTAGAGAAAGAGTTTTTCATGGAGGACAATGATCAAGATTGGGTAAATTATGCAAAGCTCCAGGATGATCTTGAAGAAATTGTAGCTAAAGATAAAACCAATATCATTAAGGACACTATGGAAACCAAAAAAGAAATCCTTTTTTAACCACCATTAGATGTCATAGCTAAGGAACCACAAGATAAATTTGAGGCTTCTTAGATGTAAGAAGAGTTCATTTCCATAGATAGCCTATTTGGAGTTACTTGGTTCTCATTAAACATCATGCCAATGAAGTTGGAAAATAACATAAAGAAGATGTAGGCATCAATGTCAAGGATTAAAAGGCTACATGTCTCATTCAACCCTTTATTTCATAAGGCAAGTGAGTTTCCAAACTTCCCCTTTGATCTCAGTGGAGGTTTTCATCTCATGTGTTAAGCATGAAATATTCTAAGAGGGGGGGGTGAATTAGTATATTATATATATTTTTACATAATCAAATTCTTTTTCTTTAAAAACTTAACTGCACATTCATGATATGTAATAAAATTGACACAATAATATGTATCACACAAGAGAGAGAGTGTGAGACACCAATTTTTTACATGGAAAACCAAAGTGGGAAAAACCACAGAGAACAATCTAAAGTATATGAATGATAACCAATTGAGATTACAAATCTCACAATCACCAACTTTTAGGAGAAACAACCCTTTTTCTGAGCACTAACACCACAACTATTTGTGAACACCAACCCATAGGAGCACCAACCCCTCTTGTTTATAAAACACAACTATCTCTCAATGTTGTTTACTCAAAAAATGATAGAACTCTACAATATCTCCTACTTTTATCTCTTTGAAAAAAATACAAACTTTGCACTCTCTTTAATATTACAAATGTCTTTTCAAGCCTTTATTTATAGATTTCCAAATGACCTTTATCATTCACCCTTTTTTACCCTTAAATCCTCATGAAAAATGGTGACAAACTTGTATGACCTTTCATATCCTTGCATTTGAAAAGTAATATGGTGACCCTTCATAATCAAAAGTGTCCTTTCCTCTTTTGTTTTTATCTTGGTGACTTTTCATATTCCTTAAAGTGTCCCTTCATGGAAAAATGCATCATACTCTCTTTTGTCTTCACATTGTGACTCTTGGAATTCCTCAAGATGACTCTTCATGAGAAAATGCTTCCCATTCCTCTTTTTTCTCTTACCCCATGACTCTTTGACTTCTCCATGGACCCTCTTTTGACTTATATGCAACCAAAAATATATTCATTAATATTAAATAAATATTAACACATATTAGCCAAGATATGAATATTAAAAACACCAATAAATCCAATGGGGCCTTTGTCACCAATAATTTTATACCTTTCACATCAATGAAAAAATTTCGAACATCATGTTAGTTAGTGCTTAGATTAGTTTTTTTAGGTGTGTGTTTCCCTTCTTGTGGTGTGGTGTTCTAATAGGTGCCCTTGAGAATATATTTTGCTTAGTTCCTTGCTTTATGTTTTGTTCCTATTATTTTTTGTTATTTGGTGTGTTGTTAAAGGTAGTTTATGTGTAAAGACTATTTTACATTTGACTCCATATCCTAATGGATAGGATTAGGAAATTGGTCATGGTATAGCAAACATGTCATCCCTAGGAAAACACTAAAGATGTTAACCATTTTTTCCCCACAGGCCAAAATTAGTCAACCCCCTATAGTCAAAATATTATATAGGGGCATTTTATAATGTCATAGAATATGTTGTGACTTTTTAAGTGCCATTTCCTATGCCATTCTAGTTTAATCATAGTCTATCTTGTTATTTATTTCATTTGGTGTCTAAGGTACCATTTTAGAGTCATTTATGCAAGTGGTAGGTATTTATAGTGATAAGTATAGTAGGCATGGATTAGGATTCTAATGGATGAGAAAGTAGAGAGTGTTTCAAAGACCTTATGGGAAGCTTAGAGCACTTGGAATGACTTATGAAGTTCCTAGTTTTCATCTACTTCTTCATGATGTTCATCTATGCACTTGGATATAGTAACATAAATTATGAGTAAAAACTTTGTTGATGTCATAATTTTCATCTGTAGATGAGTTAGAGATAATTGGTTATATGGGTTTATTCAAATTTGTGCCAAGATCATATGTGATAAGTTTTGAGTCCTCTAATGAAAATAAAAAGAAGATATACTTGTGAAAAGTTGACTCCTCAATCACTTTATGTGTGTTTTCCATACTTATCCATTTTAAAGAGGTTCCAATAGATTTGAGTGAGTATAATCACAAATGTATATCTCTCAAATGTGGTAGTTGGAAGTTAAAATGGTCACTTGGGTTTATTTAGTTTTGTTCCAATTTTCTATGCACTAAGTTTTAGGTCCTCTACCAAAGTGAAAATAGAGTTATCCATGTGTAAAGATGGGCTTCTAGGAATATTTTCTAGGTTCCCCATACTTAGTAATTTGAGCTCAACCATCACCAAGATATCATGTAAGAGAAATTATGGATGAGCCTTCTCAAAATTATAATTTATTCACCTGAGAAGCCCTCAGGAATATCACATCAAATGGGTTCATCCTTCTTGGTAATAAGATTATCTCATACAAATTTAGGACCTCCATATTTATCATGATTCAAGATTCAAGATTTCAAAGTTGGTCATAAAACATAAGATGTTTATACAAACAATCAAGTTAAAGCTCAGGATGAAATATACCTATGTTTAAATTTGACAATATGTGAGACATCAATCACGTTATATGAAATGATGAATGATGGTCACATGAATTTAAAATTTAAAGATAGAGTAATACAATCCTTTGGATCTTAAATTTGATGGTTGCATGAATGTCAAAGTCATCATACAAACTATCAATTTTAAGATCATGGAATAGCCATTAGCTTTCAAACAATAGGTCTTAGCAAGATAAATGGTCTATAGTTGATCATGCATCTTAATCCAATAACATGTGGGGATTAAAGGGTCAACAAATCTCAAGGTCAAATGTGTGCCTGAAAAGTGTCAAAGATATGTTCAACTAATAGAGGATTGATTATTTTCAAGTATTCATATTGATCTAAATTGATGAAGTAATTTGGTCAATTAATCAAGGATTTGGATCAAGCATATACAACCAATTAAAATCAAGGTTGAGAGCAACGGTGAGTCTAGGATTCTTGATGAGGGTTGAAAGGTTATTTTTACCATGAAAGCAAGTTTTTGTAGATTCATCTTCACACCATTTAAGCTCATTCAAATGAGATAGAGTGGTCTATTTGATGCATTCAATCATGGAGAATATAAAGAGAGTACCATTGGAGCTTATGTTGATCTCTAGTTTGATAAGTTAGAGCTTATAGGTTTTTTTTCTTGTGACTAGTTTGCTAGTTTAAAGAAGGATCTATGTATAATGAATTCTCAATCCCTATAGAGATATAGTAGGTTTATTTGAACCTATTATAATATATAAAGTGATAAATTATTCATGGGCCTATTTTAATATAAAATACTATAGGGAAAACCAATGTCCTTAGATTGGTTTTTTCTATAGGTGGGACCTATGATCCAGATATGGAAATAGATGAATATGTAATAAATGCAAGGGTACCATGAAGTCAAAAAGGTTGACCCAAACAGTTCATCTAATGAATGAATTACTTGAAAGTGACCTTTTCTCTCCATTATATATGCCATGACAATTAATCAAGAGTAGTTGTTAATAAGACATGATTCTAAATGATGCATCCAAGTGTGGTAGCTATACTATTACCTAGACCCAGCTAAAAAGGACTTCAAACTACCATTACAACCACCATAGAGTATCTCAAAGAAGATATTGTAATAATCCAATAGACTGGGGTGACCTATATCAATCAATCGGTTTAAAGGAGCATATTTTTCAAAAGTAGTTGTAATGGTGTTTCAAAAGGAGTTGTACTCATTTTATCCTTTTTCTTAGTGCTAGAATCCCTCTCTTTTATTCCCCTTTTCTATAAATATATCTCTTGAGCTATTGTAAAATGTTCCATTCCATTAATGGTGAAGCCCTACTATAATGACATCATATTTTTCCTTTGAACATTAATGCATCTATGATTTTAAATTCTTGAGAAATTGTCTGAGTGTGTAGATGATGTATGATGGTTCAAAGTGATTACTCTCTATCCGTTTCTCCCCTTATCCTTTTATGTTTTTGTGAGAGTTATGTTATAATAGGTCATATGAAGTGTTTCAAAGTGTATGGTCCTATCTTTCAATTGTATGATTAGACTTAGTGTTTGCAACTATCATATGGTTAACTTGTCTTCAATAACTCTCATACATCTCACTTTCATATTTAAATACTCATGATAGAATCCATATGACTTAGAAATTAGTTTATGTGCCTTATTTCTTAGTGAAAGAAAGTATGATGACCATATATAATACATATTGGTTTATCACCTCTTCATATTAGGTTTATTTTATGTAACTTATAACTCTTTTTCCATAATCAAGCATTAACATAGGTGAAAGCACCTAAAAATACATTAAGGGAGCTAGCCCTTAAAATCTAGAGGATCACTTCCACTATAGGTACACACACATACCTATAAGTGTTCCAATTTTTCCAAATTTTGGAAGAGGATTGAAAACATTCTTTTAGGGTGCAAGATTTGGTGATAAAAACTATTTAAGAGCCCTCAACTATGATATTAGTGTCATGATATAGTCAATAGGTGGTATTACATTGCCAAATGCTTATGAAGTAATAAGAATAGAGAGTATCTTGATATAAGCTAGTAAGATATCTTTAATGCCTTTAATACGTATATTACTATAATTTAAGCCTATACCAACTCCTAAAGTTCTTCAAATCCCATCCTTAGTTTATATTCCATCCCATAAAGATCAAATTATAGCCCCTATTAGTCAAGCTAGTGAGCTTGGAGAGTTAAAAAATTTGTTACAATATTTTGGGAATGAAATAGTAAAAATAAAAAGGCATTATTACTAGGATAATAATACTTATCAAAAATAAAATTAGACCACTCATTAACCCTTCAAAAATCAAAGGCCTCTTTATCAAGGCTTCAAAGAATGTAGACCACCCTACCAACCACAGGGAGCCATAACTCAAGCTGAACCATATGAAAATCTTGATCCTAATGTACTTTCCTCTTCAAAATATATTTTTACCACACCACCTTAAAAAAATTGATGCAATATTTAGGTTGGTAGCCATTTAATCTCAATGATGCTCAAAACCAAGCCTTAGTGTCACAAAACATTACTATGCCACAAATGACACAAGAAGAGTTTTCTCTTCAAGAAGTTTAATACAAAAAATAAAGTTTTTAATCACAAGGAGAGATTAAAAAATTTCAAGCGTAACTTGATGCCATTAATGTGAATTGGTAAATGGATGATCATGTTGAGATCAATCAGGGTAGTGAGACTAGCAATATAAGTAGTCAAGTTGCAACTATAACTAAAGATAAAAATTATCCATCAATGAGGCTCAAGATGTTATTAATTATTAAATTAATCCTAATGTTTATTATAATAGCAAAAAATATCAACTTTCTTCCCCTAAAACATATAAAAACTAGAATATAGAGGTTGGAAAGGTTCATCAAGTACCTCTTATTCATAAGCAACCAATGATTTAGAAGGTACAACCAAAGGTTTATGGGAATAAATCTGGTATAGTGTATTAAAATAATAATTATAACATTAGAATAATAATTTGGTATTCCCTCTCTATTCTAGGATAAAAATATATGATCATTCAAGAAGTTTTATCTCTCAAATTGTCTCCAAAACTAGTTGAGAGAGAAGGTGTTGTCTTAACTAATTTATACCAGTGAATTAAGAAATAATTAGGTAAATAATATGGTAAAGGTGGAAATAAGAAGGTAAAATAAAATAAAACTCCTCCTTTCTACCTATATTTTATAGTTGGTGACACTTTGGTTCATAATTATATGGTGGATAATGGATCCAGTAGCATTGTTATGCCTAAACAAATTGGAGATAAACTTGCTCTTATTTATGAACTAAATATTAAAGGGGTATTATAACTATATGGATCACAAAAAAATATATTATTAATTATAAAATATCTTAATATGAAACTAAATTCTTTTTCTAATATTAGCATTCAATAAGATGTAGTTGTGGTGGACTTGTCTCCCTACTTTACCATGTGTCTATCAAGGGACTTCACCTCAAATATTAGAGGATAATTATCAAACGATTGAACATGTTTGATGTTTATAAATAGGTATGGTAATAAGGTAAAAATAAATTATGAACCCATGGTAAAATTCCATTTGGATTCATATATGCCAAGTGTTGTGAACTCTAACTGTATCATCTCGAATGAGGTGATAAAAACTAGTGGAGTGGAAGATGAATCACCTTTAAATGGAGTTCCAAATTTTTTCCTAAATGATTTGGCCTCTATTTTATGTTATCATGATATTTATTATATAATATAATAAGTGGTACTTGGTTTTTATTCCCTCCATGAGAATGATGCACCAATTCTAGTTATGATGAAGGATGGTGAGTCTATCTATGGAAATTATACCTTGATGGATCAAAGAATAATCATGATACTAGGGATACAATGATTTTTATTTATCCAAAAAATTAAATGTATTTATATTATATTAAATTTTAATTTGGTTTTTCAAATAATGTTTTAGAGTATGAGGTATTAGTGTATGGTTTACAATGGGCTAGGAATATGAAATTCAACACCTTGCAAGTTTTTGCTGATAGTTAACTTGTTTCTCACCAAGTAAGAGGTCTTAATGTATGAAAAAAATTATTTATTTCATCTTATAAGCATATGGTATGGGAATTACTTGAGTTTTTTCAAGATTTCAATAGTAAGGTAAAACTAAGAGATGAGAACAAACATGCAGATAGATTGGCTGCCATTGGGGCATAATTTAGTATCTTATCAGATATAAAAAGTGAAAAGATCTAGTCACATATTAAGGTGGTCATAAGGCCTTATATTATGGATAACCATGAAAATTGGTAAGTGTTTTAATATGATAATCAAATTATTAAGTTCTTGTAAGAAGAGGTTGAGTTTTAGTCAAGAAATTAGTCAAAGTTCTTGTAGTAGTATGGTGATCATATTTTGCAAATAAAAATAAATAAGTTTCCCAAGAGATTGGTCATGCTTGAGAACATATTCAGTGGTGATAATGAGTTGAGAAATGGAATATTATCTCTATCAACAAAGAAGGAACACTATGCCAATGTGGAGATTGAATTTGGTCAGAACTTGAAGTTGGGTATGGTTTGTACTCCTTCACAAAAGGAATCTTTCATTGAACTACGTAAAAGCTTTATTGATCTATTTGCATGGAAATATAGTGACCTCAAGGTAATTTATCCAAGTCTAGCTCAACACACCACTGAGTTAAAGGCTAAAACTAAACCAATGTGACAAATACAAAGGCCTATCAATCTAAAGATCGAGCCTTTAGTGAGATCGGAGCTTCATAAACTCATATAACTAACTATTATAATTCCAATCAAGCACTCAACTTGGGTGGAAAAACTTGTTCCAGTATGGAATAATAATGGTGAGATTAGACTATGTGTTGACTTTTAGGATTTGAACAAGGATTATCTTAAATATCATTATCCATTGCCATCTATGGAAAAAATTCTACAGTTGGTTGTAGGTTCAGTGATTTTTTATTTCTTGGATGGATATAGTGGCTACAATCAGGTTTTGATCAAGGAAGAATACCAATTCAAGATAACCTTCACTATAAAGTGGGGTAAATTTGCATATAGAAATATTCCCTTTCATTTATCCAATGTTATAGTAACCTTTTAGAGAGCCATGGATATGGCATTCTAGGGAATTCTTCATAGATTTTTACTTGTTTATTTGGATGACATAACAATGTTTTGAAAGAGTGTAAGTGAGTAGAAGGTTCACCTAAAGCAAGTGTTTAAAATGTGTAGGCAATTTTTGGTGTATCTAAATCCCAAAAACTGTTTCTTCTAAGTTCAATTATAATTAAAATATGGTTTTAGTATATATCCTACAAGGATAGATTCAATTCTTGCACTTTTTTAGCCTAAGGACAAAAATGCTTTACAAAACTTCTTAGGGAAAATAAATTTTATAAGAAGATATACTTCAGATTTTACCACTTTATCTAAGCCACTTACAACTATGATAAATAAGAATCAAAGTTTTATCTATTCTAAGGAAGGATTAATGAGTTATAAAGAGATTAATTTGGCCATTGATAGTTATTCTACACTCATAAACCATATTTCATTTTGTACACCTATGATAACATAAACACAATTTCAGGCATTCTTATGCAACAAAATCATGAGGCTTTGGAGTATCCAGTATCATTATTTAGTCAAGGCTTGGAATAATATGAAACAAAGTACTCTTTTATTGAAAAACATGTACTTTTAGTTATAATATCTCTAGGTAAATTTAGATACTTGTTGTCTAATAATAAGATACACCTAATGGCTTCCCATCTAAGTATCAAGGAATTTATCTTGAACAAAGACATAAATGAGAAAATATCTGGTTAGATAACAAAGATAATGGAATATGATTTGGAAATAAAGGTCACAAAGTTGATTAGAGGTAAAGGACTTTGTGAGCATCTAACCCAAGACTTGTAGGAGATTAATGAGGTGATTTTGGTGTCAAATGATGAAGAGGTTGTAGCTAATCATACATCATCTTCCATCCAGTTTCATTACCTAATAATATATCTCCAAGATGGCATTTATCCCTCTCATTTAGGATCTTCAAAAAGAAGACATTTTAGATTACAATCAATTCCATTTCTTCTTGTTGATGGTGTTTTGTTCAAAAAAGATATCAATGCCATGCTATTAAGATGTATATAGCCAAGCCAAACACAAAGATTGCTTTAAAAGTTCCATGATGGACATGGTGGAGAGAACTATTTTCAAGGACCATAACCTTTAATATCATGAGAGTTGGTTATTATCGGCTTAGCATATTTGGTGATTGTCTTTCATGGGTTAAGAAGTACAAATAGTGTGCTATGTTTGTAGAAAAATGAAACTTGTAGCCTTACCTCTTCAACCAATTGTGGTGCATCAGTCTTCTATATAATGGGGATTTAACTTTATTGGTCTCATTAATCCTCTTACAATTTTAGGACATAAATAGATACTAAATTCTATATATTACTTCACTAGATGGATAAAAGTAGTAGTATTGAAAGAAGCAAATAAATCCAATGTTCTTGATTTCTATGAAGGTTTGCTTACTAGATTTGGAGTTCCTTTAACCATTATTTTTGACAATACTATGGCCTTTGTGGGGACTAAGATCAGCCAAAGGGATGTTTAACATGGTGTTTATCTCATCACTTCATCAAATTACTATCTACAAGGAATTGGCCTTATTGAGTCCAAAAATAAGAACCTATTAAAGATCATAATAAGGGATATTAAAGATAATCAGAGGTCATGGTATCTCAAGTTTAAATCATCTCTATGGGCTAACATGTTTACCTACAAAATATCAATAGCTAATTCTTCATATAAGCTGGTATATGGTAAGGAAGTAAGATTACCTATTTATCTTGAGTTTCTTACTTTAGAACTAATGCATCAATTTGATTTGTTGGAGAATGAACCAATGGAGATCATATATGTTAAGTTTAGGGAGCTATAAGAAATTTTAAATCAGTCCATGGTATCCATGGAAACCCACCAAGCACAAGTAAAGAGATCCATTGACAAGAGAGCTTCTTCATGAAGTTTCAAAAAAGAAGATTTGGTCCTTAAGTAGGACGAGGATAGAGCTAAAATAGGAAGGCATACAAAGTTTGAATATCTTTGGAGAAATCTATACACAATTTCTAGATGAAAATCCCCCTATGACTTCCAACTTACAAATATGGATGGTGAGGAGCTTCCTATTCCAATTAATAGGATACATCTGAAACACTACTATTGAAGAGATAAGTTCCTTATACATAATTAGTTTGTTTGTTTTCCTACAAGTGTTGTTTTAGCACAGTAGTTTGTCTATGTTTTGACTCAAATAAGTTATTTATTTGCACACATTATTTTTTTAGAGAAATTTCCCTATTTTGTGTGTTTCCTTGTCTTTCTAGATTAGTTGTCTAATTTTAGGTCAAAATGTTTCTTGTAATCATGGATCATATTTATTAGTATTTATGAGTCCAAAATTATTGTAAATGGTTTGGTTCTCAAGCATAATATTCATGATTCCTAGTTGAGTCAACAAAATTTTGAAAATTTTGACCTCACATTTCAAACTATCATACCCACCATTTGAAACTTTGAATATCATGTCAGTTTGTCTTGTGAGTTAGTAAGTTAATCTTAGGAATTCATTAATGTGATTATTGGAAACTAGACCATCATAGCATGTCATACAAAAATTAATATATCAGTTTGGTTGTGAATTTAATAAGTGTACTTGGGAAGTCAACCAAGGTTAGAGAATTGCATGAAAATGATGTACTTTGTTCTAAGAACATCCCCTACAAATTTGATGTATTGATGAGTTTTCTATCTAAAGATATATGTCTCCAAAAATGATCTATCAATGTGGGATATGCTCAAGAATTTCAAGTTAAGGCCATAAAAATAGCCATTTTTATTGAAAAATCCTTAACAAGTTTTAATTGAAATGTAGGGATGCCAAGTGGCATGATCTTATAATCTTCGATCAAAGATCAATGACATGCAAGAAATCAATTGAGTCAATGGGTCAAGATAGATCTATGGTGCACATTTAATCATGCAATTAAAGATCAATGAGGAGATCGAGGTCAAAAGGTCAAAGGATCCTAAGGATAAATGCAAAGGACCTATGTGTCTTGATCATGGTGAGTTAAAATTAGATCGATGGTCTACATTTGATCATATTATTATATGGAGATCAATGGTTTGTTTTTGATTTGGTAGATCAAAGATCAAAAAAGTGTGTTCAATCATATAAGAGTAGATCAATGGTGTGAAAAAAGTCAAAAGTTAATGAGCCTAAATTGTACATGACATTGCCATATGGCATAAGTACATTAATTAGATGAAGACTGATAGACAAGTCCATAATAAGCATGTGTGATTATCAAGTGTCACATTTTTTAAGGCCAAGATAAAGATCAATGTGAGGCTGCCAAGTGGCACAATATAGAAAGTGATCAAAGATCAATGGTTGATGATGAAGGTCAAAGCCAAGAGACTCCTGAGGAAATTGAGGGATAAAATTTGATGAGATCCCAAAGGGGTCAAGATAAACATGTGTCCAAAGTGACAATAGTCAGGTTTTAAAATAAAAATAAGTAGCCCATTGAAATGCCACATAAGTAGACACATCAGATCAAAGGATTTTATTGACCAGATTAGGAAAATGCATAAATATGAGATCAAATACAATCTAGCTTACCATAATTAAACCATGAAGATCATAAGACACCATTAAACATCATATAAATCTCTCAAACATAAGTTTTATTTCTTATTTATGATCAAGAAACCCTAGCCTATAGATATTTAGTATAATTATGGCTATATGAAAACCAATAAAGGAATTGGTTTTCATCTATAGTGGACCTATGTTCAAGATTTGGAGTAATGATAAAATGGGGATTGTGAAAGTAATTTTAGAAGGGATACTAGTGAATGAGTTCAAGTCTGATAATTTAAATAGCATGTCAAGATGAAGCATGGTGATATAAGCTCTTTAAGAAGATGGTGAGTTTAGAGGTTGAGAGAGACAATAGAGCATTCAATAAAATTTCAAAGTCTTTGGAGACTATTCCTTTCTAACGAATCATGACTCATCATCGTCAACAAGTTATTATCTTCTAAGTGTGTTTATAAGCTAATGAGTGGGATTAAAAGCTATTTTTAGCTAATGAAGGTTAATTTATAGAGGTAGGATTAATGTTAATTAATCAAAAAGTGGTTGGGCCTCATTTATTAATTTATTTTGCTCATTTCCCTCTCTATCTTCCCCTTTTATTATATATCTCTCATTTCTCCTTGAGAAAAAGGGACTCTTATGCTTTTAGTATGCCTAGTCTATGCCAAGAGTTATACTATAACACATATTTGATGCAATGAAAGGCTGAATTCCTCCATTTTTAGCCCAAATCAAAGTGTGTTTCATGAATTCATTGATGTGGTTAAGTGAATGTATACTTTACTTTGACTCTATCTAAGTTTTCTCACCTTTTAGAAGTGTTTTTAAGCTCTCACAAATCATTCTAAGCATCATAGATAGTTTATTTATTGGTTTGTAAGTAGACAACTACTCTCCCATGCTAGATTAATAACTAGTTAGTGTCTTTTTGTAAAATACTTATGTGAAAGCTGATCAAAGTGTGAGTGAAGTGATATTTTTATTCTTGATAGTGTCTCATAGTGTGTTTTGTGCAATTGTAAGCATCTAAAATATTGGTTCATCACCTCCTTTTACATGTTTTCATGCATTATTATCTATTTCTTCCCCTTTTCCAAGCAAGCTATTGGTTTAGGCGATATATCTAATGGAAGCATCCCTCTTTGGAGGCTTAACCTCACTATAGGATACCCATAGCATGAGGTTTTTCCCATTTTTTGGCTTATTTTTAGAGGGCCTAAATAAATCCCTCCATTGGTTAATATTTAAACCCATAATAGTTAAAACTCAGTTGGGTTGGCCCCATGACAAATATACTCACTACAAATGGTTAATATAAAGCACAAAAATGGCCATATTTTATGATCATATCCACCATTACCATAATGGAAAAATTAACATTTGACCTAGGAAAAATTATTATGAAATCCATGGAAACCTTCTTACATATTTGAATAATAATAGATAAAGGTTAAGGAATACTTGTGGTATTAACTATCTCACAATTGTTTTGCTGACATTCTTTGCATTTAAACACAAATTTATGGATTTCCCCCTTGAGTCCATCTCAAAATAAATCTTTCTTTATTTGATGATATTTTTAAAAAATCATAAATAACTCCTATTAAAGATACATGTGTACTTGTAGGGATTTTATGCTTGAGATAAAAACTATTACATGGATAAAACCTATCTTTATAACATAATGTATTCCATTTCAACTCTAAACATTATGAGGCACTAGAATATTATTTTAGCTTTAAAATTTAAAATTTTATATACATGTCATTATCCCTTTATGATATTGCTTCATCTACCTAATCTTTCTACCATATGGGCATTACACATAAAAATGCATCAATGGATTTATCTCTCTAGGATAATGCATCTACTAATAAATTATTTGTTACTTTCTTATATAATATTCTAAAGTCATATCCCAAAATTTTAGTAATTTAGTTTTATTGTTTTTCAAATGGAAACCTATGTTTCAATTAATATTTTATAATATCATGATCAATATTCACCTTAAAATTTATACCCATTAGATAATATCTCCATTATTTGAATACCTAAAGATTAATCATCCTATCATTCTCATAGATAGGATTTATCAAATTCATACCCTTAAGATAATGACTCTCAAATTTAATGGGTATCCCTCACTACATGAGTAATACCCCTATTCAATACCCTAGTGCATCACATTCAATAATGAAATTATTTTAAAAATATAAGGTAGAAAAAAATGGAGTGGTGCACATATAGTCTCCTTTAGTTTCTCAAAGGCCTTTGTGGTGATTTCATTCTAGTGGAAGGATACCTTCTTCAATAAATATATTAGTGGTGGTGTTATGATACCATAAGTTTTCACAAAATGAATATAGTAACCTATTAGCCATAAAATTCCTCAAAGGTTTTTGAGTAGTTTTAGAACTTGTAATTCTATATTGGCCTTAATATAGTGAGGGCCTACATTAAAACCCTATAGTGAAATAATGTGACCCAAGTAATCCACCTCTTATACTCCAAAATCACATGTGGAATTTTTTCATAAAGTTTATGTTGTTCTATAATTATTAATACATTATTCACTTACTACAAGTGGTATTCCCATATATTATTGAATATTATTATGTCATCATAAAATACGAATACAAATTTCTATGAAATCAGATTAAAGAATGTGTAAATAAAATTTTGAAAAGTAGAGTAGACACATAAATATGTTCATAGATACATGACAATGTTAATTATTTAAATTTTATAATACACATAAGTTATGCTCATATACATGACTCTTATTCACCATTTATCTAATCCATTCATCTATATGTGGGAATGATCATTTGTTTACTATTATCACTAAATCAAAACTTCAATGTCAAATGCTCAAGTTGCCTAAAAATGTCATCAAATTATATCCAACTCAGGACATAGGGCCTTGAATTATCTAGACATGCCCACCTTACATAGATAGGGGCATAGTGTGTCACTATCCACATAGGCCAATTGAATTATGTTCTAAATAATAACTATATTCTAAATTATAATAAACATTTTGGCTATTCTTGTATGTTTCATAAGGATGAATAAAGAAAATTGTCAAGTACATACTAAGAATCATTCATTTCATCCATGTTTTGCTCACTTGGCATAAATATACAAACTTATACACATTGAGAAAATATATCCTATTCTACCTAAAGTTTGCATTGTTCATATGGATCATCTATAAACCAAGTCAATATCTAACATTATAAAGTATTAAAATACATTTCTAGATTATACACAATCAAAAGAGCACAATTTTGCATTAACTCTAGGTGGGAGAACTACTTGGGATTTAATTCCCTTTTTGGAGTATTAGATACATATGAAATAATCAATAATAAAGGGGTGATTGAGTTTAGTATAATGTAAGGAAATTAGTTATATGTTCACATAGAATAAGTATATATCACATAGAATAATCAAAGATAAGAGATCATACAATAATAATTGATAACAGAGCAAAATAATGGATAATATAGAAGATCCACTTCAAGGGGGAAACCTCCACAAAAACGCAATAAGAGTAGAATAATTCATATGATTATCAAATAATAGCCACTACCTCCTATATATAGTCTACTTATCCATGGTTATTACATAGGCTAACCTAACTAAGAAGATAAATAAATGTATCAAGAATATAAAAGAGTTATGTAAGCCACAAGTCAGCCACACATATCCCTAGACACACCAAAGGTTAAGAGTGTAGCATGCTCCTACCCTTTAAAAAACATTATATTCAATCTTAAATTAACTATAAATGCTTTTTACAAAGGATTCATCCTCTAAGGTGACAACTTCAGATGGAAGATTCTTCCATTTGATCAAGTACTCCATATTCAGTCTAGACCATAGCTACTTAGTGTGCATTTGAAGGATTACCTCAGGATCAAGAATAAATCTCACCTCCTCATCCAATTCTAGTATCTAAGTTTTAGTATCAACTATATGTATAGTTACTTTCTTTAGGCATGATACACGAAATATTGGATGTATGTGAGTGGATGAAGGAGACTCTAACTTGTAGGCCACATGACCAATTTTTCGCAAAATATGATAAGGCCCATAAAACTTAGGGGATATCTTGTTATCCTTTTTATATTTATTCAAGTACATATGCTTATATTTCCACACATGGAAAAATAACCAATCACTAATGACAAAATTCCTCTCACTCTTGTGTAGATTTGACTATTGCTTCATAAGATTTAGGGCCATGGCTAAATTTTCATGCAAACCTGCAAGGTCCTCTTGTTGATGGTGAATATGGTCCTCAAACTCAAAAACATTAGGATGTACCTTCAAGGTTGAAGTGATTGATGGAGGGTGGTATCCATACAAGTCCACAAAGGGATACATTTTACAAGAACTATGAATTGAATTATTATACCACCATTTAGCAAGTGGCAACTAATGAACACATTTATCTTGTTTATCAAAAACAAAAAAACAAAGATATCCTTCCAAACATGTGTTGACTACCTCAACTTTTCCATCTTATTTAGGATGATAGAATGAGTTATGAGCCAAATTAGTTCCTAAACATGTAAATAATTTATTCCAAAAATTACTAGTGAAAATGGGATCTTTATCACTGATAATGATCTTAGGAGTACCGTGCAGTTTCTAAACTATATTGAGAAAAATAGAAGATATTATACTAGAAACAAAGAGTTGTGATAAAAAAAATGAGCCTACTTGCTAAGATGATCCACAATATCCATGATAACATTTTGACCATCATATCTTGATAACCCTATAATGAAATCCATAGACATCTCTTCCCAATACTAGCTAGGAATGGTAAAGGCTATAGAAGACTTAGGGTTTTGATGGTTTCACCTTTATTTTATTGACATATCATACATTTAACCACATATTTTTGGAAATCCCCCTTGATTTATTCCCAAAAAAATCCTAATTTATTCTATGATAGGTTTTTAAAAATATTGAATGACCTCCAAGTGGAGTTGCATGAAGTTATTGAAGGAGTTTTTTTTTGAGAAGAGAATTCTTACATAGGTATAATTTGTATTTATACCATAATGCATTACCCTTCCATGTGAATTTTTAAAATCCACCCAAACCCTACTAAAAATTCTAAATCAAATCATGAGTAACACTATCAATTTTCCATTCTAATATTACTTCCTATAACCAATATACCTATCAAATGGTCATGTCACATAGAAATGCCTCAACTGATTCATCCCTCTTAGATAATGCATCTCCCACCACAATTTCCTTTATTTTCTTTATACTATTTAAAAATCATCACCTAACATCTTAGTTACCCATTTCTATTATTCTTCTGATGAAAACCATTATTATAAAAAATATATGAGACCATCATGATCAATTTTTACCTGAAAGTGATAACCCATCAAATAAAGTTTCCATTGTTTGACTACATGAATAATGTTCATTATTTCCTTCTCATAGATGGTCTTGAGATGATTTTTATCCTTTAGTTAACAAGTTTCAAATTTAAGTGGTCTACTTTCTTGCATTATCACAACACATATATCATATCCAAATGCATCACATTCAACCACAAAAGTCTTAAAAAATTTAGAAGTGGCCAACACTGGAGTGGTGCACATAACTACTTTCAATTATTCAAATGACATGGTAGCTATATTAGTCCACTGGAAGGAGTCTTTCTTCAAAAAAGAGGTGAGTGGTTCTCTACCATAATTTTTGTCAAACCTATGATAGTAACCATTTATCCCCAAAAATACTTTGAGTTGCTTAAGTGTCTTAAGAACAGACCTAGCCACTATTGCTTAGATTTTTTCTTGATCCACTTACACTCCTTTATGTGAAAACATATAACCTAAATACTCAACCTCATGAGCTCCAAAATTACATTTGGAAGGTTCGGAATACAACTAATGTTGTTCCATATTTGAGAGTAATTATTTCACATGTTCTAAATGGTCTTTCCAATTTTAACTATAAATGAGGATATCATCAAAAAACACCAAAACAAATTTCCTTAAAAATGGCCTAAAAATAGTATTCATCAAACTCTGAAAAGTAGATGGTGCATTTGTAAGACCAAAAGTTATAACCATAAACTCATAGTAGCCCTCATGAGTTCTAAAAGTTGTTTTGGGTATGTCTTCATCATAGATTTGGATTTGATGATACCCAAAATGCATATCTAGCTTGGTGAAATAAAGAGCACCATTCAATTCATCTAATAAATCATCAATGATAAGAATAAGACACTTATCTTTTATAGTGTACTTGATGAGTTCTTTGTAGTTGGGGCACATACTCCAAGTGTCATCTTTATTCTCACTGTGATAACTAGAAAAGAATATTCACTTTGGTTGTGTAAAATTATTCTTGTGTCCAATATCTCCTATACCATATTTTCAATTTCAATTTTATAGGCGTAGGGATACCTGTATGGATTGATATTGGGTGGTGAACTACTATGAATAAGTTTGATGGAATGATCATGCATGAATCTAGGTAGAAGTCCTTTTGTCATGTCACTAAAAACAATATAATGGGAATCAATCACTTGTTGTAGATCAGGAGGTGTAGATGGCTGAGTTGGTTGGAATTCAATGGAAAACAAGAAAGCCACAAATCCCTCAACACCCTTTCAAAAAATATTGGTCATTTTATGGGAGATAACAAGCTTTGTATATTTATCCATTAATTCCCTTAGCTCAAATGTCCTTCCCTTAGAATGAAATCACATGAATAATTCTTGGAAATTCATCTCAATAGTGTCCAAAGTTGTGAGCCACTATATTCCCAAAATAATGATAGCTCCATCTATGGGAATAACAAACATAGGAAAATATAACACGCAGTCTCCCATGGCCAACTTAATAATATGACATTTTTTTGAAAAGATAACAATACCACCATTTACAATCATGACCTAAAATTCTAGAGTGGGATAAATGAAATGGTTTAAATGAGTAACCAAATTACTATTGATGAATTTGTGTGTACTCCCAAAATTAATCAAAATATTGACCTTATGTTTCTTAATAAAACACACCACCTTAAGAGTTTGGGAAGTACTAATACCTAAAAGGGAATGATAGGAAATAGAAGGTTGAGAGTCTTTATATTCCTCTTTAGGTCCTTCTACATCCTCACCAATTGCCTCCTCATCATCTGTATCCTCATTGGCACCTTAGATGTAAAATAACTTCTTTTCATTACAATGAGGTCATTTAATCTATTTGTTGTCACACCCATAACAGAACCCTTTGGCTGAATTCTCAATTTTATGAGGTGTTAATTTGGTGGGTTGAGGAAATGACAGTGATAGAAAGGTTTGATCATGACTAGTAGTGAAAATTTTCCATTTGACCATCTCTTTTTCTTCTATCATGCATGACCTTAGGATAGATTATAATATAGATGATGGATTAAACATCTAAACCTCCAATTAGATGCTATGTTTGAGTCCACCCAAAAAGTGATTAGTCAAATTTATTGTAGTGATTTCTTCTACTTATAAGGATAGATTCTAAAATTCATGAATATAATCCTACATGATTCATATTTGATGTAGTTTAGATAATTAGCTGAAGTAGTTATCAAAGACATTATTTTAATAGTGAACCAAAAACTCATCAGTGAAAATAGAGCATGTAACATGAGCACCACTCATTTTATTTTGAGCACACAACTAGTGAAAATGAACCTTACACCAAAAACTTGAGACACTAGTGAAATCCATCCATCAAGATCATAACATCTCACCACACTTCCAAAGCCTAAATTCTAGGCTAGATTTACACCCATACACTAGGATATCACACATGTATAAACCCTAGACAAACATTACCATGCCTATATAGCCACTTGATCTATAACTTGAACATGGGTAGAGCCTCTAATACCAAATGTACTACTTAGGTTCTAGTTTCAAAGATGCCACTATCACCTTTTGAGAACTAGGAGCTTGGTGTAGATAAAATAAATTCTCAATTTGGGTAATCCAAGTGAGAGGATACTTACCATAAAACTTATGCATGTCCAGTTTTGGTAACATATGTTTCACACTAGGGTTGGATTTATTAGTGTTGAGAGGAGGAGGACCTAAATGATGAGGTGGAGGGTTGTTCGTTTGTAACTAAGATGAAATGGTAGACAATTACATAGTGATTTGATGTAATTAAGTGTGAACCCGATTAATCTCTTCATACATCCATGAAACATTAGTTTGAACTGTAGCAAATTCATCCTACCACACCAAGCCCTTTATGTCAACCTAAAGTTGAGAAATCATTGGATGTGATGTTCTAATTTCCATTCCATCCATTTAAATATCCTTAGGAGTTTTTACCCCCATTTTTTACCTAAGTAGTAGGACCTACCATGTATAAAAACTAGGAGGGTTATCACCTGTAAAAAAGTATACTAGGAGATGGTACAATAGTGATCACATCACCAAGATGAATCTAATGCTTTCTTTAATGCACTAGGGTGAAAAAAATTGGCACAAAAAAGTGTACCAATAGAATATAACATTGTAATCATCTCACCAAGATGAATCCAATGATTGAAAATGTGCAAAGGGAAATTTTTTTCCATACTTTTTGTTAAATATTTTTTTTCAAAAAAGTGTTTCAAATAATATTGTGTTGACATAAAAAATTGATTCTTCCTAGATTGCAAGTTATGTTTTTTCACTCCTTCCACTTATAGAAGTTGTGCCTTGCTAGATCTATAAAAACAAAATGCCATAGAAAAGTCACCCAAATCAAAGCTATGATATCAATTTTAAGGAAATTATTGGTGTAGGCATTTTTTTTATAGGTTTTGGCTACATGGTTACATATACTTTCTTAGGGCTATAATGTCATGTTGGTTACTTGGAAATAATTAATCCCAAATTCATTGGAATGTGTTGTATCATTTCATTTCAAACCTATATATGTACCTTTCCTCTTTCATATTTGCAATGTAATAAAATGAAATATTGTGTGGATTATTGGTATCTCATTCCTCTTGTTCATTTCTTGAAGTTGCATGTATGTGTGTGCTCAGTATTGTCTTATACAATATGCATCTCACATAACATATTGAATCAAGTGTATTCACTTAGATCAGTGTTCCTAGAGCTCATTCTGATATGGTATCAGAGCTGATCTAGATCTGAGGATTGTAAGGTATATTTTAAAAAAAAATCATTGAATTTTCCTCCTTTTCTACTTTATATCTGTGCTTATAATTTTCTTAATATTTATTTTTATTATAGAAGCTTTGAATCATAATATTTAATATCATTTAGATTTAATATGATGCTTTATTTGATTTTCCACTAGTAATTTTCTTTATGGAATTGTAGAAATTAGATCTGGTTTTTTTATCGATTCTTCTTTTATCAAAGATTTATCTATAATAAAAAATATGTAAAAAAGAAATGTTTTTTGGCATATGAGATAGTTAGATACATCTTGAGTCATTAAGGATGTTTCCATTAAGTTTGAAAGGCTTGATAAAGTCAAGATCAACTTTTGTTTTGTTAGATTTGGAGTTTTGAAGCATTTTTTATGAGGGTTTAAACTTTAGAGAAGGTTTTAGATCTAGAAGGTACCAGCATTTTTGGACCACTGTTAGCCAAATCTAACCCTACCATTGCATTTAGAAGGCTGAAATCTATATAGATCAACTTTTGTTTCATCAAATTTTAATATCTAAGGCACATTTGGCAAGGGTTTGAAGTTGGATAAAATCAAATCACAGCAGTGATGGATATTTGACCGTCAAATTTAATCCACTAAAATTTTATAGAATATTCTCTATAGATTCTGATAACTTTGCCACTATATTTGGTAATTCTGCGAGATTTAGCTAGGTTTTATATTTGCCTCAAGGTTCACTAGATTTGGTAGAATTTTTTAACATATCTCTAGATTTTTTAGTATAGCCAAATTTGGTGACATCGTGCCAAATTTAGCAAAGGTTTCATTTTTCAAATCTTCCCCCTTCATAGATGAGTACTCTACCTTGAATTAGTTAACTTTGGAGGACCATAACTTAGTCATACAAGCTTATTTTTTGGAGCAGTATTTTTTGATTTGGGGTAGAATTTTAGGCTCTATACATTGGTGTAATTTAGATTTATTTCTAGTGCTTGGTTTTTCCATAAACTATAGATTTCATAGATGTTACTGAGTAATCCTCATTTTTGACCCTTTCAAGGCTTCATTCAAGCACATACAAAAATATTTTTTGGTGTAATTTTTTTTAAAGTGCATGATTTTTATTTTACTTTTTAGTGGTATAATATATTTGATCTATTTATATAAAAAAAATTGTACATTGTTTTATGTGGCCTGTTTTAGCATCTGTATTCACCAAGATCAAATCAGCTTCATTGACAAATGGAACTTGTAAAATGCATTGAATTATAAATTACCAAAATTTGGGGATGTTACCTTACTATTTCACATATTTACTTCTCCATGGATGCATTATCAACAAAGTCCAACATCCTCCTACTTGTGTTGTTTATAGTTTTCATTTGTGCCAATTTAGTGGATGTTACATTGATTGCTCCCATTTATGGACACACTTTTAGATAAATCTGATGTCCATTCATTGAGACATGATTTTTCACATGTGCACTAATTGTTCTTACTTATGTGGACCCATTTTAGTTAATTCTAACATCCATCCTTAAAACATGCACTGATACTCAATCATAAGCACAAATTGTTCATTCCTTGAGCGTACTTTGTTATTACAAACATAGAGGGGTCAATTTTGATTGTCTTGGGGAGATTTTTATGGAACCTACATTCTTTCATGTGCATATTCAATTTTTGTAACTGTTATTTATGCTCATTTAGTGAATACTTGCATAGATTACTCTTGTATTCCTAGATGTATTATCAGTAGATCTTGGCATCCATTTGAGCATGCATTGTCACTTGTGCACAAATTGATCTCATTTGACTAGACTCATTTTTAGTGTAGTCTAAATTCCTTCTTTAGAGCATGCACTATTAATCTTAGTTGTGGTCATGTTGACTCCACTCGAGAGATTCCTATTGAGGAGAGTTGTTTCATCTCTAGTGATCCTTCCTAGAAAGGAAAATTATGATTCATAGCATGCTTATATGTAACATTTACTCATGGATCAAGAACTTATTCCATTTTTCTATGGATATATTCCAAATCCTTTTGACCCAAGTCAATATAATGACTGGGACAACTCTTGTGACTATCTCTATGGTCACTTGTTTCATATTTCATGGGATTTACATCACCATATAAAGCACACAAAGTGTCCCTATACCATTTGGAGAATTATTTAGAGTCTTTTTAGATATGTAGTTGAGACTTATGTCACACCTCCTCCTCTACTACCCATCATCTCTTTTGAGATAGTTGTACTCTTACCTCCTATTTTTTTTTCTTGTGATGACACATCCATGGTTGATATTGTTATTCCTTATGTCGAGCCACCACTATAGGATGATATTATGTCATACCTTAGTTGTCCTATTACATTTCTACATTCATTCCTATGCAAATTGTTACTCTTTTATAGCCTTCATAGACTTGAACTTTGGAGGAGTCTACTATTTTTTAGTATGAATACTCACATTGAGAGTATCAACAACTCAGATGTTCTTAAGGATGTTCATCTTGTAGATCTGAGTGCTTCATTTATAGACTAGTATTTAGTTTTGAAAATTGTTGATATTTTATCTCCTCTTCCCACGGACATTATTTTAGTGAATTTTCCATATCTATCTTCTTCTCTAACTATTCTCTCCTTCATTATATGCTTCTTCATTACCATATTTTACTATTAGGCTTGTGATACCTTATCAGACATTAGCAAATTCAAGCATTAATAGGGAGACATTTGAGCATTTTTTAGAGATGTAAATCATGATTCCTACATGCATTCCACTTGAGTGGGAATTCAATAGTTTGATAGCTCAAGGTTTCTTTCTTCTAAAATGAAGAGACAATATTTGTTTTAGAGGGACCTACTACAACATTTACCATGTGACATTCTACATTCACCTTCTCTCTCTTTTGTGTGGAGACACACTTCCTTCATGCTTTTTAGGATATTAGGGATCATTACTATGTACTTAGAGTGTTGATTATTTTAGCATCTTCTTATGGGGGTATTTTAGTATCTTCTTATTTTCTCTCTTTTGGGGGGTGTTTTTTTCCCACTGGGTTTTCTCGTTTTCTCTACATTATGAGAGATTGAATTGTACATGGGTACCTCATCAAGCCTTTTAATAGGACCCATTTTTTTCATTTTTTTCTATCATCACCTACCTAAGTTGTGCTTATGGGAGGTGTTGGTGTAGTCTTTTTTCTTATGGGTTTTGGTAACACGATTACATATGATTTCTTAGGGATATAATGTCATGTTGGTTACTTGGAAAGGATTAACCCCACATTCATTAGAATGTGTTGTATCATTTCCTTTCAAACCTATATATGTACCTTTCCCCTTTCATATTTACAATGCAATGAAATGCAATATTATGTGGATTATTGGTGTCTCATTCCTCTTGTTCATTTCTTGTAATTGTGTGTATGTGTGTGATAATTATTGTCTTGTACAATACACATCTCACATATCATATTTAATTAGGTGCATTCACTTAGATCAGTATTCCTAGAGCTCATTTTGATAAGGTATTGACCTGGGTCAATAGGAGTAGGAATCTATCCATATAAGAATGGAATAAGTTCACATTCCTTGATTGATTCAATATGCTATGTGAGATGTGTATTGTAGAAGACAATACTGAGCACACACATACATTCAACTACAAGAAATGAAAAAGATGAATGACACACCAAGAATCCACATATATTTCATTGCATTGCATTGCAAATTTGAAAGGGGAAAGATACATATATAGGTTTGAAAGGAAAGGATACAACACATTATAATAAATGTGGGATTAATCCTTTAAAAGTAACTAACATGGAATTATATCCCTAAGCAATCATATGTAAGTGTAGCCAAAACCTATAAAAAAAAGGCCTACACCAACATAAATTACTTAGAAGTTTTCATATAATAACTGTATCAAACATAATAATAAAAGATAAGAGATCACATAGTAATAATTGATAGTAGATTAGAATACTAAATAATATAATAGAGCCACTTCAAGGGAAAAACCAACACAAAAATTCAATAAGAGCATAATACTTCATATGATTATCAAAGACTAACTACTACCTCATATATATAGTCTACTTATCCATGGTTATTCCATAGGCCAACCTAACTAAGAACATAGGGAAATGTAATAAGAATATAAAAGATGTATGTAAGCCAAAATTTGGCCACACATATCCCTAGACATGCCAAAAGTTAAGGGAATACCATCCAACTCATTTCAGTTCTCTTTTTTTAATATAGGGTTTCAAGCTATCAAATTGGACTAAAGGTTTAAAAGGTATGAAAAGACAATTATCAATTTATATGTAACTAAATTCTAGGTGAAATATTTTATATTTTCATCATCCATGACTATAATAGGTGTAGTGATCAATTCATATTCATATACAACCCATACAATTTTATGGTAAATTAATTTAAGTGTAATCCACTATTGTCTACCTATTACACTCTTGTCCATAGTCATATTCTATTTCTAATTAATGTTTATCATTTATATATTCCTACCTATTGTTCATCATCATCAATTGAGACAAGTCTATGATCAAAAAACTAAAGCATACTACACCACCATCCACTTACATTCAACTTGTACATATTTTATTTATGTTTTTAATATTGATATTAAGCATACACAATCATATCTTATTTTTATTTTCACAATCAAATAACTAGAACAATCAAAGAATATCAGTGTGAGAGATAATTATATTTATTCTTAGTACTTTCCTAAAATAAAACTTTCTTATAGTTAGAAAATTTTCAAGATTAGAATAGTTGAATATTGTATATATTTAGCATTATTATATTTCTAATTATACACTATCTACATTATAACACTTATTAATTCACATTTAGTGTTTATAAAAAATAGTGTAAAATATATTGGTGAATCCAAACCTTTATTTTCAAGCCTATACTTTTTTATTTATTTTTTCTTTTACATTTTTTTCCTAGAAACTATGTTCCAATAGTTTTAATACTCATAAGAGTTGTCATTGTAGGTAAATCAGTTAGCTTTTTTCCATGCATTGTGGCAAGAGGGGAAATTCACTAATAGGTAATAGATTAGATAACACAATATATAGATATTATTTTCTATATACATCATAGTATATCATACAATCCTAGGGTTTGTTTTTCATCCATAGGAATACTTTGGATACTTATTCTTGAGTACACTAGTAAGTGGTTATCCCATGTAAGTTAATCTCAACATAGCACATGATATAGTTTCAATATAGGAATAGTGGAATTCTCTATAGTTAGTGATTTGATAGTTGTATTCATTATTTATAACTAATATCAACATATCTGAGAGCCTACAAAGCAAACATACCTTTGTCTACTTATACCCATTTTTTTATATTTATTTAATTGCCTTTCATGTTACCCGATAAAGATATATATTATTCTCATATAAGTCATAGTGATATATTAATTAAAGTTTATATGAAGCATACTCAACTTCATCTAATCTCTTCTCTACTACACACACACACACACATTAATTAAAGTTTATATGAAGCATACTCAACTTCATCTAATCTCTTCTCTACTACACACACACACACACACACACACACACACACACACACACACACACACATACGTGTGTATGTGTTTGTGTGTGTGTGTGGTGTATATATATACATATATCTATACATATACATATATATATATATACATATATATATATATACATATACATATATATATATATATATACATATATATATATACATATATATATATATACATATACATATATATATATATATGTATATATATATATATATATGTATATATATATATATATGTATATGACTAGATATGTGTATATATATATACACACACACACACACACACATATATACATATATACATATATATTTACATATATATATATATATGTATCTATATATATGTATGTATATATATATATATATGTATTGTATATATATGTGTATATATGTATGTATATATATGTATATATGTATGTGTGTGTGTGTGTGTGTATACACATATCTATATATATATGTACATATATATATATATATACACATATATATATATACATATGCATATACATATATATATATATATACATACATATATATACATATACATATATATACACATATACATACATATATATATATATACATACATATATATACATATAAACATACATACATACATACATATATATATACATACATATATATATATATATACATACATACATATATATATATATATACACACACACACACACATATATATATATATACATACATATATATATATATACATACATACATATATATATACATACATATATACATAGATATATATATATATATGTATACATACACACACACACACACACACACACACACACACACACACACACACACACACACACACACACACACACACACACACACACACACACACAGACACACACACACACATATATCATTTATAATTATGTTTATGAAACCATTGAAAACTATATGCACATTGAAGATTATTTTAGTGATAAAATTGATAATGAAACTCTATATGATAATCCTAAAATATCCAATATAATTGATCCAAATGAACTTAACACAGTAGATCACAAACAAGTTAAATAATAGTCTTATTTATATAAAGGGATTAAACATTATACTAAAAAATTAAATAAGGTTATAAATTAATAATATTATCTAATAATTCAGATCAAAAATTATAATACCACATAAATAAGTAACTCTCATAGACATTAATCTTACTCTAGTTAATACTATTTATATCATTCCTATATCAACCCTTATAGTTACATATGTGTCAATATCCTTGGGTATGGAGCAATCACTTAGTTTAAAACATATTAAAATGACTATATATAAAATATAATCATATAAACCTCCTATAATCACCATACAAGGTCTTATCCCAACTGATCCTAATGTTTCCTCTCTTGAGTAGCCTATTCTAGCCCTTCATGACACTTTTTTTAAATTAGAACAAGTTGTTTCTTAGTCTTCTCATGTAATAGATTTAATTAGATTATTTTGAAATATTTTTGTGCCTAAAGTATCCTTTTACCACTACCAACATGTTTTCTATCATCTAATCTACCACTTTGTGAGGGTAAATGTGATCTTGAACAATATTTTTGTTCTTTACATGCAATTTGTTTGGACTATGTTTACAACAATAAATTACTTACCATAATTTTTTCATGAAGTCTCAAAGAATATGAAATTTTATGGTTCTATGATCTCCATATTTAGTCATTCAAATCTTTAAACACATAGTAAGCCAATAGGGAAACATGTCAAAAAAATATGAATCTAAGCACCTATATAACAAAGTATAAAGGATGACTAAAGTCAATAAAAATATAAAAATAATACATTAAATCATTAATAATGTAAAGGTACACATCATAGGCAATAGATATGATCACATGGAATCTCAATATGAGAATGGAAATTAAAAAATATATATAATTTGGAGTATGGTTAGGAGGTGCCTCCAAATTTCCTTGAGAGAAAATGTGAGAGGTTCTCACAACAAACTATTATTACATAATCATATGTATATACCTATATATCCTACCTAATATTTATATAAATCTTACCTATATAGTATATATGTATATATCTTACATATTTATTATACCTAATATTTATATGTTCTAGTAGTATACACCACATGAAATAGAGTTTCATTTGTATTTGGTTCCCATTTAGTAGGTAACATAACAAAACTAGTTGATTCCCTTATGATACCATCATCTGATAAATAGAGAAGTATAGGCTAAGTCATCAAAGATAATTACAACATTAATTTTTTTATATCATATATTCAAATTTTAACCATTGAAAACCATATTTCCATATTTTTATTTTCCATCTATACATGAGTGTAGATCTTCTTCACTAAACATAATTGAAGTATATTTTTCTTTCTTATTAATTTAATAAAATTCTATAATTAAAAGCATCAAGGGGATGTTTTTTGTGTTGACAGTCTAGATTAGAAACTCTAATTTGGACACTCTACTTGTGACATATAACTTTTGACACTTCAAACATCTCTAACTAACATCACTATCCATTGATATTGAACCCTAATTTACCTATTTCATCAGCTATCAACATTTTTTCATCCCTAATCTATCCCTAATCAAACCCAATCCTATTAAATACCTTCATTTCTTACCCTTTATCTATTTAAAACAATATTCCAATCAATTAATCATGATATCACAATGACATATAAAATCCAATCTAATTCCCAACTCACTATATTATGCATTAATCAACTAATTTTGTTTATTATTTATAAATAAGTGTTTTTTATAAGGACCTACACTTTTACAAGAGCTAAGTAGACAAACCAACAAATTGAGAAAGAGACATAATGGTCTTCCCATAAAATCTAACAAAAACCAACAAATAACTATAAAATAATGAACAAATAATAACTATGTAGCAACAAAACAATAAACCAAATAAACAAGAACCAACTAATTAATAAATTGGTTAATTTATTGGCCCACCAAGGTCCTTATCAAAAGTGTTCATCTTATTCAAGGTTGGTTCCATGTGTTTTATCCATTACATTTTTTATCCCCATCTTTCCTCTTTTTCACTCCCTTAAATTTCTTAACTAGACCACTTGTACCCCCATCATCATTCCTCCTCTTAATAAATGGCTTGAGCCCATACATGCTCACCAAATAATTATGCACAATTACCTTACTATAAGAAACTAGTGGACCAAGATTTTCTTTGATTTTATCATTCTCTTTCATTAGATTGTTATATTTATCCTCCATATTATTCACCTCTAATAATACGTCCTTCAGGTATTCTTTGCTATATAAGTCACCATACTCCAAATTATTATTAACCATACTTGGTGAAGAGACACCCCATTTCACACCCTTCTTAATTTCCTCTCTATGATCAAAACCAATCCACCCATCATTACTCAATTGGTAATTTTTTGGAATTTTAAGATTTTCTTCATTAAAAACATAAATTTTCCTTGGTTTACTACACCTGAAATTTACAATCATTAAATTTTTAATTTTAATTGCAACACTCTCATCACATTTTTATAATATCTAAGAACTCTATCATTCCTATCCTTCTAAAGACCCTAGAAATATGAGGAATAGTCAAATTAAAAATTTTATATAGACATTCATTCTTAAAATGGGCTTTGTAGTAATTCTAATTCTCTAATACAAAATAAGGTTGGACCTGAAAAGTTTAAAAAAACCAAAATGTTACCCCAAACTTTACAAAAAAAAAAGACACTCCATCATTAAATTCTTAAATAACTCAACCTATTCGTCACATAAAGGACATATATTAATGAGGATCATACCTCTTTTTCTAAGATTATCCATAGTAAGTATTTTTTTCTGAATGGCTAGCCAAAGTAAAATATTTACTTTGGGGATCAACTCTTTAAACCATAACTTTACTTAAGGAAATCCATTAGGGATAACCTCTAACACTATATTATAGCCATATTTAATGTTACAATTACCATAAAAATAATCCATCTAAAATAACTCATCCTATTTAAATAGGTTTATAATGTGAATCCATTTAAGCAGAATATTCAAATAATCTAGAATGATGTTATTTTCCTATCTAAGTTCTCCCCACTCAGCTATTTCCATTCTCTCCCTCTCGAATAAACCTAAATTTAAACCTCCACTTATATAACATACTTGTTTTTAAAAGGTATACCCATCTAATGTAAAGGTTATGAATCTAGAAAAAATGCTCTAACACCCAAGATTCCTCCTAAAATGTTAATATATCACCATTCCAAACCTTTCATTTACTTCTATTAAACATAATATCCATACTACTGACTAAAAAAATCCAAACAAAATAACCTCTAATGAACTTATCTTCATAAAGGATATTCATTATCTCTCTAGATTATAAATATTTATCTTGTTGGATACTAGTCCATTGATTTGTCTACTTTATGAACCTCTAAACCATCTTAGCCACAAGGACCTTTTTCATAATCTTCATCTTTTTGATCCCAAGCCCAACAAATTTTTTTTTTAGAAACACCCTGTCCCACACTACCAAAATAAATATAATTTTCTCTTTAGAACCTACTTATAAAAACCTTCTCTAAAATTTCTCAATATTCTCTACTATTAACTTGGGCATTTTGTACAAAGAGTTTAAATAAACAACAAAACTATTCAAAATTATTTTGATAAGAACCAACTTAATTTTTTGATATATAATAAAAAAGTTACATCATGAAAATTTTATTTAAAACATGTCAAAAAATATCCAGGCTTGACATGACATATTACTACTAGAACATGGCATCCCAAGATATGTAGATGGAAGATACCTTATTTGGTAGCCCATAATATCATCTATTTTTAATCTCACCTAAGGGGTATTAAATAAAAATACATCTAATTCTTAATTTTTAAAATCTTATTAGAGGCCTCCTCATAATTTATAATGATCATTTTGAGCTCCTTGGCTTCTTTGATTGAAGTAGTGGCCAACACAATTATATCATCAAAACATTATTGATGTGACGTGGGATCCACATCTACATCAGGCCTAAAACCTTTGATTATTCCATGTCATAATGATATTGATAATGTTATAATTAACATTTTAACCATAATGAAGAAAAAAATGGAGACAAAAGATCCCCTTGTCTAATTCCTCCCTTATTTTATAATAAGCCTTTAGGAACCCCATTTATCAACACTAAAATCATTTCCATTGAGATACAAATATGAATCAACCTAATAATATAGGAATGAAAGCCAAATTTAAGCAATAATTTATCTAGGAACTCCCAATCCATATGATCATAAGCCTTATTCATATCTAACTTTAAAATCATTCTAACTAAATTCCCTTTGTCCATCAAATGGATAGTCTCATGAGCTAAAATAATTTTATAGTTTATCTTTATACACGACACAAAACCACCTTATTGTTTGGAAACAATGTTCCCAAGAAATTACTACATTCTAAAAGATAAAAGTTTAGTGAAAACCTTGTAGATTATACCACAAAAGTTAATGGGCTGAAATAATTTAAAGTTTGAAGTGTCATTATAATTGGGTATCAACATGATGAATTCATTATTCAAATACAATAATTTTTTTCCCAAATAAAATAACTCATATAATTTTTCCACTACGTCAATATTAATAATCTCTAAGAAGTGATAAAATAAGGTTGTTGGAAATCCATCCATACTAGTCACCTTATACTTATGTAACAAAAACATAACAACTTTAAATTCCTATAGAGTCACATGGTATAATAAATTATTATTGTCCACTTGAGAAATAAATGTTGAAATTAATCAATGAATTCCTACTCAACTATTTTTTTTCCCCTTATTTTGAACAAACATATTATTAAAAATTTTCACAACTTCATCCTTAATCTCCTATGCAATGAAGCTCACCTCCCAATTATATTTCATAATATCCAAAAAAAATTATAAATCCTATTTTTAAAAGTGTCTAGATGAAATAAATTAATGTTCTTGTCACTTTCATTGATCCATATTACCCTATATTTCAATCTCTATAAGTTTTACTCTCTAGCTTTCAACATATTATAGTTCCTCATAAGGTTCATTTCTCTTGATAAAATGGATTGATCCATGCCCTGAAAAATTATCTACTCCTCCAATAATGCTAAGTCTTCCAAAAATATTTAAATTTATATATATATATATATATATATATATATATATCCAATTAAATACTTCTTTATTCTAAATTTTGATATTCTTTTGAACATTCTTAAGCTTTTTAACTAGTTTAAAAATATATGTTCCTAATAAATCAATATTCCACCATTATTTGATTCTCTGTTTTGAAGCCACATATGATGAAATTTAAAAGGATATTTATCATTATTAACATTTTTATCCACATTAAGTAATAGGGGATTATTATATGAGCTTATCCAAGGAAAATAAGACAAGCATAAATCTTGTTTCACTATCCAATTAAATGAATTCAAAATCCAATTGAGCCTTACCTGAATAAAATTATCCCCCATCCTTTCATTATACTATGTGAATAAGGTACCTCTAATCTCCACATCAACCACATTATTATTATCTATAAATGTGTCTAAATCTTCCATACTATAATTGTACTCTATATTTCACCCTTTCTTTCCAATGAGGAAAGATGAGTGTTACATTCACCGATAATAATCCATGAAAAGTTACAACAATTTTTTAAAAAAATGATAAGCTCATTCTAATCCATTTTTTGTCTTGAGTGGGTATTAGGTGCATAAATTTTATTTAAAACACACATAGAACCATATTAATTATTAGTGAATATCATAGCTAAATGATGAGAAATTTGGACCAAATTTTCCTCATTGACTTTCTCATCATTTCAAAAATTAGCAATCCCACTAGATGCCCCCGAAGAACTAACACTAGCTACAAATTCTTCCTTCCAAAATTTATTCTCAATATCCTATATAAAAATATCTACCATCTTAGTCTCTTGTATAGCCATAATACTATGATTATTATTCCTCAAATTTTTAAATATTATATGTTTATTGTTTCTATTCATACATCTAATTTTCCATGTGTTCAACTTAATTTAGATCCTTTAACTTGGTATTTATCACTTTTAATAGGAAACATAATACAGAGTTCATCCACAATTATCCTTTTCTATTTTCTTCTTTATATTTTATTTCTTGGAAGGTTTTCCTTTACTTCTATTCATACCCACATTCATTACTATGGTCCCAAATCTCAGAGTCTCATTTGAAGTATCCTTAACCTATTTTCATTATACACTATAAGTGGATGTATCATTCTCTACCCATTGTTTCAATTAAAAAGGAACTAATTCTTCATATTTCTCTTCTAACATTCATTTATCTACCTCTACCTCATTCCTTGTATGGAAAGTGACATGAATATTTTTTATAAGTATCTAAACTAGATTTTAAGCTTTGACTAGGAGAAGATATATTTTCCTTACCATGATTATAATTTTATTTCAAGTATTTTAATTCTATGTAAAACTCTCAGACATACACATTATTTTTATCAACCAACTTAAATTCTTTCTCTTATTTTATTAGATTGTTTATCTCTATTTCCTCCATAAAACTAGGGGATTCATTATCATTAATCCCTTATGATTTATGTAAATTATTGACCTCCCTACGCTCATCATTAACAAGGATTTTGACTTATTATTTTATATTCTTACCATCCTCTAATTCTCTTTATCCCTATTTCAAATCTCGTTCCCAACATGCTCATCACTTGATCCTCATAATTAATTTGTAATTATTTCTCTATCTCATCCTGAAAACATTTGACATGTTTGATTGTCTTTTATTCCTAAATTTCCTCCCCCATTATTATTAATTTATGGTTAAATCATTATCATATGTCCTATCTTATGAAAAACTTTACATTTCAGATTTGAATCTAGATACTATATTATTTAGACCAATTCTTTGAATCTAGAGTTTAATATTATAGACTCTACTAGTTCTTGATTCACAAAAGAATTAAAAAAAACCTAACATTAATTAAAATATTATAACCTTAGTGGATTCATTAAATAATATCATATAATCAAAAGTTCTCTATATGTTTTTTTATCAAATCTTCCTCTAAAACTCCTCTTGGAAACCCTGGAATTATAACCCATATTGGCATAATATTTACATATTTATTGTCTAGATAAAATCCAAGTTTCCATTTCTTTAGGAAAAGGCCTAATCTCCCAAAAAAAAGTGGTATATATATTAATATCCATGCACAATCTTCCTATTTATTAAGGAGTGTCATAAAATATCCATTATACATTATAGATATCCATAAGTGACCCTTTGGCATCTATTTGAGTTTTGCTCATTTTATAAAAATGTCAATGTTTGGATGAGTACCTGAAAAATACCCAATGAGTGCATAATCAATTATTACTAAATATATATTTATCATATATCAAAATAAATAAATAAATTAGGATTATTAATTAGTTGGTTAACACTATTACTAAAATCCATGCATGAAACATCAAAATAAATAAATAAAATAGAATACTATCACATACCCCATATATTATCACATCAAATAATATTATAATAATATCATAACATTAATCCAAATAAAGGGATAAAATTATGATATAATCTAATTGCACTCACACCCCTTCAAATTAATCCTCACACATTCAACTCCCCTCATTTATTCTCATCTAACCTCATTTAATGAGGAAGTTAAATAATTATTGTCCATTGATATCAAATTAAGATTAAAAAATCCATATCAATCTGAAAACATTATAAACAAACCATCCACCCTCAATTTTAACAACTTATGGTATCCTAATAAAACCATGCCAAATTAGTGTCAAGACAAAGAACCATAAAGATGTCAAGTTATTTTTAAATATGGTTCATCAAACAACATCATCCAATATAATCACAAAATCAAGAAGGGGACATGTTTTTAGATTTATTTCATGCATCCAACTATGAAATAATATAATAAAATAGAAAAATAAAGGGATATAGTTAAGGTAAGAGTAGGTAAAACACTCTTCACTTTTACTCTATCAGAGGTGCATTTCATTTGTAAGGCTAGGATTCAAATTATTTATTTGAATTTATAACATTTTTTTTTATGATGAACATTCCCCTATTATAATAATGGTAACCCTCCTCTCTTCAATTTTAAAAAAAGTACAGATGTTAGGCATATTAAATCATTTGACTATGTGGATTTGATGGATTTTAATAATACTTGTGCTTCTATAGTTTTTGGTTAATCATTAATTTTGAAATAAGTATTGATGCTTATAAATGTTTAAATATAATAATAATTCTTTTAGTTTTATTCAATAATGAATTATTGACCATGGATGGTTCAATGATATATAGACAGGATCTTGCTAAGGAAGTGCAACCTAGCTCTCTAATAGACCTAAACAAAACAAGATTCCCTAGATTTTATTGAAATAACATTATGTTGTGTTTAATTCATTTGGTTTCATGGTTTTTCTTTAAAATTGTTTAAATTTTCCTCAGATGGGCAATGGCATCTTTAAGAAAGTTAACTTAGTTTCTAACTTGACCTCACAAGACATCAAATTAAAGTTATAGCTTATGATGCATTGTAGGACATCAAAGTTTAGACTATAGCCTAAAAGGACTTATGTCCACCTTGTTGAGACTTGAAAAACCTTAAGGATTCAACATGTACTATAAAAGACACATAGATCAAATCTAACAAGTCTGTGAACATGGAATGATCTAGAGGGCTTGTAAGAAGTGAGCCATTGGAATTCAAATCCTAGGAATATGTGTTAGGATCTCAACCCCCAAAATAAATCCCATATAATTTAAGTTGGCATTTATACCACATACATCCTACCATAATATATAATCCCATAAGATACCACTATGTGTCTTAAAGGCAACCACCTAGACCTGAGCAACCTTATTAGGTAAAGCATTTCCCCCTTAGGTTCATCTATGGTCACCACATGTCTGTACCATGTTGCATCCATCCAAAACCTAAGATATATTTCAAGGAAAATATATAGGTTGTACTTTATCCATCAATTTTTTTTTATGGTATACATTTGTCTGATCTACTTTTTGAGAATGACACTTGGTAGAAGAATGAACAAAATCCCACAAGAATGATGTGTGTCCCCTTTGGGCCCATGTGATAATACCACATGTCATTTTTGCATTGTTTCTATCTAATATCTATGACATCACCTCTGAGAAGGATATATGTCTCTACTTGAGCCACTTTATTACCACCAAGTTGTTGATAGTTGTCCAAAATCCTTTTGAGAGAGACACTTGATAATCAAAGTTGAAATTACATGTGAGAGTGATGTGTAAAATTCTCATGGCTAATCAAAATTGAATAACACCACTTCAGATCTCACCATGAATTTAAAGATGACACATGGTGAGTTTTATATGAGTCATCATGATATGCTACATTATAAGAATCTACTAGGCAATTAAAAGTTGCCACATGTTCAAATTTCAAGCCAACTATGTAGCTTAGTCATATTCAAGTCATGTGAGCACAAAAATGGATTCAAGGTGGCATCCATATGTCAAAAAGTGGTAATATTTTACTTTAAATCTAAAATTTATAGAAAATAAAATTCAAATAGAAGATAAATTTAATTCTAGTGCAATTAATTACTAAAATCAATAGTTTGAACTTTGTTTCAAATATATATAAGGTTGACAAGATTGCCATTAATATGACATAAACCAGGATTTCCATAAACATTTAATTAATCAAAGTATTCATTCAAAAGGATACAAAATCAATGATATTTTAATTTTCATTTTAAATTGATGTGTTTTTTATCTCTACTATTTACACTCATAATTTGACAAATCTCAAGTCATTAGAGAATTTCACTCCTAACTACCATTATCAGAGCTTGAAAGTTACAGAAGGATACAAAAGATAATGATTTCTACCTAAAGTATTATAAGAGATGGCACAATAAATTCCTTCTACTCCAAGTAAGATTAGTTCTTTCAAGAATAATGACTTTTTTTAGAATGGTATCTCCATCATCTTCTAAGACACTAAATTTATTCTTGACACCATAACATCTGGTGACATGCATTGTAATAACATATAATTTAATGTATAAATAGTTAGGGATGACAATTAAACCATGTTTCATATAATTTAACTATATTATAATATCCTTACCATTAATGCATTCATCCTCCACAAGGTTTTAGCTAAGCCAAAGGTCATGCCATGCATTGACCTAGTTTATGATATTTTGGGGAGGATAAAGTGTGAAGATGGGTTGTTGAAGTCAATATCCTAAGGGATTCATATTGATTTCATATAATTACAAATTTTTGAGAATTATTATGACATTCCTCACCATGGATAGAATATAAATAGGTCATCATCGATAATTAGTATGGAGTACAATCATAGAGAAGGTATTGGCTTCATGGTGACTAACCTAACAAGAGCTATTTTCATGTATGATCAAGGAAACTTGCCCATCCAAAAATTCAAAAAAAGAGTTAAAAGTGGCCTAGCCCTTATAAATATAACATTTGGAAATCCACAAATTTATTATGTAGACATAAGGGCTATTCTATTGCTACATATATTCATATAGGACTAGCAGATTCCCCTACTTGGGGAAATTATCAACAACAATTTGGTGTATGTAATTTAGGACACTTGAAAGAATGGTGCCTCATTCTTTATGATGATCTATTTTTTAGATTCAATTTTTGAAATTAGTTAACTATCTTAGAATTCATGGTCTCCTAAGTGTCAATAGGTTGTGCCTCAACTCTTTTTTGTAATGCATATTCATTAATTTAGACGTAATGTAAGAGTGATTATGGAAGAGGTCTACCCAGTGGTTTATAAGTTGATCACTAAATTCAAGATGGAAAGGGTTCCCTCTAAAGTTAAGAAAACCTTGAGAGACATGGGTAACTAATGGTTATATCTAGACTACACAGTCATTACAATAGGAGTGATGGTGGCCCCACTTAGACTACCAAGGATTGTGACATTAAATCTAGCTAAAGAAATAATAGCCTATCAACTTCTACATGGATTTGATGTCCTTAAGAACAAGAATAAAATTTCCACCTATAAGGTCAATTATAAATTGTGTAGGACCTAAATTACAAAGTGGCATGATATTGTTGTAGCTACTAGGAATAGGAATTCATACCTATTTCTTAAAGATAACTTCTAAACATGAGATCCCAATAATGTCATTTCCAAGCATCTATTCAAATTAAAAGAAACATGTGGAAATGGAATACAAACATCAATAATAATTCCATGAGTGGATATATGGAGATGCTCTGAATGATGAGGTGTTGTTCTGAAATGCTACAAAGAAGAACATTGAATTAGAGATGAGACTGGATAGAGAAAAGGAGAAGGAGGATATTGCTAAGTCTTGGCCACAACTAGAACATTGAAACATGTTTGATGTTGAATATGAGGAAAGGAAAGACAAATAATAAGAATACAATTTTCCTCTTATTAGAAATAAGCCAAATAGGTCTCCATAAGTTACCACTTAAAACATTTAAGACTTACCTCCAAGCTTTGAGCAAGGAAGATCTAGTAGTTAGCTTGGCCCCTCCCAAGGGCCCATAATATTCTATGCATCCACTATGGGATCCATTATAGGAATCTTGGATCATCTTGACCCTAATACTATTGACCTTGAGGAATTAAAACAAGGCATTGAGCTCTTCATGGAAGAAGTCGAGGCTCTAGTTGATAAAAAAATAAAAAGGTCTAAAAGAGGAAAAAATAACCCAAGACCACTATTTTCATTTTTCCCACTAACACAACATAGGCTACCCTTAGAGCACAAGCTCTCAATGTAAGTTAACCACCACTATATTATTTACTAGTTGCAAGTATATTTCAAATTACTTTTGTTTCCACATTTTCTCCACCCACCATTATTCCCCCACTAGATTTGGTATCATCAAAACTTGCTACTACCAATTCTCAACCTTTAGTTTACACTACCCTAGGCTAAGTTAGTGGTTAATCACTATTTTATATCCCCCATTTCATTTCTCATGCCACTATAAATATTTCATATTCATCAGGTACTAGTGTTGGCTAGGATGTTAGTTTCAATTCTTCGTAGCAAGCAACAACTACTAGTGCAACATTTTTTATTAGTTCCCCTACATCAACAAGGTCATTAAGGCCCATTTAAGAAATGTTCACCTTTGCAAAGACAACTTTCCCTATATACCCATTTAATAATGTTATGTATTCAAAGGTGATTTTTCCTCTTAAATTACCTTCATTTATTCTAAATATGGGTCTTATAATAACTCTATTTAGCACACGTGTGTAGATAGACCCAACAAACTTTATGCACATCCTTGTAGTATCTATAGCCTTTAAATCATCTACACCACCTTAAACAAACCCAATTCATATTTTTCTCCCAAATTGGGTCACATAAACTATTATAGGCTCAATCTACACCCTTGGACAGAGTTTTTTAGGTTCCCACTAATTGAGCTACACAATCATAAAAACCCCAAGATATGGGTCACCTATAATGGGGTTAGACCGCTAGAGAAGGCCACCTTCCTCTAGACACTCACCTAAACTAATGTAAATCACTAAGAAGAGGGTTAAAAAGGGTTTAAGGGCTCTTATGAAGGCTAAAAGGGTGATGCACCAAATTTAAATGGATACTCATATAAGCTTAAACCCACACTATATCAACATAAGATAACTATATCTCACACAACCTCACAATCTCACTAATTGCATAAATTCATAGAAGAGGTTCAAATAGAACACTATTCTAGACATAAAATCAACTTGAAAACACCTTTAAAGAGGAAAAAATAATGACAATGGATTAGGAAGATTTTCCTTCACAATCTCATCATACGTAATCATTTTAAGCACTAATCAAAAGCAAGAGGTAAATAAAGAGTTCATCCTATTACTTCAAAAGGAAGTTCTTACAATATTTTGATAGGGTTTAACCATATCAAATTGGAACACTTGTACAAAAGTCTCAATGAGTATCCTTGTCCTAGAAAAGAATGAAAAATCCTAAGATCTGAGAACACCTATAATGGGAATGGGACTAGGATATATAGGATAAAGAAGAGAGATAAAAAATATGGGAGAAAATCAGTAGAGAGGGAACACACCATCCTAAATCATTAACTAAAACTTGAGCTACCACCATTTGGTTGAACACTCCACCACCCTCTTCATCAATTAGGACACTAATCATGGCTTACCAAGTGGAAAAGTCCCCATAAGCCCTAATGATGCATTGAATGTTCTTAGCTATAAGTCCCAACCACTAGATACTTTTCTTTGATCTTTCACATCATCCACCACTGAAGATAACACTTTCATTCTTGTGGATCTGATAGAATCATGCATTTTTCTACTTTAGGTGGTTTCTTGAAAAAAATATGGCAATACTAAAGGATGAATGGCCTCTTAAATAATCATAGACATTTACCCTTAATCAATTTTAAACCAAATATTTTCTATAGATGGAAAACCAATCTCATTTATTGGTTTTCCTATAGTCACACATATTGATGTAGACCTATAGAATCTATAGCCTCTTATGATATTCATTGGTCTAAAAGACCTATTTTTTCCTTTTAGTATCTATAAAAACTAAGGACTCTATAACATACATGTATCCTTTAAATAATGGTGAAAATAGTTGTAGAATGAACTCTATGTGTGACAAACCTTCAAACTTGATATCTATAATTAGCTTCAATGGTTCCCTTTTATCATTGATCATCTTGACTATATCAATATGACCCTTTAATGGCATTCATCTGAGATCCAATGGTAGAATGATGAATCCTACAAGACCTTCTTACCTTGGTTTTACCAGTTATATGTTTGATCTCCCATCAAAGGTCCCTTAGTCTTTCATCTTTTAACCTTGCTCATTGATTTACTTTGTATGAGATTCTCATGAACCATTGATTTTCCTAAGAACCTAACAAACTTATGCCACTTGGAAACCTCCTACCTATCCTCAAGATACACTAACCCTATTGACCTCCCTTACACCATTGGATCATGATATCTGAATTGATGCAATCCCTTGATCTAGATCCAATAACTTTCTAACTTTAACTTTCACCATTGGATCATAATATACAAAGCAATGTGAGCTTTTGATCTTCCTAGGCCCACTTTCCTATCAATTCCCATGCACAATCAGATCATTGGTATAATTGAATTCCATTCATTGATCTAGATAAGATGCACTTTCTTATTGATTTCCTCACACCATTGGATCTTTACTTAGTGAAACCACATCATTGGATCTTTCCCAACTCTTAGCCTTTTAATGGATTTTAACCTAGGGACCTTTTTAATTATTTGACCAAGAATGAACCATTTGATCTATGTTGTCAGTATGTGATATTATGAAAACCATTATATCTTGATCAATTTTAAGCCTTTTAAGGACTTTTGTAATCCAAATGGTCATTTTATGAAGTTCAAACTTCATACTTGCACAAATGTCTATTTTGCCAACCTATATTTAGACACTTAGATCTTGGGATAGAAATCTTGCATGGGAATAAAATTTGTAGAACATGTTCCTAGTATGAGTAAATCCATGGTTCTTTAATATTTTGGATTCTAAATCTATCTAAGTTACACTTATACAATTCACAAGTGAACTGGTCTACTCTATTTTTACATGATGTCTTGATGATAGTCTAGTTTATTTAGACTTGTGTTTGATATTTTGCATGAATCTCCATGGATCAGATGAACTATTGAGGCTTTTGAAAAATTTACTTCATGATCTTGAATGTTATGGCCACCACTGAGACTTTATTTATTAAATTTAGACAAACTATACTTTAATTTAACTTAAAGTGTTTTGAAAGCTTTAAATGATGCATGAGATCTCTAGACCATTATTTCCATCTAGTACTCTATTAAACCTCCTACTCCACACCAATACCATTGGAATATTTATTGTAATGTTAATATATGTATTTAGTCCAAAATTAGTCAATATTTCTGATGACATCCTAGGGTTTCATGCCTGCTATGTAAGACCAGTGGCCTTAAATCAGTCCATTGGGAATATGGAGTCCCAAGTCTTCTCTCAACTAATCATGAGGATAACACAAGGTTGTCCTTGTTTTAAACCTAATTTTAAGTAAAAATAATAAAATAAAATTGAACAATAAAGTTCCCAATGCACTTATTGAAAGGGGAACACATAACATGAAATAAATTTCAACAAGGCACTTAGAGGAAAACACAAAAACAATTCTAATATGTATAATATTATAAAATGGATGCAATGTTTTTAATAATAAGGATTAAAATGAATGGAATTTAATTGAGTGGGTAATACCTCTCCATCTACTTTGTCATTCTAAAAATAATTATGCTTCTTATATCCATGGATTAAATAAAGACCATTCCACAAGTTGCCAAACTTGGTTTGGTTGCTTGGCTTGGCCTTATTTGAGTCCCATTTGAAGACTAGGTCCCCTTCCTTGAAATTACTAATTGTAGCTCTCTTTTCAAAGGTTTTTTTGACCTAATCTTGATGTGACTCCAAATTATTCATTATAATGTCCCTAGTTTCCTCTAGTTTCATGAGCTTTATCATCCTCACATTCATGGGTTCATCCTTCATCAACTCAAATTGATGGGCTAATTATAATGTAGGAATCTTGAGAGAGATAGGAAATTTGGATTTCATTCCATACAGAAAGACATATGGAGAATTAATAATGGCAGATTTAGGAGTCACTTTGTTAGCCCATAAAGCTATTCATAGCTTGGTGTGCCATGTTCTCTGATTCTCTTCCATGATCCTCTTGATGATCCTTATTGGGTTCTTATTTGTAGAATCTATCAGTCCATTTCATTGAGGATATTATTTGGAAGAGGTGCTAAGGTAGATGCCTAGTTTAAGAGCCCATTCACTTGTCTTCATGCCAAAGAATGCTAAGGCATTATCTAAAATAATAGTGGCTAGGACACTAAACCTAGTCACAATGTTGTTATAAAAATCTAAAACTACACCCTCATTAGCCTCCTTCAAAGCAATGACTTCTACCCACTTGGTGAAGTATTAAATTATAGTGAGCAACTATTTATGCCCTACACTTGATGTTGGATTAATCATACCTATGAATTCTAACCCCCATTACATGAAGGGTTGTTCCACCTGAATTGGATTGAGTGAAAGCGTTGTTAATTTTTACTTTCTTGTAAAGAGAGTACACTTCTAGGATTTTATAACCCATACATTATCATCCTTGAAAATATTGGGATAGTAATAACTAGCCCTAATTACCTTTTTTTCTATTATTTTAGGTACAAAATGGCCTCCTACAGGTTCATCATAGAACTACTCTAGGAGCTTGGTCACTTTATTATCATGTATGAACCTAAGGAGTACCCCATTAAGGTCCATTATAAAATTAACTCCATCAACCAATGCATAAAGTATGGATTGAATATTTAAATACCTTATTTTGTATCTATCCAAACCTTGGGGGTATTCTCCTATTGTAAAAAATGAGCCATTTAGTGAAGCTAACTCTTTTGAATTTGAGGTGCTTTTAGTTATCAATTATCTTTGGTCAACAAAATAACTTCCTTGTCCTCTTGGAGATCACTCGCTATGTGTTCACACAAGCCCTTAGCTCTAACCAACTTGGTGACCATGATATCCACATCATATTATATGACTTTGGTGATCCAATCTACTCTTTTATCACTTAAGATCTTGTTAAGGAAGAAGTCCCTAACTCTAAGATGAGACACTAGAAGATGGATCCTGGTATTGGAGAGTATTGGTATAAACTTCTTGAGACTTATCAAGGATACAACAACTTGATTTTTAATAAAGGTATACCTCACCTCATATCCTTCCAACCTTTTCCTATAAAAATAAATTGGCTACTTCATTCCTTCACCAATATTCTACATCAACATAGTTGATATGTTGTCAAAATTGGAAAAGGTGTACAAGATGAAGTCCTTAGAGAAGTCAAGATTTATGAGTGAGGGGGCTTGGGAAATGGCTTGCTTTATAGCCTCATACATTACCTTGGCTTTATTTGACCAAGAAAATAACTATCTCTTTTTTAGAATGTTTGTAATGGGTTTAACAAGGTCTATAAAACTAGGTATGAACCTTCTCACAAAGTGATCTTCCCAAGGAAGATATGAATCCTCTTATTATTATTTTGTAAGGACAAGGCTAAGATATCAATAATTATGTTAGGGTCAATGGATAGTCCTTATTTTGAAATAATATGACCTATAAATTTTCCTTCATACATGGAAAACATAAACATCTTGGGATTTAAATATATCCCATACTCTTTGCATGTCTGTAATATCAGCCTTAGATGGTCTATGTGCTCACTAGCTTTCTTAGACAAGACTATAATGTCATCCAAGTAGACCAATAACTTTTAATTTAGTATCCCTTGTAAATCCATGTCCATTGCTCTTTGAAAGGTTTCCCTAATATTAGACAATCCAAAAGGCATCTTATAATTATAAAATGTGGCCAAGTTGGTGGTGAAGGTAGTCTTGTACTAATCTTCCTCTCTCACTAGCACTTAGTTATAAATTAAATACCCATCCAATAGAGAAAATTGTTTTGAACCAAAAACTATCTGAAGGAGTTTATTCATGGATGGTAGGGGATAGTGACCCTTTAGAGATACCCTATTTAGATCCCTAAAGTCCACACACAATATGATCTCCCCATTCTTATTCCTAGTAGGTACTAGATTAGCTACCTATGATGAGTGCTTAATTGGAAATATGATCTTGGATTCAATTAAAATTGTTAATTCTTCTTAATGAGATATTCAATCTTGGGGTTTATGGGCCTCTACTTCTACCTAATGAGATTGGCATTAACTTCTAGTTCTATAATGTGTTAGGCCAATTTAGGATCAAATCCCCTTAGGTCACTACATTGACAATAAAATATGTCTACATGTTCTTTATAAAACTCTGTGAAGACATGCCTTTCAATGTTAGTAATTACCTTTCTAAGCTTGAGGATCTTATATTCAAGGATAATAACTCTCTCATAGTTCTCTCATGTTTTGACATCACTACTTTATCCTTCCTCATATGGTCTCTTCCATGAAAGAGACATTCTAAGGTGACTAGACTTTTAGGAATATTATTGGACATTAATTAAAGAATTTTATCCTCGTACTAATGTTATAACTTTCCTTAGTTGATGGAGGAGAATTTTCTTCTTGATATTAAAAAAATGTAATTTATTAATTAATTTTAAAGATGCACCAATGAGATTCATTATCCATAACTGGTGGTCTTATTATCACTTTAACATGTGGATACACCTTGGTCCTTTTCAACTCATTGGGGATATCAAAATGAGCCCTCATAGCTACTAGTTTATCAACATGTTGATTTTGGCCCCATGGCACTGATTAGTTATTGAAGGCCTAAAAGTACCCAATTAGGTCCCACACTCTATGTGTTTATGAGTTTATTAAGTTATTCTTAGTGACATTCTAACCTCTAAATTGGTGCACAACTAACTCACTATCCCCATATACTTACAATTGCTTAATCCATCTCTTACTAGCCCATTGATGGCCATAAATGAGACCTTTAAATTCCACTACATTATAGGGGAAATAAATTGGAACCTATATAAAGATAAATATTTATCATTTGAAGGGGGTAATAGCATATCACCTACACCCACTCTATTATTTCTCCTTGAGAAATCAAATAATAATTTCCATAAACCACTAATATCTTCTTGAGGCCTCAAGAAGGATGTCATGGATTAGCTTTCTTCATATAAATAGTATACACCCAAGTCCCTTTCTTCAAAACCATCTAAAGGGTCTATCAGTTCATTTTCATTCCATAGTTCATCTAAAAACATGTATAGTATCTCTTCTGGATGAGTGTTCATTTCTTATCCCACTAAAAATACATCCTCATCAATAATGGTGTAATTTATGTTTATGTTATTTGGATCATAGGGATCTATGTGAAATTATGTAATAAGCTTAGCTTTGATTGACACTTTGTCCCCATATCTTGTTCTAAATTCCATGTATAACCAATATTCTACAATATAACCTCCTATCTTTGTTGTGAACTCTTAGGATAGGCATAGTACAAAGTGAGGAGGCACATCAAGGATCAATACATATTGAGCCATTGAAACACTAAGATAAGCATGTAGGATCATATTGAGGTCTCTAATTATACTAGATGCCTTGGTATAAGAAGCATCAAGTTAAAACACTCCTTTGGACTAGGGCTCATATTTTAGACCAAGATGATCATCTATGGAATTTAGAATTATCAAGGTACTAAGCCCACTATCCACGAAACAATTATGTACTAGAGAGTTACCAATAATCACTTAAATGTAGAAGGGAGGAGGTTTGATCACTTTACTTGGTTTTCCTTCATTTGGTCTTTTTGTTGCATTGATAAGGACTATATTATACTTACTTGGTAGTTTGTTTGCAACATTGATCTTTGATATTCCTTATTGAAGATGTCTACGTGGCCAAGCATGGAGAGCATGTACCATATTTGCACACTCAAATTGGACATTTTAATTTGTTCTAAAATGTTGATGGGTGAACCAAAAACATTTAGTTGTGATTTAGGAACCAAAAATACACCTTAAGCTTTTGAGTTTTGAGGGACAAGGCATTTCCTTGATTCTAACCCCTTAGAACTTTTGGGACCTTTAGAATAGAAACAAGTCCAACTAGTTTAGATATTAAAGGAGTAATGGTGTGAGGATCCTTACTTGGTTCTTGGTTACCATCCTTGTTCCTTATTTTAAATCTTGTATTTGATGCCAATGGAATATAATCCTAACTAGAAGTAGCATGTTGGTTGAGTGCATAAGACTCATATTATTTATAGTTCACCATTGTAGCACCCATCTAGATTGATCCTTGATCAGGGATTTGACCTTATTGAGTCTATTCTTGCTTGGTCATCATAGGTACATAATATAATTTAATTATTGAGTGAAATTAGTGGATGATATAATGGATTTCCCAAAATATTGATTTCAAGGTAGGGTACCTTGAACTTCTAAACCCAAATTATTTTGAACTAGAACCAATGTGTTGAAAGAACTTTCACCATTTCGATTATAGTTGTTCTACCTATTATATCCATGTTACCCTTGTCCTTAATTTTGACCTTGGCCTTGGCCTTGGTAGTTACCTTTATATAGTGGCCTATTTTCATAAAAATCTTATTGATGAGGTTGATATTAACCTTAATAAGTCATATTGAAAGCCTACTACCTCTTGACATTCACTATCTCATTTCCCAAGGATTGAAACATGCTCTTAAGATCTTTAAATTTATGTTGTTCTTTGGAATCACTAGATACACTAATAGAGGATTTCTCTTATTTTGGTGTAGGTATGGCAATAATTGTTGGCATAGGAAGAATGAAATCAAGTGGAGGGATAAAAATAGGAGGTGGTTTGATCTCAATAAATAAGGGCATTAGTGGTATAGGTGTAAGCTTACTAGCTTAAACTAGATAATTTTATACTATAATGGCCAACTTGTAAGAATTTATAAGTATACTCCCTCCCATATATTATATCATCACTACTATATCACTATTTAAATCCTTTAAATAATATAAAAAGGCAAAATTAGGGGTTGGTCTAACTAAGACTGGGATTTTGTCCCAAGTTTTTTGGAACCTTGTGTTAATTTTTGCATGAATTAATGAAGATCTCTCTTAATGGTAGTTAGTTGCTCTACAAGTGACAAATGGTCAGTTTTTCCACAAATATTTTACATAAAGCCTATCCTAATTGTTCCCATGTTTGAATGGAATGAATAATAAGGCCTTTATACCAATATAGTGCATTTAATTTAAAATAAGTAGCTAATAACCTAATAGCTATATTTTACTCAATGAAATTATGGATATTGAAAAAATTGGCTATGTTTATGAGGTGATCAAAAGGTGTTATAGCTTGGTCTCTAGTATAATAGGGGACACTTTTAAGGGCTGCAACTAGGATAGGATCATAGTGAGGGAGGGCCAGAGGACTTAGGCTATTAAAATCCACAAAAGATCTAGGGACTATCATGGCTATGAGAGGGTTTAATAAAGGTCTTATTATAGGATTAGGCCTTGAAAATGACCTAGGAGGAAAGGTTTCCTAATATAGATGTGTATTGGCAAACATTAATCTTTTTATTAAATTTAATGGTAATTCAAAAAATTCAAAGGGACTACCTATTGAAACTGATCTTGTTGTCACCTTTGGCATGAGAGATAGCTATTTCTCTACACTAGAGTGTTTATTATTCCTTTTAGAGTTTCCAAACACCGTTGCCTGAAGTTATGACTGTTATAAACTAGTCAAACCAACATCAAACTTGATTAATCTTTTCTTCCAATTAGATCCCACCAAGCATGCTACAAACTATTGTAGGTTAAATATACACCCTTAGAGGGAGTCTTGTAGGCCCATTTTAATTGAGCTACATAATAGGAACAACCCCAGGCTATGGGTCACTTATGATGTTGTTGGACCTCTAGAAAAGGATGGATTCCTCTTGATTCTCACCTAAACTAATGCTAAACTAATGATTCATAGGGAAAAGGGTTAGAAAGTGGATAATGTCTCCTAAGAAGGCTAAAAGGGTGATGCATCAAAGTTAAATAGACACTCATATAGGATTGAATATACATTTGATCAACATAGGACAACTATAGCTCACACAACCTTACAATCTCATCAATTTCATAAATATTTTATAGAAGAGGTTAAAATAAAAAACTAATCTAAAACTATAAGTTAGCTTGAAAACACCTTAAAAAGGCAAGTAGAAGGATAAAAAACTAGGAATATTCTCCTTCCCAAATTTACCATACATAAGCATATTAAGCACTGATTAAAGATAAGAGATAGGTAAAGAGTTGAACCTATTACTTAAAAAGGTAGTTCTTAAAATATTTTGATAGAGTTTAACATTATTAAATGAGCACACTTTTACAAGAATCTCAATGAGTATCCTTATTCCAAAGAAGAATGAAATATTCTAAGAGCTGATAACCCCTATAATGGGAATGAGACTAGGATATATAAGAGAAGGGAGAGAGAGAAATAAAGTGGAAGCATGCTATCAAAAAGGGAAAACACTATCTCAGATCATTAATTAAGCTTGAGTTGCCACCTTTTGCTCCAATGAATGCTTTGTCACCTTTTTTATCAATCATTACACTATTCGTGGCTTACTAAGAGGGAAAATCCCCAAAGGTTTTGAGTATGAATTGAATGAAATTAGCTACAAGTTCCACCCAATAAATATTTTTCTTTGATTCTTCATGCCATCTCCCATTGTAGACAAATTTTTCATACTCATAGATCTGATAGAATCATGGATTTGTGCATTTTAGATGGTTGTCTATTGAACATATGGCCATGCTGAAGGATAAGGACAATTTTTATTAATCACATATGTATTCTATTTCCATTTTTGGATCATATGTTCATTCTATAGGCAAAAAACCAATCTAAGATCATTGGTTTTCCTAGATTTTATATATTAATGTAAACCTATAGACTACATAACTCCTTTCCTAGATCCAAATAGGTCTGAAAAGACCCATTATATCTTGATAGGAACCAAAAGCTCATATATGCATGGACCCTTATTTATAATAACGGTGAATATAGTCATAAAATGAACCCTAGAAGCCATAAAATATTGAGCTAGAGGTCTATATTAAGCTCTAATGGCATCCCTTTATGCTATTTATACTTGAATACATGGCAATGTATTTTTTACTACATTAAATTGAGCTTTAATGGTAGTATGTGTCCTTTGAAAATCTTTCCCTAGTTCAGCCTTGGTCATGTGTTTGATATCTAGGAATTCCCTTATCTTCTCAACCTTTAATTTCATTGGTCATCAACTATGACTTGGATCATTGACTCATTAACTTTTGCTCACACTATCTGATCTACATGGTACAAACTAATGTGATCCCTCAAATTTATCCTTGAATTTTAAACTCTACCCTTGTTGGTGCCACTTAAAATATGCACATTCTCACTTAGGATCCATTGTTAGTATGTTACTTTACATGCTTACACCACATGATGGCCTCTTGATCTCCTTAACCTTTTGACTCATCTCACACTATTAGCTCATAATGTATGAAGTAGTGGTGATCATTGATCTATCTTAGACCCACTTCATTATTACTTAACACACACCATTGGATCTCAGCTCGATGAACTTGCATTATTGGATCATGTCCAACTTGTATCTTTTTAAGGGCTTTAATGTAAGGATCATTTAACCTATTTAACCCTAGTTTAAACCATTGTATGTTTCTTTTTAGTATGTGATATCATGAAAAAAATTAGATATTAATTAAATTTAAACTATTTAAGGATCTTTTGAACCTAAATGTTCATTTTGTGAATCTCAAACTTGACACTTGCATGAACATTTTGCTTTGTAGGTTCAACTTTGAAGCTCTATAACTTAGGCTAGAAAGCTTGTGTAGACATGAAACTTGTAGAGCATGTTTTCATCATGAATAAATTTAATTAAACATGATCCATTAGTCATATAATGATTCCTGAGAATATTTATAAAATATGCAAATAAATTGGTTTGTTTGCTTCTATGTGATATTTTGGTGATAGTCTGGCTTTTCAAAGCTTGTTCTTAACTTTTTGCTAGATTTCTAAGGATTTTAATAATTTACTAAGGAATATGAAATATTTTCCATGAATATTAATTATTTTATCTCCATGAAACCCACTTAGGTACCTGCTCTTCAAATTTTGACAAACTACAATTTAGGTTGACTCAAAGTGTTTCAAATCTTTACAAATTACACGAGACATTTAGGCCATTCATTCCATCTAGCATTTTATTAAGCCTTTTAATCCACACCAAGACCCCTGTATCTTCACTTCATGTATGCAAGATCTATATGGAGGCCAAAACTAGCCAACATGTCCTCATTCAAGGGTAGGCCTTGAAAATGGCTTAGGAAACAAGGTTCCTTGATATGGATGTCTATTGACAAATCTTAATATTTTTGTTTAATTTAGAGGTAATTCAACAAATTAAAAGGCAATACCTGTTTAATATGACCTTTTTGTCACATTTTTAATGGGATGAAGTCACTACTTTATTTCTAGAATGTTGAATCTTCCTTTTGGAGTCACCAGATATTTTTGCTTGGGAGCTTAATTACTACAAATTTGATCAAACTAACATTAACATTGATTAATATTCCTTAAACTATAGTCCCATTAGGCATGACAAAAAATATTTTAGGCTCAATCTACACCATTGGAGAGTGTTCTTCAGGCTCCTTCCAATTGATTTACATAATGGGAACAACCCCTTGGATGCGGCTCACCTATAATGGGGTTATACCTCTAAATAAGGCCAACTTACTCTTAATGATCACCTAAAATAATGTATATCAATGATAAAAATGGTTATAAATGGTTTAAGCGATCCTACGAAGGATAAAAAATTGATGCACCAAATTTAAAGGGATGCTCATATAATCTTGAACCCACACTTGTTCAGTATAAGATAATTGTAGATCACACAACCTCACAATATCACTAATTGCATAAATATTTCATAGAATAGGTTTAAATAGAGCACAAATCTAGACCTAAAAACAACTTAAAATCACCTTCAAAGAGGCAAGTAGAATTATTATGGATTAGGAATATTTTCCTTCACAAATTCATCATACACAAGCACATTAAGCACTAATCAAAAGCAACAGGTAGGCAAAGAGTTCATCCTATTACTTTAAAAGGTAATTCTGAAAATATTTTGATAGGATTTAACCATATCAAATGATCACACTTTTTCAATAGTCTCAATGAGTATCCTTGTCCTAAAAAGAATGAAAAAATCTAAGAGCTGAGAACCCCCATAATGGGACTATGATTAGGATATATAAGAGAAGGGAGAGAGATGAAATGTAGGAGAAAATCATCAAAGAGGGAACACATCATCTTGGATCATTAATTGAAACATGAGATACCACCTTTTGCTTGAACACTCCATGACCCTCCTGATCAATCAGGACACTTGTCATGGCTTATCAAGTAGAAAAGTCCCTATAGGCCCTAAGGAAGAATTAAATGCTCTTAGTTATAGGTCCCCAACCACTATATCCATTTATTTGATCCTTCACGCCATCTCCCACTAAAGACAAAAAATTCATGCTCATGAATATGATATAATCATGGATTTCCCTACTTTAGGTGATTACCTATTGAAAAAATGGCCATGTTAAAGGATCAGGAGCCTCTTCAATAATCATAAACATCTACCCCCGATCAAATCTAGACTAGATTTTTAATATAGATGGAAAACCAATATCATTTATTATTTTTCCTATATCTACATATATCGATCTAGAAATATAGATTAAATAGCCTCTTTCAATCTTAATTAGGTCTAAAATACCTATTTTTACCTTTTAACATCTATAGTAATCAAGGATTCCATCATAGAGAGGCCTCCTTTAAATAATGGTGAACATAGTCACATAATGAATTTTTTGTCCCAAAAACCTTCAAACCATAGATCTATATTTATCTTTTATGGTGCCCTTTTATCATTAATCATCTTGACTATAACAATGTGTCTTTTTAATGGCATTTAGTTAAGCTCTAATGGTAGAATGATGACTCTTATCAGACCTACTTTCCCTAATTTGATCTTGGTCACATGTTTGATCTCCTATCAAAGTTACCTTAGTATTTTGACTTTAAACCTCACTCATTTATTTATTTATATGAGATGCTCATGAACCATTGATTTTCATAGGAACCTAACACATTTATGCCACTTGGAAACCTCTCATCAATCCCTAAGATATGATGACCTTATTGACCTTACTCATATCATTGGATCATGATACATGAATGAACATGAAACCTTGATCTAGATCCACTAACTTTATGACTTTAACTCACACCATTGGATCATAATGTATGAAGCAATGTGAGCCTTTGATATTCCTTGGCCCACTTTACTGTCAGTTCCCATGCACCATCAAATCATCAGTATAATTGAATGCTAATCATTGATCCAGATCACACCCACCTTCTTTTCAATCACCTTGTGTCATTGGATCTTTTCTTAGGGAACCTAAACCATTGTTTTTTTCCCAACTTGAATCCTTTTAAGGGATTTTAACCTAGGGACCTTTTTACTTTTTTGACTTAACAATGAACCATTAGATATGTATTATTAGTATGAGATATCATGTGTACCATTAGATATTAATCAATTTTAAACCTTTTAAGGAATTTTTGAATCCAAATGATCATTTCATGAAGCTTAAACTTGACACTTTCATGAACATCCATTCTACTAGCCTATCTTTAGCTACTTAGATCTTGTGATAGAAAGCTTGAATGGGCATGAAATTTGTAGATAAATTCCTTTTATGAAGAACTCTATGGCACTAAAATATTTTGGCTCATGAGGCTATTTGAGGTGTACTTATAAAATGCATAATTGAACTAGTCTTCTCTATTTTTTTCATGACATCTTGATGATGGTCTAGTTTATTTAGACTTGTGTTTGATCTTTTTGCATAAATATCTTTGGCTTGGATGAAATCCTAAGGATATTTTAAAACCTACTTCATGATCCTAAGTTTTATGACCACCATGGAGACTTACTTTCTTAAATTTAGACAAACTACACTTTAAGTTAACTTAAAGTGTTTCAAAAACTTTTTAGATTACATGAGATATCTTAGCCATTCATTCCATCTATCACTATGTTTAACCTCGTAATTCACACCAAGACCCCTAAAATCTTTACTACAATGTCAAGATATATATGTAGGCCAAAATTGGCCAATAGATATTAAACTAGCAGCAAGAAAAGAGAGACCTCAAGTAGTCCTCTCTACACCATAGATTGGCATGAGATTTGATGTTACTATAGACATAATGAAAAGAGTGGTGAGAAGGTAAGTTGATTAAACCTATTATATTTCAATTATGGCTCATGAAAGTGAATAATCCCTCTTCACTTTAATAAATAAGATGAAGGTTGTCCTAGGTGAAGTAGATGGTTATACAAAGGACCCTATGTCCATAATCCAAGCCAATGTAGAATCCATAGTGGCCTTAATGAAAGGTATGTAATAGGAGATGAAGAGATTGAGGGAACAAATATTTCATGTTGTGTTGGATAAAACTATAGTATAGGTGATTAATATAGTCATCAATTTCCTAAATTTATACAAGGTCATAAAGAGAAATAAATAATATGGGACTTTATAGTATAATTTGGTCATTAAATATGACCAAATAATTTCACTCTATGATGCCAAGTTGTCAAACTTGGCTAGAGTTTTAAGAAGCAATAGGTTCCCAAAACTTAAGGCACTTCCACTTAAAGACATCATCCTAGCATAAACCATAATGATGAATATAAGGAGAATATTGAGGTGTTTAGATAAAGTTAAGGATGTAATTGCATCCTTAGAGAAGATAGTGTTAAAGATTTACCTATTACTAAAGGATGCTATGGTCACTTGGATGACCAAAATTGATGGTAGATTCATGCATGACCAATAATTTAAGGCTCAAATGAAGATATTTATTACAAATTTCCAACAATACATAGCCAATTCTAAGATTACCACTAAAGTTATGAAAATTGTGGCTTTTTCTAACTAAAGCCTAAAGAGAACCAAGGCCATTGATGAAGCACTAATACTTGTACTTGTAGATCATAGTAGGATTATTCAAAAAATTCCTGACATATTCTAGCCTATGATCCTATATTTTTGTCAAATTGACCAAGATTATTTAGTGTGAACTATAGTTTAGACCAAGGAAGAGGTAGAGAAATAAAGGTGGCAACAACAAGCTGGGCAACAACCTCCTTTAGGGCCTTGAGGGATATTCAACTTTGTTTTGTAAATTCAAATTTAGAATATTTCATTATAATATGTGGCATTATTTACTTATTATCTTTCAAAATCTAAATTCCACATGAATGCATTTGGGCATCTTTTAATGGGCCCACTTAAACTTGCATAGGCATTTTGAGGCATATATATAGGGGTATTCCTCCTCATTGTAAAAACATTAATACTTGTTAGAGAATTAATGCAAAGAGATAAGAATTTACGAGATTGTCTGAATGCTTTATTGTATGTTTTGTAGTTTATATCTCTCATGCTTTTAGATAATTAATGGTTTCCTTTCTAATAACTAATCTAGTAATAATATTATTTTATCCATTTATTTCTTTGATTTAATACTAGGCTAGTAAATCTATTGGTTTATGTGCTCTATTTTATCTTATTTACATTTGAAAGTTCTTATGCAATTTAATGTGAATATGTAACTTTCATGCAGCATATGATTTCAGATATATGCATCTCCTTTCCTTTGAAGTCTCAACTATGTTTATTTGTCTTTGAGTATTATGCTAGGGTTGGTGAATGTCAATTTTACATGTTATTATCATAAAGGTTTAAACAATCGATACCTCTAACCCTCTGAAATAAAATTTATTTTCTACCTTATTCTACTTACCTTTGGATCTACCCCACGAGTCACTTTAGGTTAGCTCATTTTATAAATATTCATGGTTTACTTGTACTTACATAATAATTGAAGATTTTTAAAGCAATTTCACAAATATTAGCAGGAATAAAGTGTCACTATATATAATTTGTTGTCCCTACAATAGGGTCTACTTGTAGATTTACAAATGGTGGTCATATCTCTATTATTTTTCTATTTTTATTAATATTTGTGTAAATAAATCAATCCATGATTCTTCCAAGACATAAAATTGAGTTTATTACTTTCCCCCATTCCCTAGTGCATAGGGAATATATTAAGTGCATCAACAAGAAGGGAAGAGTTGGTGCTAAAAGGAGGGCCCTATATGATTACTTTTATGTATCTTATGTGAAATTATAGTGTAATTCATTAAATATATGCATAATTGTTTCAAAGTACACAAATATTATTAAATAACACTAGGTATCTAATTCTTTTTATGAATCTTTGCATTCTTTGAGAAATTTATCAAAGTTATTTTTCATTCATATAGATTTTGTAAATAATCAAGATATTTATCCAAATTTAAGCAAATATAGGTGAAATATCCTATTATTTAGGCATAATGAGGGTTTTTTTAATCATATTTATAAGGGTTGATATAAATTTAGTAAATAATCTAGATATTTGTTAATTTTTTTGCAAAGTTCAATCACGAAGACCTCACTTGTACTAAATCTAGGATTTAATGATCATAGTTACTCTAATTTGCTTGAGATTGAGAAAACCTTTTCATAGATTTGTGGTGAAATATGTTTTTAAATTCTTAAACATTCCCATATTGTTAAATTATGCATAAAGTGATTTATAATGTTGGCCTAACGTTGATATTTTTAGGTTAACACTAACAATATTTGTGCAGGTATTGAAAACTCTAAGGTTTCAAGGCTTGAATCCTCAAAGATCAAGGTAAATATACTAGATATGGTTTGTAAAAGGATTTTTATATAATAAGTTGACTAACCTTTTTAATATTTAAACCTTGTGAATCTACCTTTGAATTTATTTATTTTATGGTTATTAATATCCATTCTACATCCTAGAGTTGCCTAAGATGAGAACTATATCTCAAATTTGAACTTGGTGCCCCTTTAACATCCCTAAAAACCCGTATGAAGTCTAGAGTGGACAAAGGTAAATGTGGGAAGTCCAAGACCTAACCAAATTCTCCATATAACCAAAATTTTCCACCCCTCTTACCAATCATTGCATAGTTACTTGGCTTATCCATCAATGTAGCTAGAGTTGTGCACAATTTTCCACCCCTCTTACCAATAAAACATAAGGTAAAAGAACTATTAGTCTATGGTTATTTGGAATTATTTATTAATCAGGTTAGGAGTAGGTATCAGTGTAAGCTTCCAAGTTTAGGAAAGTACAAATTTATAGATTGGGACTTGATTATGTTTTTTGACTCATTTAATATTGTCTGCCTACCTAGGGAGAAAAACCAATTGGTATATCCCACCTAGAGGTTATGATCTCTTTAGAAAGGATGTTTGATCTAGATAAACAAAGAGATAAAGATAGACAAATTAATGTGAGTAGTAAATATTATGATCAAATTGATTTGGTAAATCCTATGAATAGGAAAAGTATCAACATTGGTTTAGTTTTTACTATGAAGAGCTAAAGGAAGCCACTACCATTTTAACCAAGTTCAAAGATGTCATTGCATAGTCATACAATGATCTTAGGATATTTGATTCTAGTGTGATTACTCACACTATTCCCTTAAAATGGAACTTTATACCCTTCAATTAAAGACAAAAGCCATTTAATCTAATGATGGAACCACTAAATATAAGGAAGTGAAAATAAAATTAGATGAAGGATAATCTTTCCCATATGGCACTCGACATGGGCTAGAACTTTGTTTTCAGTTTGAAAGAAAAATGGAGAAATCAGACTCTACGTCAATTCCAAAAACTTGAATATATCCTCCAAGAAGGATAATTAATCCTTGCCATCCTTAGACAAGGTCATTCAATTTGTGAGTAGTTATGGAATGATTTTATTCCTTGATGTGTTTTTAGGCTACAACCAAGTCCTAGTGAATAAGATTAACATAATGAAAATTGCCTTCACCACCAAGTGGGGAATGTTTATATACAAATGAATTCCATTTATATTTATTAACACAAGAGGAAATTTATAATGATAAATGGACCATGAAATCCAAGGATTAGTGGGTAAGTTCATCATTATTTACATGGATGATCTAACAATTTTCTTATCAAAATAGAGGTGATCACATGATGTATTCAGAACAAGTGCTAGAGAAGTGTAGGAGGTATGGAATTTCCTTAAACCCCAATAAAAGTATCTTCTATGTAACTAAAGGTAAACTTATAAGACATGTAATCACCTAGGAAGGTATGACTATTGACCATGATAGGATAAACACAATTTCAAAGGTAGAAATCCCTAATAGATAAAGGAGTTGAAATATTTCTTTGACAATATTAATTTTGTAAGAAAATTTATCTTTGATTTTGAAAAAATCATAAGGCCACTCAACACCATGATAAATAAATTTAAAAAGATAAAATGGATTGATGAAGAAAATAAGTCCTTTCAGGACATTAAAGATTCTATTATTTAAAATCTTGTTCTAATAAGGCCTAATTTTAGCAAAGAATTTTATCTACTCTTTTACTTTTGATCACATTAATGCCATTATTTTGACATAGAAAGAGGATGACAAAGATAACCCTATATAATTAATGAACACTAACTTAAATACTATCAAACTTAACTATTCTATTCTGGATAAGCAATCTTTTGCTCTATTTAAGGCCATCAATAAGTTTAAACCCTACATCCTGAGGAACACGATGTATACCATAGTGTTTGATCTGAATATTAAGTTGATGTTGGGAAAAAATAAACTTGGAGAATGAAGAGGGAAGTAGATGACCAAATTCGAAGAATATGATATAGAAATAAAATTTTCTAAGTTAGAGGCTAAGGTCTAATCCATATTATTACAAATACTTATCCACACATTAATGTTTTGTAGGTTGAAATAGGTCAAGCATCTAGTGATGATTGTTACAAAGATATCATTCACTATTTTTTGTATGGAGTGTGTCACCCATGCCATAAAAGGGTATAGAAAAGGGCCTTCCATCTGAGATCATCTCATTTTATGATAAAAAGGGTATTCCTCTATATAAAAAATTATGAAGGGATATATCTAAGATGTGTTTTTAGAGTTGAAGCCACACAATTCATGAACAATTTCAATGAAAAACTAGGAAGGGGTCACTCTTTACGACATACCATAATTTAGAAGATATTAAGAGTAGGATACTATTGGCCAACCATATTCAAATACAACCATTCTTATATGTGAATGTGTCATTAATGTTAAGTGGTTGATTGATGAGAGAAATATGCAACCATGCCTTTGCAACCAGTGATTGAAATAAGGCCATTTTCATAATGGGGCCTCAACTTTGTAGGAGTGATCAATCCTAAATCCTTATTAGGGCATAATTTTTTACTCACCTACACATACTATTTCACTAGGTAGATGAAATTAGTGGCCACCAAGAATAAGAGAACTAATGACATCATCAAATTTATAGAAGAAAATATCATCACTATGTTTGGGATGCCCCTATACTTGGTATGCAATAATGGCCCAGCCTTTATGTTAGCCAAATTCACTGATTGGGCATGTAAAAATCAAATAGTCATCAAGTTTGCATCAAACTATTACCCTTAGGGTATTGGATTTGCATAATCTACCAACAAAAACTTGATGAGTGCCATCAAGAAATCTTGAGAGCAAAAACCCAAAGAATGACAATCCCTACTAAAGTATGCATTATGGGTGGATAGAGTGAGATATAAATAGACACTCAAAACATCTTGATTCCTAATAGTCTATGGGTAACAACCTATTTTTCACATCATAATAAAGTTTACCACCTATGGGTTTATGGACAAATATATGGAAGATGAAGAAAGAGTAGAGTACCGAATATTAAACATCATCAAAAGGGAAGATGTTGTAGGAAGAATTCAAGAATTTTTGCAGGCATCAAGATGTTATAAAGATATGGTTTTATAAATGAGCCAAAGTTAAATCATTCCACATATCAGACTTCATCCTACTATGGGACAAGACCCATGAGAATAAGGGACAACATGACAAGTTTACTCCTCTTTAGATTGAACCATATCAAATGGTAGAAATATTGGGTAAAAATGTATTCAAGCTCAAAGAGATATAAGGGAATAAGTTAACCTTGATAGTCAATGGATAATACATGAAACTTTATTTCTATATCACTATATCACAAACTATTGAAGGATAATAAGCTTGTTTAGAATTATAGTAGGTAGGAGTAGAGTAGTTTCCTTTCTTGCTTTACTTTTCTCTTGTGCTCTTTCTCACTTTTTGCTTGTTGTTCATTTTATATTATGTGTTGTAGCTTAGTAATAAATCCTTTGTAAAAGAATTCATTGGCTCAAACTATGTTACTCTAGTCCTATAATTGGGAAGAAGGGATTGTTATTTTTAAACATTGGTCATCCAATGTTTGGAAACCTCTAACAGTGTTTCAATTTAGAAAATCTAGGTGGGATTAATTAGAAGTTAGTTTTTTCATGAAAATACTAAGTCATTTTAAGACTATAATATAGTTTAGATGAATGAACATTTTTTTTCTTAAATGAATGTTTGAATCTATTTGAACCATCATACTATTACTTGAATTCACCAAGTAAATTTCTTGGGTAGAAATTGATAGCTAAAAGGTGAATTACATCCAAACTATGTCTTGATGAAACCTTACACCTAGCTAAATCTAGTTCCTAACCATTCTAGTTCATGAAAGCAGGTATTCAAAAAAATAATACACCAATGAATTGAAATCATAAACTACCTTTATATTACATGAATGGTTATTTAGTAAATCTCTATCAGGCTATGGATGCCTGGATGGTAGTAAAGCAAGGTCTAGAGTGGAGCTAAAGGTATCTTTGTCTAGGCTATGGATCCCTGGATAGTAGAAGAGTCATGCTCAAGACTTACTTAACTAAGCAAAGTATAATTATATAAAATCCAAAGAATTCTTGATTCATTTCATGTTTAATGTCATGAAACTTGAAATTTATCATTTTCAAACCCAATGGTAATGGTTAATGAACCTCAAAGCGCACACATAATATGATTGTCTACAAGGATTAAACATTATTTCAAGTGTATGGGATTTAATTAGTTATAAAAAATATTTTTGGTATTGACTAAACATTACATAAGGATAACTAATTTTTTATTTATCTTTGAATAAAATATCTAGATTCTAATATTTTGAAACATTTCCCCACAAAGGTCACCATTTATTGATGATCAATAGTCCCCTATTATTAGAATGGGGAGCCTCCTCTATTCAATTTTGAAAAAGTTCCCAAGATGTTGACATATTAAATCATTTGAATACATGTATTTGATGGAGTTTACCATTACTTATGCCTTTATAGATTTTTGTTAATCATTCATTTTATAATAGGATTGATTCTTAGAAATGTTCAAATTATTACAAGTCTTCTTCAAGTTATATTTACTAATGGATTATTGATAATGGATGATCAATGATATGTAGACAAGATATTGCTAAGGAAGTGTGACCTAGCTCTCTAATAGACCTAAACATGACAAGCTTTGTTGGGTTTTATTGAACCAACATTATGTTGTGTTTAAGGCATTTGGATGAAAAGTTTTGCCTTAAACTTGTTTAAATTTACCTAAGATAGGTAATGATGTCTTCAAGAGAGCTAACTTAATTTTTCTATTGACCTTGCAGGACATCAAATTAAAGTTGTGGCATGTAATGATTTGCAAGATGTCAAAGTTTAGACTATAGCCTAAAAGGATAGATGTCCACATCATCAGTCCTTACAACACCTTAATGATTCATCACATCTTATGCAAGACACATAGAGAAAATATACCAAATATGTGAGTAATTTGGCATCATCTAGAGGGCTCATGAGAAGCTAGCCATTAGAATTCAAATCTTGAGGTTACATGTCATTATCTAATCAACATAATTAATCCCATCTAATTTAAGCTACCACATGTCACCCATGCATTGTACCATAATGCAAAATCCCATGAGATGCCATTATGTGTTTCAATAGTAACCAACTAGACTTGAAAAGACTTTCAAGGTAATGCATGTCCCTTTTATGTTCATCCAAGGTCACCATGTGTTTTCATCTCATCATATCCATCCAAATCTTAGGAGTGCTCACAAGGTAGACATATGGATTGCACCCTAGCCACCTAATTCAGGTTTGATCATATACATCTATTTGAGGTGACTTTAGAGAATGACACTTGGTAGAAAAATGAATAAAATATTGTAAGAAAAACATGTGTCCCCTTTGGGCCTAGATAATGATGTCACATGTCATTATTGTACTATTTCTATCTGAGATTAATGAGATCACCTTTTATATAGATGCATGTCTCCACCCAAGTAACCTGATTAGTGATAAGTTATTGATAATTGTCTAAAAGACTTTAAAGAGAGACACCTAACAAGTAAATATATAATTACCTATGAGAATGATGCATGGAATTCGCATGGCTAATTATAATTAAACAACACTACTTGAGAGCTTACCATGAATTGAAATATGCCACATCATGAGATGTAAATGAGTCATCATGCTATGTTACATTTTGAGAAAATGTGAGGCAATAAAAATGTGGCATGTGTTAGAATTTTGATCCAACCAGAAAATTTAGTAATGTTTAGGCCATGGAAGTACATAAATGGATTTGAGATGGTAGCCATGTATAAAAAAGGGGTAATCTTTATATTTAAATCTAAAATTTATGGCAAATCAAATTCAAATTGAAGCTAAATTTAATATTGGTGAAATTAATTGCTAAAAACAATAGTGGAAAGATTGTTTCAAATATATGCAAGTAGATAAGATCACCATTAATACAACACAAACTAGGATCACCATCACATTTCATTAATTAGAGTGGTTATTCAAAATGCTACAAAGTCAATTGCTATTTTAATTTTAAATATATACACATTTTTTATCTCTGTTGTTTATTCTCTCATAGTTTGACAAAGCTCAAGATGTTAGCAAATTACACTCCTAACCACCATTATCAGAGCTTAAAAGTTGAAAAAGGATACAAAAGGCATTGATTGCTACCTAAAGTATTGAAAGAGATGGAATAAGTATGTCCTTCTACCCTAGGTAAGAGTAGTTATTTTAAGAATGATTAATTTCTATTTTAGAATGGTACCTCCATCATCTCGAAAGACACATAATTTATTCTCGAGACCATATAATCTAGTGACATAAATTACAATAAAATATACTTTAATGTATAAAAATCTAGGGCTATTGATGAGGATGAAACCATGCCTCTATAGTCCAAATATCTTTTGATATCCTTTATATTAATGCAATAAACCTCCACAAGGCCATAGCTAAGCCAGAGGTCATGCCATGTGCTGACCTAATTTATGATACTTTTAAGAGGACAAAGTGTGAAAATGGGATGATTAAATAAATATCCCAATGGATCCCTATTACTTTTATTTTAAGAATAATATTCAAGAATTACTATGGACTTCCCTTACCACAAATACAATATAACTATGTCATCATCGATAATTGGTAAAAAGTACATGCATTAGAGAAGGTGTTAGCTTCATGGGTGATTGAACCAACAAGAGCTATTTTCATGAATGATAAAAAAACCTTGCCCATCCAATAATTAAAACAAGGAGTTATAATTATCCTACCCCTCCTGAATAGAATATTTGGTAATCCACACATTGCCTATGTAGGCATAAGGGCTATTTCATTGTTGTAGATAATCGTAAATGACTAGTAGATTCCATTTAGGGAAATTATTAGTAATAAATTGTTGTATGTAATTTAGGACACCTACAAGAATGGTTCCCCTTTCTTTATGATAAGATACTTGTTATATCCAATTTGTGAAACTTCTCAACTAGGTTAGAATTCATGCTCTCCTGAGCATCAAAAGGTTGTGCCTCGACTCTTTTTTGTAATACATATTCATCAGTTCATATGAAATAGAAGAGTGATTGTATAATATTAATACCTAATTATTTATAATTCAATCACTAAATGTGAGATGTAGAGGGTTCCCCCTAAAGTTATGCAAACCTTGTGAGACATAGGTAGTTACTAGTTATACCTAAACTACACAGTCATTACAATATAAGAGTGATGGTGGAACCCATTAAACTACCAAGGTTTGTACCAATAAATCTAGCTAAAGAAAAAAGGCCTATTAAATTCTACATGGAGTTGATGGAGTCTTTAATAAAACAAAAAAATTCTCCCATAAGGTCCCTTATAAACTAAGTAGGACCAAGATTACTAGGTGGCATGATATTGTTATAGTTGCTAGGCATAGAGATTCATACTTATTCCATAAATATGATTTCAAACCATGGGATCCAAATAATGTCATTGCCAATCATCTATTCAAATTAAGGAAAGATGTGGAAATGGAATATGAATATCAAGAATAAGTCCAAGAGTGGATATATAGAGATTCTTTAAATGATGAGGTGGTGATTTGGAATACTACAAAAAAGAACAATGAGATAGA